>CM052096.1:15009919-15025033 GCA_028453745.1 Agapostemon virescens | reverse complement strand
AAAGAAACTTTCACCCGAAAAGAAACCGGAGACGAAACCTGAGGCTGGGAAGCCTCAGGGACATCCAAAAGTACCTTCACCTGAAAAGAAACCTGAGGCTGGGAAGCCTCAGGGTGGTCAACCTACTCCTGGAAAGAAACCTGAGGCTGGGAAGCCTCAGGAGCATCAACCTACATCTAGAAAGAAACCTGAGGCTGGGAAACCTCAGGATCGTCAACAAACACCTGGAAAGAAACCTGAGGCTGGGAAGCCTCAGGATCATCAACTTACACCTGAAAAGAAACCTGAGGCTGGGAAGTCTCAGGGTCATAAAGAACCTATTATACCTGAAAGGAAACCTGAGGCTGGGAAGCCTCAGGAGCATCAGAAGGTACACTTACCCGAAGAACCATCCAAACAGGAACAGAATATACAGGAATCCTCGTCACAGTTGGTGCAGCATCCACAGCAACCAGGACCTGTAACAGAAGAAAAGAAGAAGAAATTAGACATAAACCTAGAAAGGACACCAGTGGTCGTCCTGCAAAAGATGGAGATATCCATGGAATCTCCATCCCAGAACAGGAAGACCAGGAGGACTAGCGGGGAGACGAAGACCCCCCCCCCCCCCCGATAGTGACGAAGAAGCCCAGAATCACCAAGATCACGAAAGTGACCAGTGATTCTGGGAAGAAGAAGAGAATAGAAGAAGTGAAACCACCAGGAAGAGAGGACAGCAACACATCCAACATCGATGTAATGACTAAGCTTATTCAGGTCATGGCGACTGACCTGGATAAAGCATATGAAAACGCAAGGAATTTGGCCCATTATATGGACCAAAACAAAAACATAAGAGGAACGTTCAAAGCCATGTGCTACGACTTCCCGAAAATAATTAAGAAGCTCATTGACACTAAGGACGTCATGAAGAACGTCCGTGTCAATGAGATGAGAAAGGAAAAATACGAAAAGCTGATGGGAGGTGAAGCACCAAGGAATGTAAGGACTTGCGGCACCATGACGGAGGTCGCAGTCATCCCGACCGAAGAGGAAACGACCAGGAAGCCCACATATGCTTCCTGGTTGACACCGAGGGACAAGGGAAGGAAGAAGAGGACGACACCACCGGAAGCAACGGCAGCCAACAAGGTAAGGGAGGATATTTCCTCGGACGAGATATCGTCTGACGAGATGGACTCGACGGAGTTTACTCCGGACGAGGGATCGTCGTCAGGGGATTCGGTCCGGGAAATGGTCCTCCGGCTTCAAGAAAAGCTGCACAAGAAGAAGGAGAAGAAGAGGAAACAGAAGGAGAGAAGAGGAAGACGGATCATCTTCGATTCCACCTCCACCGAGGAAGACGGAAAAGAAGATGAAGTGAAAGTGACAGTGCAACCAAAGGAGAAGAAGAGAGACAGTGACCGTGACCAACAGGAGTGGGTCACGGTAAAGAATAGGAAAGGAAAGAGAGACAAAGAAGAGGAAGTGAAGCCACAACAACGAAAGGCAGGCAAACAACCCACCCGGGAGAAACCTGCAAAGAAGAAGAGAGAAGAACCTGAAAAGGAAAAAAGGGCGATACGACCGAGATGGACCATCTCGAGACCGGACGCCCTCGTTATCAAAGTAAGGAACGAAGAGGAATTTAAAAACACCTACCGGAGAATAAATAAAGAAGCGGCCCGACTACAAGGTATCCGGAAAGCGAGGAAGACCAGGACAGGTCACCTCCTTCTGGAACTTGTTGAAAATGAGGATCCCTGGAAGACACGGATCGAAATCAACAAGATCCTGGAAAAGCCAGAAACTGTGCGGATCCTACAGAAAATGTTCGACTTGGAGATTAAGGATCTCGACCCTCTGATAGAGGTTGACGAGGTCCTTGACGCCGTGGCCGGACATTTAATGGCAGATAAAACGGAATTCAGACTGAAGGTCATAAGGTCGACCAACGTGGGAACACAGATGGCGATCATCGAGACGCCCACGAAATATCTGAAGGAGGTAACGTCCAAAGGAAAGGCAAGGATCGGCCTCACTGTGGTGAGGTTGTGCCCCGCACCTAAAGTAATTAAATGCTTTAGGTGCCATGGAATCGGGCACTTCAGCACGAATTGCAGGGAGCCGATAAAGGATAACGGCCACCGCTGCAGAAAATGCGGCGAAGATGGCCACAAGCAAGAGGATTGTGCGGGGAAAATGCGCTGTAGCGCATGCCATAAGGATAAACTCCCCTCCGAACATCTTATCGGATCCATGGCATGCCCGCAGTTCAGGTCTAGGGTGAGAGACCTGAAGATGCAATTCAGCGCATATTCCGCCACCCTGTAAAAAGAAGAGGAACATGGACATACTTACCTGGCAGGAACATCAGCACCTGAAAGAAGAGGATACTTACCGTAACGACATCAGCGGAAGGAACAGGAACGCAGCACCATCGGCGTCAGGAACCCGGAAGAGGATGATGAACCTGGAACAGAAAGAAAAGACATGAAAAGACCTGAAACATCAAGATTTTCACAAGACCTGAAAATAATCAAGAACTCCACAAGACGGAAAGCAAAAGGTAAGAAGACCTGAAAGAAACACGAGAGTTAATAAATAAGATAGTACTTACCACCAGTACTTACATGGTAGACAGGCACCAGATGAAAGAATCGGTGAAAGCGCCCGTGCAGTCAATGCGAATAGTAGGACCGCGTGCGCTGTTTCCGATCCCCTCGATGTTTGAGACACGGGGCAACTGTCCCGGGGGTGGTGGTTTAGTGGGTATTATGGGTCCCTTTTTCCAGGACCTGTGGAGCCCCACACTCCCCTGGTGTTAGGCATAGCGCCAACACAGGCAGTGCGTAAAGGCATTCCTCCACCTCCTGAAAAAAAAAAAAAAAAAAAGGGCCCCCCGGTCCTCAAAGTGCCGAGAGTGGAATTGACCCGCGTCGATCAGGGGAAGTCGTCCCTGTCCGGTGCGGAGGTGACCCCGCCAAGGCTGTCGCCGGGTTCGGCGTACCGATTCCGGCTGGCGCCCCCTGGCGGTGAGGTCCCACCGCACGGCTGGGCGACTTCTCGCCGGGAGGAGCTAACGACGCCCCACAGTGAGTTGGGCCGCTCGTCACCGAGGCCTAACGGCGCAGTGCCGGAACAGCCGCTTCGTGGGGTAGTCGCTGGGCCGTCCGAGGGTCCGCTCGATGCTGGCATGTTGGGCCAGATCGAGCGGATTGTCTCGGAGCGGATGGAGCTGTTTGCGGAGGCTCTCTTCAAGCAGCTCCGGGGGGTTGGGGTAGGTGATCCACCTCCAGCAGGGAAGCGGAGGCGTAGGGCGAGGAAGGCCGCATCTGAAGCTTCGAGGGATACCGGTCCGCGCATCGTTAGCGATGTGCGGTCGGAGCCACCAGTATTTGTGCGCGTGCGCAGGTCTGGTGATTACGCAGCTGGAGGGGGCGTGTATGCCCCTCCTTCAGGATGTGAAGTGTAGGGCGGCGATACCGGTCAAGGAGAACGGCATGGATGGTCGCATGCGGCCGACCTTCACCCGAACGGGCGCTATGCTCATAAGGGTGTCGGGGGAGGATTGTCGTGCGAGGGCAGCCATGCTGGCTTCGCGGGTGTCCTCTACCCTGCGGGATGAGGGTTACCGGGTGTCGCAGCCCGTCAAGCGCGCGGAACTCCGCCTCCGCGGCGTTGACGCCAGCGTGACCTCGGAGGAGTTGAAAGAGTCCTTGGCCGTGGCGGGGTCGTGTCCCGCGGATCAGATCCGCGTTGGACAGATTTGCACGGCCAAGAACTGCCCCGGAGTTGGGACCGTTTGGGTCCAGCTCCCGTTGGTGGCTGCACGTAGGGTTGCCGGACCTTGCCGACTTACGGTCGGCTGGTTCTCGGCGAGGGTGGAGCCGCTGGAGGCCCGAGCACTTCAGTGCTTTAGGTGTCTCCGGCGGGGTCATGTGTCAGTACGGTGTCCCTACACCGATGAGCCCGATCGTAGTGATCGGAGCTATCGGCGTGGGGAGAAGGGTCATCGGGCGGCTGGGTTTGTCCGGCCTCCCCGGTGCCCTCTCTGTTCGGACGCAGGGCAGCCCTGCGTTCTTCCCCCCTCCTTCAAGGGGGAGGAAGAAGCGTCCAGCCCGCCAGGGAGGTGGTTGCCGCCCCCACTCAAGTTTCGAGTTCCCCGCTGACGCCAACAGCAACACCGATGGATGTTGTAGGTGTTGTTGATGTCAGCGAGGGGGTTGCCCGGACGCCCTAGCTGGTCTAGGGTGGGTCGGTCGCAGGGTTGTCCTTCTTCCACGGTCTGTGGAGAGGGGACAGTGGAGGTTGGCATGGATTGATTCATGTCATCCTGCCACCGGGATTGGGAATCAGCCCTAAGGGTTTGAGCACTGCTCCCCTTGGAAGGGTTGGTCTGGTTCGCGTGTCGGAGGGAAGATGGGCTCCGGGGGCCGTGGGGGGCGTGATCCTGAGTCACATTCTCATCGGTAACGCCACCACATCTCCTAATTAGCGTAGGGTGGAGGGGAACAGTTCCCCTCCCGGGCATGAGACGAATAGGGTTGTGGGTCAGTACGTGGAAGGCTTCGGCTGATGTCCCTGCGCTGGCTCAAACCAAACCCGCGTATGACCACGGGGTGACCACCCGTGGGGAATCCGACATACTTCCGGCTCGCCTCAGGCGGCGAGACGGGAGATCCGTAAACGGATTTCCTTCGCGTAACAAAAAGAAAAGAAAAAAAAGGTAGCAAGGAGAAAGGGCGGACCATCACCATCGGTCGGCAGTGCGTCCGACACGACCGGTTGGAGTTGGACTGGGACGCGATCCTCAAAGGCACATCCGCGGCGAAGCAGGCTTACAAGCTGAAGGCTCTGATGGGGAAGATGGGCCCCCATCAAACGGCGGAGGTATTCGAGGCAGTCGTGGACGCCATGGATCGTGTCGAACGGATATCGATGGGGTCCAAGGGCTTAAAAGAAACCTTGATGAAGGACCTGCGGGAGGCATCTTTTTTTTTTTGTTTTTTTTTAAGTGGGAGGTGAAAAATGCATTACGCGCTGTCTCCCTAGGTGGAATAGGGAAGTGTGGGGCTCCCGCTTACGCGGTTTACTCACTAAAAAACCCCCCCTCTTTTCTAAACGCAGCTTAATATTGACAACAGACCCGGCCCCACCTATCGGCAATACTACGGGGCATCTGTTGTCAGTCGCTTATCACTAGCTTTCAGCTATGTTAACAATAAATAAATAAATAAATAAGTGATTAAACTTTTTATGCGTCATTCCCGGCGTCTTCTACGCATTGCTTCTCGCTCGGCCCGCTGAAGTTTCGTTTCAAGCGTCTCGTTGGCTTTTAGGATGTTATTAATAAATTCTTTCAAGACGACACCTCTGGATGTGTCGCTCAGAATAGTCATCAAGTCACCTATGGCAAATGGCCCAATTGTTGCAAATATAGCAGTCCTGCTAGAACTTCATTTGCTGCATACTAGCAGGTTGTGCTCAGGGTTATCAGGCACCTCACCACATGCAAAGCAGATGTTAGTAGTGCGCTTACCTATCTTGCAAAGGTAGTCTGCGAAGCAGCCATGGGATGTCAGGATTTGCACTAGGTGAAAGTACAGAATTTGGGGGCCCCATTACAGCCAGGAACTGATGTTGGGAATATACCAGGATCCAGGCAACAGACCTGCCGGAACACCCTCAACCTCTCATCCCGACAAGGGTCAGCGGAGGACACCCAGCTAGCACACATAACGCATCAAGAGAGGTGGTACAGTAGGCTTTAACCACTCTCGCCAAGGCAATCTTCTGAATGTTGTTAATTCTTTTAATATTGCTTTTTCGGGTCACAGCCTCTGCCCAGATGGGAGCCGCATAGAGCACAACGGACTCCACGACTCTATAGTAGAGGGTTCGAGATCGAAAAGAACCTCCACCCATGTTAGGCATGATGCGCGCCAGTACGCCAGCAACCCTAGCAACCTTGTTCGTGGTATCTTCTAGATGTTTTGAATAAGAACGATTACCTTGGAGGGTAAGGCCTAAGTATCTGACGGCACCCTGAGTGCGAAGTTGATGACCATCCAATTTGAAGGTTAGCCCAAGTGGAACCCCACAGCCTGTGAGTAACAGAGACACAGTTTTCTCGTGGGCAAGTTCCAGCTTGTTAGATTTAAACCAGGCCACGATCAGGTCCAAAGCCAACTCGGTCTTATTTACCAGTGAACTTTCGTTGGTTGACGTGATGATAAGGGCAACGTCATCAGCAAAGCCGAAAAGGTGAGAATCACGCGGTAACTTAAGACCCAATAGCCCGTCATACTGGAAGTTCCACAAAAATGGACCGAGGACTGAGCCCTGTGGGACACCGGCATAAATATCAATCGCGACGGGGTCCTCGTTATTGCAGATCAGCGATCTATTGTTTAAATAATTTCGTAAGATATTAAACAGCCTAGTAGAGATACTTCTGGTGATGAGAGCCCTAAGGACATTTTTCCATTGTAGTGCATTAAAGGCATTCCTCACGTCCAGGGAGACCATGAGGCAATGCCGGCCCTAACGCTTGGCTTCATCCCATATCCTAATGATCCCAGATATGGCCAATATCATGCTCTTGCCCCGTCTGAATCCATACTGGTTATCATTAAAACTAATAGCCTGCACGAGCCTGCTTTTAATACAGTATTCAAATAACTTGGCCATGTGCGAGAGGATACAAAGGGGCCTCCACCCTACTTTACCGTTTGGACCGGGTTTTTTAGGAATAAGGACAAGCCTCCCTTTTTCCACCTTGTGGGGAAATACCCCAGGATATAGCAGGTATTAATGAGGTGGACAATGTGGTTGCCCATCTCCCGCACTAGTAGCCATACCATTTCCGCCGGAAAACCACTTACTCTTCCTTCTTCCCATCTTCTCTTCCACTTCCTTCCCAGATCCTCCTCCAATTCCCTCGTCTCCTCTTCCTGCAACTCTTCCTTCCTGTTCCTCTCTTCTTCCGTATCCGCCTCATAGATCTTATGTTTCTTTTTTATTCTATAGGTACGCGACCTACGAAGGAGTTCCAGCTCGATGGGGAGATGACCCGTGAAGGCACACAGTGCATCCCTCCCGACCGTGCGATAGGACCTCGCCACCCTGCTCAACCCGGCTCTTTGCACTCGCCCCAGCCTCACGATGTTCCTGACGAATTCCACTGCCGTTTCAGCCCACACTGGACACGCATAACTAACTATTGACACTAAAATATTGTAGTACAAATTCCGTCCCATCTCGTCTGCTCCGTGGGTGTTCATTGTGACGCGAGCGAGCTCAGAAGCTACCCTCTGGGCTTTCTCCGTCACAATGTTAATGTGTTCAAAGTAATTATTATAACCGTTAATTTGTAATCCTAGGTACCTTACACTGTTGCTTAAGAATATCTGCTTATTTAAAATATTTACATGAAAATTATTATTAATCTTTTTTCTATTGCAGGATATAATTTTCGTTTTCTCAACGGACAACTGGAGGTCGCAGCCACGGAGCCACGGATCTACTATTTCGTTCAAGGTAAGTTCAATGTTTTTCTTCATTCTTCCTAGGTCATGGCCTGCTGTATATAAGATTAAATCATCCGCGTAGGCCAGGGAGAGGACCCCCCTTGGGCAGCCCGAGCTCCAACACTCCATCGTACACCAGGTTCCAGAGAGTTGGGGCAAGGACAGACCCTTGTGGGACACCCCTGTCCATGTCTTTTACTATCCATTCATTTGCGCACTTATACTTGATTTTTCTATTTTTTAGATATATCTGCAAGAGGGACTGGAGTCTGGAGGATACCCTTCTTTTCTTTTCTATTGAACGCATTCTTAACATCTAAACTAATGAGGAAAACAAATTTACTTTTAGCCGTGTTGTCTCTGATGAAGGTAAGTATTCTGTTTATAGCGTCCATAGTCGAGACACCCTTCCTAAAGCCGTATTGGTCTGCATGGTATGTTTGTGGGCCTAATTCTTCGATGAGCTTATTATTCAGAATCGTTTCAATTAATTTATTTATGCCGTCCCCTATGCATATGGGCCTGAAATCTGATGGGTTTGTCGTCTTATTGTTGTTTTTTCTAATTAATATGGCCCTGGAGGTTTTGTACTTTTCCGGTATATAACAGTGGTAGAAGCATGAATTGATGAAATGTGTAAAATTCTTTGTGTCTGTTTTAACTATGTGTTTCAATATTGCGGGGGGCATCTTGTCCAAGCCTATTGCCTTTTTAATATTAATTTTGTCCGCCAGCTCAAGCATTTCTGCCTGAGTGACTTCTATTTCCAGGTTATGGCTGTCCCATGCGTCGTAATTTGTATCCGCACCGGCTTTAAGAAAGAGTGTCTCGAGCACTTTCTTTGCGGTATCTTTCTCTATTACAGGAGCTCCTAATTTATTTTTATACCTATTTCTAATTACTCTAAAGGGCTTCCCCCATGGGTCTCCTTTCAGGGTGTCAATGTAGGTGAGCCAAGTTTTCCTCTTCTGATCATTAATTTTATATTGCAGGTATTTTCTTAATTTAACATACTGCTCTCTCTCTCATTGGTGAAGATCCTGTTTTTGGCAGCCTTCCTCTGCATCCTGCGACGCGCTGCTACCACCTGTTTTCGGATATCCGTTAAGTGCTGGTTCCACCACGGATTTTCTTTGTGACGGTAGGTATCCCACGTTCGTTTCATTGTGTTACATGCTCTTGCGATGTTATCTAAGTACGTTTCTATTGTAGGTATGTCGTGTATTCCGGTTTCTGTGTGGGCTATTCGTTGTCTGTTAAGTATCTCAAGTTTATTGTTAAACTTATCCGGGTCAAACGTTTTCATGTTCCATTTCCAGTGAATTCTCTTTTTATTTCCAAGTTCTCTGTTGCTGTTCCGATGCTACGTGATGGTGTGTAAGATAAACCTGTGGTCCGAAGCAGTGTAAGTATTTAAAACTCGGCTATTGATTTTGTCGTAAAGGGATGCGCTACAGGTGAGTATTTCAACTTTCGACTTCCTATTGTTTACTCTAAAAGTGTAACCGCCTTTTATTTTAACAGGGTCCAATTCCATTTCTCGGAGGTAGCTGTCCAAAATCCTCCCTCTTTTGGTGGTAACGGCGTCGCCAAACTGCGCAGATCGTGTATTGAAATCTCCCAAGAATATAACGGACACACCCTTAGTCCCCTGGCTCACACATACCTAGGGAAGGCGTTCGCGGAGGTTTTAGTCGGTATGACCACGGGATAACACCCGTGGGGAGCCCGATATACTCTCGGCTCGCCTCAGGCGGTGAGACGGGAGATCCGTAATAGGATTTCCTTCGCGTTACAGAAAAAGAAAAGGTCCGGGTCTCGTGGAAGTGTGTGCTAGTGATGGCACAGCTGAACATTGATCGCTAACGTAGAAATTGTGGCAGATCTGCTCAGTGGGTGTTGTCACGTGGTCGCTTCTAGTAGCTTGTGTGCGGCTCCCAATTGCGCGTTCAAGCCTGTGGTTCGCTAAACCTCGGATTTGCACGCCTGCACGGTTAAGTCCTTCACGTCGCTCCTCGCACTACCGCGATTTCCAAATTGGGGGGTAATCGAATAGGTCAGACGAGGTTGTAATTTGTCGCTTCCATATGGAGGCACTGCAGAAGCAGTATGCCATGTTTTTCTTTTTTAGGGAGTTCCCTCTAGCAACACCGCGGAGCCACAATCGGAGTCCATAGTGACTCTCATGCTCTGAGGAAGGTCCCTGGACCTGTGGCAGAAAGTGCCATAGCCCAATTGCTATAAGCCTTCGTAATCTTTCTCTATTTGGAAAGGATGCCTTCGGCTGATCTTTGAATTTAAACGAAGTGTATTGGTCAAAGATAAAGTAATATGTTGAATGTTGAATTTCGGACTCTTCCACCTTATGGTGGAAGATGTTTGAATTAATTTGGGAGCCTAAGGGGTTGTGGCCCTCCCATTGGCGCAGAGTCAATGGGGGGTTCGTCACCTCTATTTGAGGTCGTCACAAGCCTAAAATCCTCTCTCTCCACCTCCTCGTGGTGGCTCCTGGGAACACGCTTTGCGTGTTGCTGACGGAGTGAGGGGTGCTGCAACAGACTGCGGCGAGTATCCTCTATGAGGTGCGGGGCGATGCCGGCGGGACCTTCGGGTCCTGGCAGGGTCTCCCTTGCCGGTGAGGCACGCACTGAGGGGCGAAAGTCGTAGTCTGTTGCTCGGGATGGTTGTTATTGTTGACGACGCGGCGATATTTTACATAACAAAACATGGACAGTACAACCACAAGGAAATTTGTTACCGCCTCAGGGAATTCGGATACCCAGAGGTCGGCGCGTGGGAGGGGGGCGAGCAGGCCCCCTCCGTGTCGTTATCCGTCGACTGCGGACTGGCGAGTGTGTCCCCCAGGGCACTGCCAACAGTAACAGCTACCGGGAAGGGTGGTGCAACACCGGACACGAGTAAAGGAGGTAGGAGTGCTGGGGGAGGTTTGGGGGCGTTCGCCATCCGTCACTATGTGGCGGATGATGAGGCGTTCCTCCCTCCTCCCAGTCCTCAATATGGGAGTGGCCGTGGGCCGGGGACATCCATGAGTGCTAGCACTCTGGTGTCGCGCCGGGCGGCCAGTTTAGTGGCGGCGGAGGAGGTGTTCGACGACATCGAGTCGCTTGCGTCTTGGGTGTCGCGCTCCTTCGCGTCGTCAGTGGCGGGAAGGAAGCGGGCTGGTCCTGCTTAAGTGTCTCGAGAGCTGGCGACGGCGAGGCATTGTTCGCCGCGCAACTCCCTCGCTGGCTCCGAGACAGGGAAGTTCTCCTGATCCTCTCGGTCGGCTTTACCGCCGGTCGATGAGATTGTACGGAAGGTCCGGATGCACTCTCTCGAGTTGCAGGACCGGGCTAAATGCATCTGCGACGTGATCGATCGCGCGTCGCTGGTGTACAAGGGACTGAAAGGCTCCATAGTCCACGACCTCCGGGTGAGCACGCGAAAGATGCGTGCCATCGCGGATGAGTGGACAGAGAGGACAGCTCCCAGGAATCCTACGGAGGAGGACTTCCGGGAGTTGGAGCTGAATCTCCGGGTGATGGAGGATCGCGTGAGATCCCTCATCAACGAGCGCGACGATCTGCGCGAGAAGCTTGATGGCTTCCCGATCCTCAAGGTTCCGAGGGTGGAGCTCACCCGGATTGATCAGGGGGAGTCGTCCCAGTTCGGAGCGGTGGTGACCCCACCGAGGCCAC
This sequence comes from Agapostemon virescens, assembly GCA_028453745.1. Lineage (NCBI taxonomy): Eukaryota > Metazoa > Arthropoda > Insecta > Hymenoptera > Halictidae > Agapostemon > Agapostemon virescens. Next base: position 15,013,824 of record CM052096.1, on the reverse strand, counting down.
GCCCAGGTTCTGTCTACTGATCTGTGGCGCCCTCTGGCGGTAAGGTTCCGCCCTGCGGCAGGGTTGCCTCTCGCCCTGTGGTGGAGGGCGCCCCCCCCCCCTGTTTTGAGTCGGTTACTCAACGCCGAAGCCTGCTGATGTGGTGATGGATTCGCCGCCTAGTGCATGCGATGGTCCTGATCCTGAATGCGCATGGTGGCGGAGGGTGGAGGGGGCGGAACCCCTTATTCTGCTGCGGGCGTAGCGGAGGAGCCCGGGCAGTGGAGGGAGGTGTTATCTCGTCGGAACAAGCGGGCCGCCAAAGTGGCGGCAGCGCAGTCTGGGCGGGCTGCCCCTCCTTCGTTGAGGCCTCTTCCCAGGGCGGATAGGGAGAAGGCGTGCCCCGCGGCCGCGGTGCGGATGGTTCCCCCATCCCGCACATACGCAAACGCAGCGGCAAAGAAGATGCCGCGGCCACCGTGCACGGCGGCGGTGGTTCTGACGCAGCTGAAGACGGTGCGTATGCCTCTACTTCAAGCTGTTCAGAAATGTTGGGCGGAGATACCGGCCAAGGAAAACGGCCTGGATGGTCGGATGAGGCCGACCTTCACCCGAACGGGCGCTATGCTCATTAGGGTGTGGAGGAGGATTGCCGTGCAAAGGCCGCCATGTTGGCTTCCCGGATGTCCTCTACCCTGTGGGATGAGGGTTATCGGGTGTCGCTGCCCGTCAAATGCGCGGAACTCTGCCTCCGTGGCGTTGACGCCAACGTGACACCGGATGAGTTAAAGCAGTGCTTGGCCGTGGCTGGATCGTGTCCCGCGGGTCAGATCCGCGTTGGCCAGATCTGCACGGCCAAGAACTGCCCCGGAGTTGGGACCGTTTGGGTCCTGTTCCCATTAGTGGCGGCGCGTAGAATCGCGAGCCCTGGCCGGCTCACTGTGGGCTGGTTTTCGGTGAGGGTGGAGCCATTAGTGGTCCGGGCACTCCAGTGTTTCCGATGCCTTGGGTCTCAAAAGGACCAGGGCATTAATTCCCTGGCATACCAACCCCTCCTCCATGCGGAGGGACCTGGACACCTTAGGGTGACTAACGGGGCAATGGTAAAAGCCGAGATCTTGCGAGAGTGGGCGATTTTCGCTCACCGCGGCTCGCACCTCACACTGGAAGACCCCTTCGCTGTGGCAATGACCCACTGTGTATGGCAACATGCGCGGTGGTACGTCACGGGCTGGCGGGAACGGGGGCCTTGCCTTAATCGGCCGGGCTGCGGGGAAGACAAAGCCCTTTATCAAACCCCTATACCACTAAGTTATGGTGCGCGGCGAGAGTGGGCCTACGACTACAAGCGAGTCGGGGCGATCGGTGGGAGCATCGGTCAACCTGCGGCCAACCTCAGGCGAAACCTGAGTGTAAGATTCGCCTTCTCCCTGGAATGGGCGTCACCCGGGGAGTGACCGTTTATTTTGTCCCAACTCGTGGGATCTATTATGGATCAAAAAACAAATGTAAAAGCTAAAAGCAAAATGAAGATGAGGAAGGAGTTTAAGAAGCTGGATGAGGATATGGGGTGGTGCATAGCTGGGCCTAGTAGCACCACCGTTAAAATGAAGACAAGGAAGCATGAAGCGACTCATGGTTCGACTTCCGAGTCGGACTCGGACGTCGTTTCAGACTATGAAGACGAAGTTCTGGAGCACAGAATGAGAAAGGATCAGGGCTGGCAACCTGTCGCCAACTTTAAAAGAATACGTTTTAGTTCAGAGTCGTCCGATCGCTCCTCCAAGGAGGATCGGGCGAAAATTATTAAAGTTGCAAAAATTCCTATAAAGAAGGAAAATACAGAAGCACTACTGATCGAATGCGTCCAGTCAGATATAGACAGCTTCAAAAATATCGCTCTTCGGTTCGACAGCGACGAGGAGTGGCATGAGCATAAGCAGCTAGGGGACCTGGTCCACCTAGCTGACATACTAAATGAAATTGGAGTAACAGAGGAGTATGCCACTAGACTCTCTGGTGCCCTGAAAATCATAGCTGCGAACATAAACCAGGGCATGAACATACAGTTCAGCAAATCCGCTGAAATGACGAAGCTTCGCGTTCGAGCTGCTAAAGCCGAGGCGAAGCTACAAGAGTACAAGAATGAATTGTTCGTTGAACGAACGGTTCAGAAACTTGCAGAGCAAGTGGCACAAAGTGCCTTAAACACTGAGCAAAAACTAAGGGAACTTTCCGCTAAGTGGAAAAGTTTCCCAGTACGGCAGAGACACACTCAAAATCAGTGCCGTTGAAATACACAGACATACTTAAATCTGGTAAAAGCATTAAAGTCATCGCCAAAAACACGGCGATGAAAACAGGGAGGCTAACCCCAGGAGGAAGCCCAAAATCATTATATTCGGAGTTCCCTCCAAAATGAAAGAGAAAGAGGTGACTGAAGCCATCATCAGTCAGAACCTAGATCTGGCCGAAGGAACGAAACCTGAGGAGGAGTTTAAACTCCTCTTCAGGAGTGGGAAACGTGAGAAGCCTCACACCAATTGGGTGGCTGAGGTCTCACCGAGGACCCGGAAAACTCTCCTGGAGAGAAACCGCGCCTTCGTGGGCTTCAGGACCCACGGTATACGAGACTTCATTGCAGCCAGCCGGTGTTACAAATGCCAAGCATTTGGGCATGTGGCTAAACACTGCAAAGCAGAAAAAGATACATGCGGTCACTGTGGGAAGGACGGACACAGGTACAGTGACTGCCCAGAAAAGAAGGGAAAACCGACCTGCATCAACTGCAAACGGGTCGGAAAACCCGCAGATCATAATAACAGAGACACAAGTTGTCCGGCGTATCAATATGCAATCAGTTTCTGCCTAAGTCGAACAGACTTTGGCACAGAAAATGGCAAAAGTTAGGACCATTACTTTCATTCACCCTTGTGATCCTCGCAGGCGGTACTTCGAACATCTGTAGTACTGTGATTCAAAGGGTTGTAACGGCCAAATCGGCACTCTTCCAAGCCATACCTGCATGAGACCGAGCGCAAGCTGGTAACTTCGCCTCCTCGTGGCCCCCGCTGGTAACGTTCCGAAGGCGACCTGTCTCCTCGGAGTGAGGTCGACGGAGGAGCGGCTAAGTGAGTTACTCCCGCAAGGGCCGGTCTACCCTTCTGATGATTCCGGTGGGATGAAGAAGGGGTTTTTCCATGTTAGGTCCACAACATCTACGGATCTTTCCCTTCCGTGGTTGGTTCGTTAGATCGTAGGCCATACCATCTGGCACTGCGTAAAATTATGCCACCTGTAAGGACCAAAGTCCGAGGTGAGGCGGCACCAACTTGTTGGCCAAATCTTAACGCGACTCCCACTGTTTCCGGTGCTTCCGCCGAGGCCACGTGGCAGTAAGGTGTCCCTACACCGATGAACCCGATCGTAGTGGTCGGTGTTATCGGTGTGGGGAGGAAGGTCATCGGGCGGCTAGATGTGTCCGGCCTCCTCGGTGCCCTCTCTGTTCGGACGCAGGACAGCCCTGCGACCACAGAACCGCGAGAGTGGTGGTTGCCGCCTCCTCCCAGGTAGCGAGTACCCCGCTGACGTCGACACCGATGGACCGTGTAAGTGTGGCTGACGTCAGTGAGGGGGTTGCCCGGACGCCATAGCTGGTCTAGGGTGGGTCGGGTGTAGAGTTGTCCTCTTTCCACGGCCTGTGGAAGGGGGACAGTGGAGCATGGCATGAATTTATTCATGTCAAGCCTGCCACTGGGATCGGGGATCAGCCCTCAGGGTTTGAGCACTGCTCCCCTTGGAAGGGCTGGTCTGGTTCGCGTGTCGGAGCCTCTCTCCCTGGGTCCGGAAACGGGGTAGACGGGCTCCGGGGCCCGTCGGGGGCGTGATCTTGAGGCACGTTCCCATCGGGCGACCCACCGGGGGGG
>CM052096.1:14994282-15009419 GCA_028453745.1 Agapostemon virescens | reverse complement strand
TTTCTGTCTTTTCCCTTTCCTCGTCGTTACCGTGACCCACTCCTGTGGGTCACAGGAGTGGGTCACGGTCACTTTCCCTATTCTTTTCCACTTCCACTATCACTTTTTCTTCTTTTCCTTCGTCCTCGGTGGTGGAGTCCACGATGATTCTCCTTCCTCTTCTCTCCTTTTGTCTCCTCTTCCTGTCCTTCTTCTTGCGCAGCTTTTCTTGCAGTTTGAGGACCATATCCCGAACCGAATCCTCCGACGAAGATCCCTCGTCCGGAGAAAACTCCGCCGAGTCCATCTCGTCAGACGATTTCTCGTCCGAGGATATATCCTCACTATACCTTCCTAGCTGCCGCTTTCGATACCGTTGTCCTGTTCTTCTTCTTTTCTTCCTTCCCCGTTGCCAACCGGAAAGCATATGTGATCTTCCGGGCCGTTTCTTCTCCGATCGGGCTGACTGTGGCCTCCGTCATGGTGCCGCATGTCCTCACGTTCCTCGGTATCCGCTCCTCTCCTATCATCCTATCGTAACTTTCCTTTCTGATTTCGTTTACACATACGTTCTTCATAACGTCTTTCGTGTCGATAATCTTCTTGATCATTTTAGGAAAGTCATAGGATATGGCCTTAAACGATCCTTTTATATTCTTATTTTAGTCCATGTAACTGGCCAAATTTTTAGAATTCTCGTATAATTTACTCTGGTCACTAGCCATGACCTGAATAAGTTTGCTCATAGCGTCGATTTTCGAGGTGTTGTTGTCCTCCTTTTCCGGTTCCACTTCTTTCTTCTTTTTTCCAAAATCACGGGTCACCTTGGTGATCCTCGTGATTTTCGGTTTCTTCGTCAAAACCTGAGGGGGGAGGGAGATGTTCATTTCCCTGCTAGTCCTCGGCGTCTTTCTGCTCGTTGATGGAGAGGGAATCTCCATCTTCGTCAGAACGACCACTGGTTTCCTTTTCATGTCCAATCTGCTCGGTGTTTTAACCGATTCCTTTTCCGTTCCAGGTGTTGTTGTTGATACTGGTGCTGTTGGTTCTTGTCTAATCTTTTCTTCTTCCTTTTCTGTTCCAGGTGTTGGTATTGATGCTGGTGCTGTTGGTTCCTGTCTAATCTTTTCTTCTTCTTTTTCAGGTTGCTGCTCCGGTGCTGGTGGTTCCGGTTTCACAGGTTCCTGCGTCGTCTTCCTGGGTTCCAGTGTGGTAAGTACTGTAAGTACCTTTCCTTCCTTTTCCTTTTCAGGTGACGGTGTCTTCTTCCTGGGTTCCAGAGTGGTAAGTACGGTAAGTACCTTTCCATCCTTCTCCTTTTCAGGTGTCTTCTTCTTGGGCGTGTTCTTCGGTTTCTTCTCAGACGCGAAGTTCGCCCATGCCAGGCCTTCCGTGAACTTCACGTCTCCGAACGCCGGAGACCCCTTCCTCAACGGAGGAAAATCAAAGTTATACTTCCTTTCAGGTTCCACTTCTGAGGTGGAGTTTCGAAGCTTTTTCCTTCGTCCTCCACCTCCATAGCGCACAAAATAGGGCTCTTTCTTTCTCCTTCCATCACTCTCTCTTCTTTTGTACTTTTAAGTATAGTTGTCTCCATGATTCTTTTTCAATAAATGCAGGATATTCTCTGTCCGCCGGCGCAGAGCCGCTTACACCGGTAAGCCCTCAAAATACAAGGGGGTTTGGGCTGGTTCCCCCAGGGGACCAGTTCAACACCAACCAATTTTACTTCCGGTGGCGATGCATCCCATCGGCACGGTGCCTCACACCTTAGGATTCGGAAGTTTTTACCTGCCTACTCCGTTCGCATTTTGTTTCAGCCGAAGCCTACGCAGAATCCCAGGGAGCCCCACGAGGAGGTGGAGTAGGAGGATTTTGGACAGTATGGACCCGCCGACTTCGCCGAAGTTCACCGACACCAGGACCCACAAGGACCTCACCAGGTAAGTACCAAAGGTAAGTATCCAGGTAAGTACCCAGATTGGAGAACATCAGCTCCATCGAGGTTTCCAAGTGTTTCCTAGTGGATTCAGGAGTACATGCCTCCGAGAATCCTCCAGAAAACACATGGAATCCATGCCACCCTGCGCCCCCCCAGCTCAGTTATACCTACCTTCAGTGGCTCCGACCACAGGTACATTGTCCACAGCATCCAGCAGCATCCCGGAGAACCTGGAAATAAAAGAGAAAAATTAGAATGGAAATACAACTTAAAAACATTTGAAAAAGAGGCTTTTGACACCAAATTACAAACACTTAATCAGAGGAATTTAGTCAGAAGAAGGGCCGGCGTCCAGCAGATATCTGAAATGAATACATACATAAAAAACATAGAGAAAGCCTGTTCGACAGCAGGTGGTTGCGGCGAGAAGGCGGATGCAGAGAAAGGCTAGGAGAGGCCGCAATTTTGAGTACGAGAAACAGGAATTTAGAAAGATCGGGAAGCTATTCCAATACAAAATAAATGATGAAAAAAGGAAGACCTGGATTCGGTTTATCGATACTCTTAAGGGGGATCCGTGAGGTAAACCGTTCCAGGTCATAAGGAACAGGTACAAGAACAAGTTAGGAATACCGCAGGTCGAGAGGGGAGCCGCCACGAGGGTTTTGGACACGCTCTTCCCGAAGGTGGGAGATACAACCAAATATGATAAATGGGCGGGGCATGAGACAGGCCTCCACGTAACTAAGAAAGAAATATTGGAGCTGGCAGATAAAATTAATACAAGGAAAGCAGTGGGGCTGGACAAATTCCGCCCATAATAGTTAAACATATAATGACAACAGACACAGAAAATTTTCCAGACTTCATCAACTCATGCCTGTTTCATGCTCATATTCCCGAAAACTACAAAGTCACACAAGCAATACTGATCCGGAAAAATAATGACAAGACATGCAACCCGTCGGACTTCCGACCCATTTGCGTGGGCGACGGGATAAACAAGATAATAGAAACCATACTAAATAACAGATTATTAGATGAGCTAGGAGAAAACATATACAATAGGAAACAATACGGTTTTAGGAAGGGCGTGTCCACCCTGGGCGCGATACAGGTTATCTAGGGATTCATATGGGAGCACACAGCTACAGCGAGATTTGCAATACTAGTCAATTTAGACATTAAAAACGCATTTAACAGCTTGAAGTGGAGTACGATCTTCGCTGCATTACGTAGGAGGAAAGTCTCCACGAAGCTGTAAGCTCTATTACAAAACTATTTGAAAGGAAGAAAGATCAAATACCGGTGTGGGGGCTGGATCGTCAAGGATGTGGATAGGGGGGTCCCTCAAGGGTCTGTCCTAGCTCCAACATTCTGGAATTTGGTCTATGACGAAGTGTTGGAGCTGGGGCTGCCCGAGGGGGTGTCCTCCCTGACCTACGCTGATGACCTGGTCCTCTTCGCATCGGGACGGCACCTGCAAGAAATTAAAAGCAAATTAGAATTTACCCTCAACTCTATAATTGATCCATGGCTGCGCTCCTGCGACCTGCACCTGGCGGTAGAGAAAACGAAAGTGGTGACCTGCAACAGAAAAAGAATGGATGAGTTTTACCTGGACATCTGCGGAAAGAGAGTTGATCTGAGTCCCAGCGTGAAATACCTGGGGGTCAGAATCAACAAATACGATAATTTTTTCCAACATGTGGACGAAGGGACCGAGAAGGCTCAGAAGGTGGCCTCTGAGCTCTCCCGGATTATCATGAACACTCACGGCGCGGATGAAGCTGGAAGGAACCTATATTATAATATACTTACCTTCATCATCAGTTGTTATGGGTATCCCATTTGGGTAGAGAAGGCGGTGGAATCCACACGGAATGTGGTGAAGTTGGGCCGAGTCCAGAGGTTGGGCCTGTGTAGGGTGGCCCGGGCCTACAGGACGGTGGGCAGGGAGGCGCTTTGCGCTCTCACTGGTCACCTTCCTGTAGAGCTCGAGCTCCTCCGGCGGGCTGAAACTTACAAGATAAAAAAGAAACACAAGATTAATACAATGGACACAGAGGAAGAAAGAAACAGGAAGGAAGAGTTGCAGGAAGAGGAGACGAGGGAATTAGAGGAGAACATGGGAAGGAAATGGAAGAGAAGATGGGAAGACGGAAGAGGAGGTGAGTGGACAAGGGAAGTGCTAGGACATATAGAAGAATGGAGAAGGAAGAGGTGGGATTTGAGTTATAGACTCACCCAAGCCCTAACAGGACATGGGGTGTTTAATAATTATAGGGAGAGGATAAGGAATTCGGACACCGCCATATGCTGGTGGTGCCCGGGGAAGGTGGACGACCCCGCCCATACTCTGTTCGAATGCGACAGGTGGGTGAGGGAGAGGATGGAGCTGGAATTGGGATTAGGGAAAAGGATAAGAAGGAATAACATGGTTGGAATCATGTTAGAAGGGAAGGATAAATGGGACAAAATCCATGGGTATGTGCAGAAGATAATGAGAGGGAAAGAGGATCACGAGAGGAAGGTAGAGAGAGAGAATGGCGGTGGGAGAAGAGGGACCAGGAATGGGACCAGGAGATGAAGAGGAAGAGGATAGGAGAAGAAATGGGAGAGGAGAGGAGAGGAAGAATAGGATAGGGGCGGTAGAAGGAAGGGAGAGAGGAAGGAAAGGATGGAAAGGAAGAGGAGAGTGGAAGTGGTGGGAGAAAGGGCTCCCGTGAGAAGTTGCGGATAGCTGGTCCGCGGGGGCCCATCGCCGCAGACGGCGACAGGGGCGGCACTTGTTGCCCCAGGGGTGGAGTTTTATTGGGTAATCACTGGCCTCGCGGCCAGTGTGAGTCCCACGCTACCCCCCTTTCGTTATGAAAGGGGGTTGTGCGAAAACGCATTTCTACACCCCTAAAACAAAAACAAATGTGATCGATCCTGGCACGTTGTGCCAGATAGATCGGATTATCTCGGCCAAGATGGAGCAGCTCGGCCGGATGCTGGCCCAGCGTTTGGGGGTTGGAGGTGGGGATCCACCTTCAGCCGGGAAGCAGAGGCGTCGGGCGAGGAAGGCCGCTTCGGGTCAGGGTGGTCCGCGCGTCGTTAGCGACGTGGAGGGAGGTGGTACCCCGTCGGGACAAGCGGGCCGCCAAAGTGGCGGCAGCGCAGTCTAGGCGGGCTGCCCCTCCTTCGGAGAAACGTCCCCCCGAAGCGGATGGGAGGAGTGTGGGCCCCGCGGGCGCAGTGCAGGTGGTTTCCCCACCCCGCACGTATGCGAACGCGGCAGCCAGGAAGATGCCGCGGCCATACGAGGCGCGTATGCCCCTCCTTCAGGCTGCGCAGAAGTGTACAGCGGCGATTCCAGCCAAGGAGAACGGCCTGTATGGCCGAATGAGGCCGACATTCACAAGAACGGGCGCGATGCTAATTCGTGTGTTTGGTGAGTTCTGCCGCGCGAAGGCTGCCATGCTGGCCTCGCGGGTGTCCTCTACCCTACACGGGGAGGGTTACAGGGTGTCCCAGGGGGGCGAAGGGTGGCATGGATTCCATGTGTTTTCTGGAGGATTCTCGGAGGCATGTACTCCTGAATCCACTAGAAAACATTTGGAAACCTCGATGGAGCTGATGTTCTCCAATCTGGGTACTTACCTGGATACTTACCTTTGGTACTTACCTGGTGAGGTCCTTGTGGGTCCTGGTGTCGGTGAACTTCGGCGAAGTCGGCGGGTCCATGCTGTCCAAAATCCTCCTACTCCACCTCCTCGTGGGGCTCCCTGGGATTCTGCGTAGGCTTCGGCTGAAACAAAATGCGAACGGAGTAGGCAGGTAAAAACTTCCCGAATCCGAAAGGTGTGAGGCACCGTGCCGATGGGATGCATCGCCACCGGAAGTAAAATTGGTTGGTGTTGAACTGGTCCCCTGGGGGAACCAGCCCAAACCCCCTTGTATTTTGAGGGCTTACCGGTGTAAGCGGCTCTGCGCCGGCGGGCAGAGAATATCCTGCATTTATTGAAAAAGGCTATCGAGTGAAGCCCCTTCGGGGGTTGTAACCAGGGCCGTATATGGAATTATGGAGACAACTAAACCTAAAAATACAAAAGAAGAAGAAAGAAGAAGCCCTATTTTATGTGCTATGGAGGTGGAGGATGAAGGAATGGGTCGGGAAGACCCAAAGCTTCAAAACTCCCTTCCCCCCGGAAGAAAGGAACTACAGGATTGATTTTCCTCCATTAAGGAAGGGGTCGCACGCTTTTGACGACGTGAAGTTTACGGAGGGCCTATCATGGGCAAACTTCGCGTCGGAGAAGAAGCTGGCGACGAAGAAGGGGACACGTGAAAAGGAAGAAAACGTGAAGAGTATGCCTGTACCTAGAAGGATGAGGCATATCACGTTGGAATCTAATAGGAAGACTCCTGAAAGGGAAAAAAAGAGAAAAGTATACTTACTATACTTACCTCGGAACCCAGGATGCCGTAGGAAGTGGCCAAACCGGAACCTCCAACGCCAAAGCCGCTACCTGAAAAAGAAAAAGAAAATATCATCACCGGACAGGAACCTCCAGCACCATCAGAACCTGGAAAAGAAAAGGAATTAATAACAAACCTGGAAAGGACACCAGTGGTCGTCCTGCAAAAGATGGAGATCCCCAAAGAATCTCCATCTAGGAACAGGAAGACCCCGAGGACCAGCGGGGAGACAAAGATCCCCCCCCCCACCGATCGTGACAAAGAAAAGAAAAGAAGAGGAAGTGAAAGTGACAGTGAAGGAGAAGAGGAGAGAAAGTGATCGTGACCAACAGGAGTGGGTCACGGTAACCAAGAGGAAAGGAAAGAGACAGAAAGATGAAGAAAGGAAACAACAACCCCGGAAGGAACCTACGAAGAAGCATCCTGAAAAAGAAAAGAGGGTGACCCGACCGAGATGGACCATCTCGAGGCCGGACGCCCGCGTCATCAAGATTAAGGATGAAGAGGAATTTAAGAACACTTACCGTAAGATCAGCGGGGAGGCGGCCCGGTTCCAAGCGATCCGGAAAGTGAGGAAGACCAAGCCAGGTCATCTCCTTCTGGAGCTTGTTGAGAATGAAGACTCATCGAAGATACGACAAGAAATTTGCAGGATTCTGGAAGCTCCAGAGAGCGTGAAGGTCCTGCAAAACATGTTCGACCTTGAGATCAAGGACCTCGACCCTCTGATTAAGGGTGATGAGGTCCTGAGAGCCGTGGCCGGGCATCTCAAGGCGGACATCACAGATTTTAGGCTGAAAGTCCTGAGGGCTACAAACGTGGGAACGCAGATGGCGGTCGTAGAGACACCCACGAGGTACCTCAAGGAAGTGACCGAAAAACCAAAGGCACGAATCGGCCTTACGGTCGTGCAAGTTGTGTCCCGCACCTAAAGTAATAAAATGCTGTAGGTGCCATGGAGGTGGGCACATCAGCACGGGCTGTAAGGAGCCGATCAAGGACACCAGCCGCTGCAGAAGATGCGGCGAAAATGGACATCGGCAAGAGGAATGCGTGGGGAAGATGCGTTGTAACGCATGCCATAGAGATAGGCTCCCTTCAGAACATCTCATCGGTTCTATGGCATGCTCGCACTTCAGGTCTAGGGTGAGAAACCTGAAGATGCAGTTTAACGCATATTCCACCACCCTGTAAAACATAAATCTACTTACCAGAAAGGAACCATCAATACCTGAAAGAAGAGAGAAAATAATTACCGCAGCAACATCGGCGACAGGAACATGGAGCAGCAACACCAGCGACAGGAACCTGGACCCAGTGGCGATGGAACCTGAAACAGAAGAAGTGAGATTAAATAGACCTGAAAACATCAAGATATTCAAAAGACCTGAAAGAAAGGCATGAAGAATTCCACAAGATTTGGCAAATAAAAGGTAAGAAGACCTGAAAGACGAGGGTAGACAAGAAAGTACTTACCAACTGTACTTACATGGTAGACAGGCACCAGATGAAAGAATCGATGAAGACGCCCGTGCAGATAATACGAAAAGTAGGACCGCGGGCGTTGTTTCCGATCCCCTCGATGTTTGAGACCAGGGGCAACTGTCCCGGGGGTGGTGGTTTAGTAGATATTGCTCGGCCCCTTTTTCCAGGACTGCGCGGAGTCCCACACTCCCCTCTTCTTAGGCGTGGCCAAGAAAGACAGTGCGTAAAGGCATTCCTCCACCTCCTGAAAAAAAGGGTGTCCCAGCCGGTGAAACGCGCGGAACTCCGCCTCCGCGGCGTGGACGCCTCGGTGACCCCTGAGGAGTTGAAGCAGCGATTGGCCGTGGCGGGGTCGTGTCCCGCGGATCAGATCCGCGTTGGGCCGGTCCGCACGGCCAAGCACTAGCCCGGAGTTGGGACCGCGTGGGTCCAACTCCTTTTGGTGGCCGCACGTAGGGTGGCGGGACCTGGCCGACTTACGGTCGGCTGGTTCTCGGCACGGGTAGAGCCGCTGGAGACACGAGCATTGCAGTGCTTCAGGTGCCTCCGGCGCGGCCATGTTGCGGTACGGTATCCCTACACCGATGAGCCCGACCGTAGCGGTCGGTGTTATCAGTGTGAGGCGGAGGGTCATCGGGTGCCTGGATGTGTCCGGCCACCCCGGTGCCCTCTTTGCGTGGACGCGGGGCAGCCCTGCGACCACCGTAGTGAGACGAAGGCGTGTCCCCTTTTCCTCCAAGGTGGGGGGAGAGGTGTCACGCCCGCCAGGACGGTGGTTCCAGAAGAAGCGAGTACCCCGCTGACGTCAACACCGATGGACAGTGTAGGTGTGGCTGACGTCAGCGAGGGGGTTGCCCGGACACCCTAGCTGGTCTAGGGTGGGTCGGGTGTAGAGGTGTCCTGTTTCCACGGTCTGTGGAAGGGGGACTGTGAAGGATGGCATTCATGTCAGGCCTGCCACCGGGATTGGGGATCAGCCCTAATGGTTTGAGCATTGCTCCCCTTGGAAGGGCTGGTCTGGTTCGCGTGTTGGAGCATCTCTTCCCCAGGGAAGACGGGCTCCAGGCGCCGTCGGGGACGTGATCCTGAGTCATGTTCCCATCGGGCGGCCCACCAGGGGGGGGGTGTAACGCCACCACATCTTCTAATTAGCGTAGGGTGGAAGGGACTAGTTCCCCTCCCGGGAATGAGACGAACAGGGTTGTAGGCCAGTGCGTGGAAGGCATCGGCTGATGTTCCTGCGCTGGTCCATACGTACCTAGGGATGGCGTTCGCGGAGGTTTTAGTCGGTAGTACCACGGGGTAACACCGTCCCGTCGAAAACAAAAACAGTTGGAGTTCGCTTGAGAAGCTCAACTGTTCCAACATTTAGACCATCAAATTTACGATTTACTGTTTTCCGGTTTTACGACGGGACGGTGAGGACGGGGTTGGCGACACGCACTCCAAACGAAGCGCAGTTTTACCCGGTCATCTGTTTTCTGTTTTCTGCCTTCCTTGTAATCCTTGAGAAACCGTCGCCTGTGGCACGCACTTAAAACGAACCGTAGTGGACAAAGAATGTATAGCGTTCAATAGAACACGTTTGGAACCCTGTAGGAGAAAACGAAAATTTTCACATCCGTCGAGCCAGTCTTCTTTCTGTTTTGATCACGTTTTCGGAAATGCTAATGCAACAACGCGGAGGTTGCAAGAAGAATTTCAGCATATTCAAACACCATCGCCGGCTTACGAAGAGGCTTATCGGCTGTGGAGAGGAAACAATTAAACGTGCTCAAATGTGTTTGGACGTACTAGGAGAACAATTTGAGCACATTTTCTGATATTAATCGGCCCTTTTCAGTGCCACCAAATTATAACGCAAGAATCGACGAAAATCCATTCGAAATACAAGAGCACGGTGGTTGCTGGAAAACGAGTGTTTTCTATCGGACGCGATGCATTCTTCTCGACTGGGCCTCGTTCCCAGTGCGTGCCACTTGCGACCGGGCCTCAAGAGTGGGTCGTAAAGATGACAAAGTTGAGGGTTTGGCGGCCGGTGGTTTTAAGGCCGTCGCAGGCAACGTCGTAGTCCGAAAACGGTTCTATTGAAACGTATGTATTTTCCTTTTCTGTTTCTTAGGACAAGGAATTTCTCTGTCCTTTTTCAGTTCGTGTTACACGATCGCTTGCAGGAAAACGCGATCGTCTCCTTCAGTCTTCCACAGTTTCTTCCCATGGAAAGGACGTCACGAGCGCGTTATTGCATTATAATATCTTTTTAAATGTTCTTGTGCGGTGAGAACAACGGATTGGAAAAAATGTGAGAAACGTGTATTTTAGGCATTCTGTTAGGTATTTCTTAAAAAAATCGGCTCTTTTCAGAGCCATAAATTGAAACGAACGGAACATCGTTTCAACTATTATTAAAAACGTTATGGTATCAGTGTTTAGTGACAGTGCAATGAAAGTGAACATTGAAATAGCTGAATTTCGTCCGTCACCTGCGTTCATCGCCATGGAATAGGAATAAACATGGAATAGGAATCAGCTGATGAGTTCACCGTACACTGTAAGGGGCCAACGCCCTGTCCTACTGTCATGCTGTCCAGATTTACAAGCATGCAATGGATTTACAACTGAATGGGTGAGTTTACTGTTAATGACATTCTCTAACAATTCTTAAACGCACATATCCTGCATGTTCTTTAACACGATTATCTATTATTAAATTAGTTTTGCGAATCGTTCGTTGAATTCTGTTCGGACACAGAATTATTTAAATTTAAATATCGTTTACGTATTTCGACAGGGTTACTTATTGTTTATCTTCAGAGTACGTATCGTATAAAAATTTCATGTGGTACGCGTGAGATGTCATGCATACCAGAAAATTAAAACGGCTGACAAGGCTAAATTGTTTATTATTTCGGATCTGAAAAATTAGTGATTATTCTTTAGACATTCTGATATAAGAATGAACAGCGTTTTTCTTAAAAATATTATCGTCGCGTAGTAAAAAAAAATTCGGAAAGTTCGCGCTCTCTGACTTGTTGTTTCACTCGAACGTAACTCGATGCCTCGCTTCTGTTCGCGCGCCTGGCCGGCGGACAGTCGAACGCTCTCGTTCGAGCGCGTGCTGGATCGCGCGCTGCGCTCTCATTGGTCAGTCATTTTTCGACCATAACTCGTTAACAAAGCGGCAAATTGAATTTTCGCTAAAGAAAAAGTTACTTCAAATGACCTCAGAAACCCCTCATTTCCCGCTGTTAAATTACTTTTGGGACACCCTGTATAAGAAGATATATATGGAGAGTAATTGGAGATGTAATGGTAATGTAATGACTGGACCGCGAGTTTTATGCGTTTCTAAGAAAATGAGTTGGTGTAATTGAAAATAATATAGGCATTCTATCTATCTAGGAACAGGCAGAGCGATGAACCATCGCGGTCCGTCAAGGGTTGTAGCCGATGACGAGAGACGGGTGCTTCGTTGCTTTATACGTTACCAAATGCGTTACTAAATACCATCTCTTTTTTCGAATCTACTGTACACACGTATTTCATTCTCAATAAACTATATTTATATTTCTTTCTGCGCCATTTATTATATATTTAGGACAGGCCAACATTTTATTAGGCTAACACACATATACGCGCGCGCGCACACACACACACACACACACATTGCGGGCGCGCTATAATTTAAAATGTTCTTTACAAATACAAGAAACAAAAGTAAAAGCGACGAATGATTCTCGTGAAACGATTAAGTAGGTAGATACGTATGACTCAATGTCGCTACATTGATAGAAACAGTTGTCGCAAAGCCACCCGCTATGTTGCCATCGAAACACTGTTTAAATTCGTAACGCGAGCAAGCGACGCTCCGTGCGAATCAACTGTTGAAACAGAAAGAATGAACGAAGTTGACGTGCGTGTATGCGACTCGCATGTAAAAGAGAAGCACGGCGAATTTAGCATACTGATCGGAAAAATATTTTCACAGTTTTTCTGTTAATATTACTGTTAACATTAATAAGATTCTGTTTCTTTTCTTCGTTCCTCTTTTGTCAAAAGAGGTTCATTTAAACTAGAGTTGCGACACAGAGTAATCACAGTAGAAATCGTACTTTCCTTTATTTTTGTTAATTTCGTCTTCTTATTTATATAATGATTTGTCAAACGGTGACTACAGCTAAAGGGCAGAACACGGAGTAATGAAAGTTTAAATAAAAATTCAGCTTGCTTATGCTTTGATAAGAAAAGCAATTCATTTCCATTCATAACAAATGTAGTATGTCCGCAAAATCGAAATATTTAATTAAAATTTTGGTCACGAAAGTGAACATAAATTCCATCTCATTTTAGTAGTTTTCTACTACTTTAGATATTTTTATTATTAGGTTGTCAGATAAATAATTTTGATTAAAAGTCCAACGCTAATTTAAGCATGTTATAATTTTATAAATCTATAATATTAGTGATTACAAATACGTACAAGCGTGACGAACAGAAAGACGTCCATTGTTTTCTTAATCCATTCGGTATAGATAGTAGGGAGAGTATACGTTGAATAATTTTTTGTAATAATTAATCATTTGTACAATAATTTTTTCATCTGATAAACAAACAAAACTTACGACAGACGCATGCACTACTCTGCGCGCGAGATATTTCTTGATAAGTAACAAATAATTTATATACTAAATAAGTGTGTGAGTGCCTATCAACCGAATAGAATGTCAAACATTTTTAAATATTTCCGTAGACACTATATACAGGGTGTCCCAAAAGTGTCGTAATAGCGGGAAGCTGAAGTGAAAGAACAAGTCAGAGAGTGCGAACTTTCCGAATTTTTTTTACTTCGTGACGATAATAATTTTAAGAAAAACGCTGTTCTTTCTTATTTCAGAATGTCTAAAGAATAATTACTAATTTTTCGGGTCCGAAATAATAAAGAATTTAGCCGTGTCAGCCGTTTTAATTTTTTGGTATGCATGTGTTAAGAGCTTAGGACCAGGCAGCTTTGCGTGGCCGCAGGTTGGTTGCGATTTTAGTAAATGTATGGGGAAAACGTGGAGAAGTCGGTAGCGTATTCCAGCACCGGGTTGCCACCTTAGATTTGCGAGGAAAGCGTGGACAAGCCGGGAGCGTATTTCAGCACCGGGTTCCACCTCAGGTTAGGGAGGATTTAAAGGGTTTCAGATGCCTCGTAAGTTTATGAAATTAATGAAGATACACCTCGAGCGGCAAAGAATTTAGCAAATGGAATAATTGAACTTAATAACCAAAGATTGGTAAACGAGAGTATGTTATAGGCTTAGTTCTTTTACAATTGTATTAGTGATTATGTTGCGCGGACTCTAGATCCCGCTCTCAGTTAACCGCACTGAGTCGGCGGGAGGCTTCTAACCTTGTTACGATATATTTACTCGGTTTAACCTTGCGTGAAAGAGATTTAACTCGACCTTGCTTAGAAGTTTCTGTGTCGAAGGATGACTTGAAACTAGCTCCGTTTTCTGAGTCCTTCTGGACCCTTTATATACCCAGATTTTTCCCAAAAAGCGGTAGTGGGGGTGACCGTATATGCTACAGTTTCAGGAATTCGTCAGTGTAATCCCGTCGGAGGTACTTGACTCACAGTAAAGAGACTCGCTGGCTGGGGCCAGCTAGCGTACACTCTCGGAAAGAAGCAAGAAAAATACGTGGGAGAAAACTCCGTACGTTATACATGACATCTCACGCGTACCACATGAAATTTTTATACGATACGTACTGAGAAGATAAACAATAAGTAACACTCATTTTGATAATAGAGTTTTGTCACTTGGATGTGCTGCTCATTCATGTAACTTGCCATGGTAATATGGCATTATCGACTGAATTACAAACAATAGATTTGACAAACGCCGCCAAAACGACATGATCGCCACCGACTGTCAACGACCCGTCCCTATTAGAAAACACTTCACATACATAATTCACTACTATTATAAGATCATTTTACGTAGGTAGGTACACCATAAATAACATAAAACAGGATGCGACGCGACACCGACGGTCGACCGATCCATTGAGGGAGATTCGCAGGTAGAAAATAATTCCAGGTATAACACCGTTTCAGTTCGTCCCAATGGCGACGAAAAATCAATTTCTGCTCTTAAAAAATTTCCTGGAAGGTGTCCAATTAAGAGGAACAGAGAAACGTCAACTTTTTACTCCGTAAAAGAGCACCGAAGCAAAAACGTTCGAGTCACCGAGTAGAAGACGTCAAATAGGACGAGATCCTGTTATCAGGATAGATAACGGTTGTAATAAACGACACTTGGCTCAACGGCTGAATCTTGAAAACTTGTTCTGTCGTTCGTTAAATCACGCGGCTATTAAAATACGATGTAACGATGTCTGACGACTGCGGGAAACGATTTTACTCTGCGAGACATTTTTTCGATTTTCTGCCTGTAGCCAATGGGTTAGTCAACGGCGAATCATTCGGTAGGCGGACATATTTAGAACAAGATTCAATGCGAAATTGTTCCCACGTTGGGAAAACGGTCAGATGTTTCACACTGATGTAGTAGCCTATTTGAAGCGAGATCTAGAAAGAGAGGGAAGAAAAGGTGGCTGGATATGCGACACACGTACACTGATTTGTGAAACACATTTGGGGAGCTATCCGAAGCTACTCGAGATATCAAAAGGTTCAACAGAAAAGAGCATTTATCAAGAAACATCCTTTTTCGATATAACATTTGCCAAATCGCAAGGAGGACTTAAAAGAAATCTTGTGTGCATGAATGCATTTGTAGTTTAATTAATTAATAATTTTCATACGTTATAAGTGTATTACAAACTGACGTCGATAACAATTGATACAAATTAGTGGTTTCGGTAACAAGGTAACGTGATACGAACAAAAGAAAATGTTTCATGTAAAAAACTAATTAGAAGAAAAGATA
The DNA here is from genome assembly GCA_028453745.1 of Agapostemon virescens. Lineage (NCBI taxonomy): Eukaryota > Metazoa > Arthropoda > Insecta > Hymenoptera > Halictidae > Agapostemon > Agapostemon virescens. The sequence continues at coordinate 14,994,608 of CM052096.1, read as the reverse complement.
TCTGCAAAATTTTCACAAAGTACGAATTTATTAGGTCAATCGGAAAGTTCTGTCCATCTAGCGTCGAGTAGCCGTAACTCGAACTGTGGATAACTGTAACCTCTAAAGTAAGGCTAACTTTTTAGTTTGAACATCTGTTAATAAAACTCAGTACACAACAATTTACGCTTGCATCAATAACTTAGAACAATAGAACAATAGAACAATAGAAAGGCGGAAAACCATCTGCGAAATTTTGCTTGCTAGGCAACAAAGAAAGGGGTTTCTCCATCGTCTCATCACTGGGGATGAAAAATGGATTTATTTTGACAATCCTAAACGTCGAA
>CM052096.1:14931139-14979282 GCA_028453745.1 Agapostemon virescens | reverse complement strand
CAGTTGCCACTGGGACTCCGGCTTCGTGGACCGAACTGTTTTCGGTCGCTGTTGGGGCGGAGGTAGCGTCTCCTGACGCTACTGACTCGGCGCCTTCGTCGAGGGTACTGCGCTCCTGCGGCAGTCAAATCTCCTCGGATTACGGAGGATCGGTCCAGGTGTCCTTGTCCGTGGACCGATGCTGCTGTTGCGGAGACAGTGGGCTTCAGTTGCCACTGGGACTCCGGCTTCGTGGACCGAACTGCTCTTTGGTCGCTGGTTCAGGATCCGGCTCGAAGGACCAAAATGTTGAGGCGTCCTTCCCGCAGTTCGGGGAGTCGGTCGCTCAAGTACAGTGCTTTGTAAGAGCACGTACTAGCTCCAGCGCAAATTAATGGGAAGGAGCTTTATGTTGTTGAAATGAGACCCGACCAAATTGTACTTTTGGGTGGAAGTTTATTTCTGCGTATTTGTGTGTGTACAAGCGTCAGCGTGAGCCGACCGATCGGATCTGATGTGTGTCGATACAGGAGCTGTTTATATACAAATTTGGTGACCAAGTGTCGGCCAATGATGTTTCGCTATTTTCGTCTTTTGTTTGGCGCGTCGAGGGTAGTGGGAGCGCGGGTTTTCCCGGCCGGCGGTGACGTAGGCCCGGCCGGGTGTCGGCAGGTAAAAATTGTCGGTGTACTTGCGCCGTTTGAAGCTACGTTAAAATATGCTATGTTAAAATCTGCTACGCGAGCTTCAACACATACTTTCACGAATAATTTGAAAAATAAGCAGGATGTCTAAGAAAATTAGCTAAACCGATATTGATCGTGAATGTTGGAATGTGAAAACGATTATTAATGTAGGATTAAAGTGTTATATATGCATGTGTGAGCAAGCAAGAATGAGTGAGGGAGTGAGCAAGAGAAAAGAAGGGGGAGGAGGGGTACGATACGCAGCTCAAACAATCTTTGGGAGAAGCGGCGTACAACAAACGATAAGCGGCCGAACGAACGGTCAAGCGCCCACGCGGTGTGATAGAGTTACAGAGTTGTATTTTGCGTGAAAACTTTGAACGTTATCGTGCAGAAATCGCGAATAAATATACATACTATAATAAGCATAACTAAACGAATAACTACAAAAAGGTATAGTCGGATAAGATAGTTAAAAATGCCCTTGAACCCAATTTTTTGACTGATGCGTCCGTCGATAAAGTATCATGTAAACCATACTGGGTAAAATCTCAACCCTATACTTGGACCGAAAGGGTAGTTGTTGCGACGGTAACACCGAAGGTTGTACGTACCTAACCCGTTTAAACGAAAAGCTATACGTATAAACGAAAGGCAGGCACGAAGGTAAGAAATTCCGCTTCAAAGTAGCCGACCATTCAACCCTTAGATAACAGGAGACAACCTTGTAATAAATCACGATAATCCCTCATTGACGGTTTTCCACTCCTTCAGGTAGACTCCTCCTAGTACACGCCTTCAAGCACACTCCTTCCATCATTTCTATAACAAATTAAAAAACGCTACATTCCTTCTTCTCAAACTACCCTCAACCAATCACGACAAAACCTAGGTGACGACGGACAGAACGCAACAAGACTCATCAGACAATCCAGAAATCACGAAGAAGACTAACCAGAAATCGCAAATAGACAATTCAGAAATAGACAATTCGCGAAGAACACGAACATCAGACGAATACAGAAATCGCAAACAGAATAGAACTCGAAACATAGAAATCGCGAACATCCGAAGTTGAAAATAAAGAAAATCGCAACCACTATAATCATGTAGTTATTACGCAATCCAGATACTCGGTGACAATCCTTGTACGCTAAAAAGAAGGTATCACAGAAGTGACACCTTCGCATACAACAGTAGTCATGGGGTGAAAACGGATTATCCGTTTTTTGGCCTATTTAATGATTCCTTTATTTCATGCTGTTTAAAAATTCTAATAAAAATCTAAGATATGTAGAAAACCTAAACACATACTCTGCAATTTTTTTCAGATTTTTAAATTGAAAAACCTGCTTGTAAAAAATCAAAAACGTCAAAAAAGATCGAAAGAATACAGATTTCACATGGCAGTTCTAGAGTGACAATTTTTATATTTTTACAGTACCTGTAGTGGTTACAATAGTTGTCAATGAATTTTTTCATATTTTTATCTGATGGGCGCCGATGTTAAAAAAATGAAAACTGACTTTTTCGACGTTTTTTCTGAGAAAAACTAACCTAACCTTAAAATTATTTTATTCTATTAATTCTATAAGCATATTAGGCACTGATAAACCTCTAGCATTTCACAAAAATTATTAAACAATGAAGGAACTTGATTATTAGTGCTGCTATGCGATCCATTACATCTAGAAATATCAAAGATGATTCCAACAAATCGGTTGGCTGAGCGCATTGGATGTTCGACTATGAATATGCTGATACTAGGTTCGCGCCTGGTATAAGTGTAGCCTTTATTCATTCGATTAATTCTTTTTATTATTTCTATTTTATTTTTGTCATTGCTAAACGAGGAGACATTAATTATTGAAAAAATTTCTTAAGTTACTTCTACTTACTACTAACTTCTAACTTTTTTGTTATTCTTCTATATTCCCAGCTATAAATAATGATTTATACAAAACTTGTGGTTATTGGTTTAATTATGTTCCTTACTGTATACTGAGAAGTATTTTAAGCGGTATTATTCCTTCGACGCGAACTGAGAATTCAAATTCTACAAATTTCGGGGGTTTGTCCGAGATTTATTGAGCAGCACAATTGATTGGGTAGCAGAAACTCAAATGATTTCACGGTGGCAAACCTGAAAGATACTCTGAAAGCAGACGAAGCGAATTGTATGGGAACAAAATACAAATTGATTAGCCGATCCATCGGGTAAGTGGATATACGGGAACATATGGACAACAGTGCAGACGGTAGCACCCGACAACGAATGGACGAGGGTACAGCATTTCTGGCCTCGCGAACCGCATTGAGAGAGAAGGAGTTACCAGAGCGGTAAATGCGAGTCTTGCACCGCGAAGTCGTGATGATGCGGCGGAAGCTGCAGTAGTCCAAGATAGATTAATGCCCCCCCCCCCCGTCCCTCTTCAACACGGAGTCACTACGACGGGAACACTATTGATGAAGTTAAATAGTGCAGTCCTCGCGAATCAGTCAGCGCGAATGACTTACAAAATAGAGGAGGGCGAGACAAAGATGTTGATGGTATCGAGACTGCAGAGACGCGTGCTGGGATGATTTCACTCGAGACCAAAATTTGTGGCGACGGCGATCCGTCAGCTGCTGCAGGAGCTAGGAGATATCTTCGCAAACTGACCGAGCAAGGATACAGCTTGTCGATAGTTTGATAGGAAGACGTGACAGAAGAACGAAACGATTACAGAATTAAGTAGAATTTATCTGATTAATGGTGTACCTGACCTAATCCTGCAAAACAACGCGTGATTGCAGCGGTTCCGGGCGAAGACAGAGTTCAGGGTAGAGGAGAGAGGTGACCGTGATACATGACGGCAAGGTCCAGTATGGTGGCGGTCCGTTTCATCGCTAGGGGTACGGGTTTCAGTGGCGTAGCAACGAGGTTCGGCATAGCGGTGGTTACTTCCAACGAGAAGATTTTTCCAAGAGACACCACAATGATGGCAATGATTTGCGACGACAGAACATCGTCCCGTGGAGGAAAGACGAAGAAACATAACGAGGCTCTGGAGCGGAGATACAACGACACGGATTCCAGGCATTGGTAACAGGTGGCTACAATTGCGGTGCACGAAATCATTTTGTGTCCAAATGTCCATCGCAAAATCAGGGTAGAAAGTGTGTCGAATGTCGCAAGTTCGGACATATGTTTGGGCATTTGACAAATATCGCGCGAGAAATATTTAAAACATGTAAAAATTTGTAATTGATATGTTTGAAAATATTTGATAGTTAATTAGTGCTGAATAATTTGTAATAATCTTTTAATAACAGTAACAGTTGCAACAATAACATATAATAACGAATAATGCACAGAGGTGTGAATGTACGAGCACAGAAATTATGCGAGCAAAAACGAATGAAAGTGCACAAGACGACGTTCGGAAAGGTTCTCTGTTCATCCCGAAAAAATTTACGAGTTTCAAGGGCAGCAAAAGAAAGTCTTTTCCTAAAAACGCATAGGCCTTGAAGCATTTCCATGATAGTCGAAACATTGGTAATCGTCAATTTATTATCTGCTCCTGACTTCGACCACACTCGTGTGCACTTTGACCGGGAAAAGTATACGCCACACGATGCATTGACTTCAATTGATATAGGCAGTGACATGTGTGCGATGCGACGTGAAATACAGGGTGTCCCAAAAGTATTGTGACAGCGGGAAATGAGGGGTTCCTGAGGTCATTTGAAGCAACTTTTTCCGTAGCGAAAATTCAATCTGCGGCTTTGTTAACGAGTTATGGTAGAAAAATGACTGGTCAATGAGAGAGAAGCGCGCGAACTAGCGCGTGTCACGACTGTCAGCCGGCCAGGCGCGTGAGCAGCAGTCAAAGAGCGCGAACTGGCACCCAAAAGACAAAAACAAATGTATGTAATTAAACATAGTAAGCAAAGACATACTTGAGTGGTACCAACGTTGACTACGCATAGCGACGGCCCTGGCGAATTGGGAAAAGGCTGCAATGGTCGTCTGGCACGAACGCGTCGCGCACAAGCTGTCAATGAATATTTTCTGATCCTTCTCGTATATTAAGGGAAGCAAATACTTTTCGTGAATGGTTTCTGTTGCGACGGCAACACCGAAGGTTGTCCGTGCCCAACCCCGCATTCAGAAACTTGTAAGTCCTACAATAAAAGGGCAGGTAGAAGGCGCGACTTACGACCGAACCGAACACGGACAATTTGGACTCCGACGAACGGACCCCATGTGCGAGGCACGTGAACAGGCCCACGTGCAACGCACGTGAAGACACGCAAACAAACCCTGCAATAAACCGCATTAATCCCTCATTGACCCTAGTTCCTAGTCCTTCCGATACACTCCGTCAAGCACCGACAATTTCCCACTCCTTCATCATTCCCACAACCAATTAAAAAACGCTAAATTCCTCTACCAAAAACTACCCTCAACCAATGACGACAAAACTGAGGTGACGACGGACAGAACGCGACAAGAATCGACAGATAACACAGAGAGATAACACAGAGAGATCACATAGAGAACTCAGAAAACGCGAACTAGATCTCAGAGACAACACGAACAAGAAATCGCAAACAGACGAATACGGACATCACGAACAGAACAGAAATCGAACATAGAAATCGCGACGTTGTACAAGGTGAAAATAAAGAAAATCCGCAACCAATACAATCGTATAATTATTACGCGAACCAAGGTGCTCAGTGACAATACAGTACACTGAGAAGAAGGTATCACCGACGTGACACCTTCGCATACAACAGTTTCTTTAGCAGAAATGTCTGCAGAATGCATTCCTGTATAGTAAATTCCTGCTAGATAAAGGATTTTTGACATAAATACAAAAATAGAGCGTATAATGTACCCGCGTCAGCACATTTCCAAACTTTAACAACCATTTACAACTATTAGGGAGTACATAAAAATATAATTGGCTATATGGATGTGTAGAGGAGAGTCCCCTCTATCCCCTGACTTAAAGTTGAACTTTCTCGCGTGTTTAGTTTTTGCGTACCACGTCATTTTTTATCAAAATCATGCATTTTTACAAAGATCAATATTTTTTGAAAACGTTACGTGATGGAGCAATTCTTCGTGCGGATTTGGTTTTAGAATGACAAAGTGTATAAGAATCACCCAACAGGTATAGCAAAACTTTTTTGGTGTTGGACAGTGTAATAAATAATCGTGTTAAAGAACATGCAGGATATGTGTGTTTAAGAATTTGTTAAAGAGTGTCATTAACAGTAAACTCACCCATTCAGTTGTAAATCTATTGCATGGTTGGAAATGTGGACAGCAGGACAGTGCGTTGACCCTTTACAGTGTATGGTGAACTGATCAGCTGATTCCTATTCCATAGCGATGAACGCAGATAGCGGACGAAGGCAGGCTATTCCAATATTCACTTCCATTGCACTACCATTAAACACTGATACCATAACTTATTTAATAGTATTTCAGACGATGTTTCCTTCCTTTAAATTTATGGCTGTGAAAAGAGCCGAGTTTAAAAAGAAATACCTAGCACAGTGCCTAAAACACACGTTTCACACATTTTCTCCAATCCGTTGTTTTCAACGGAATTTCAAAAAGGAATTTCCCTGTCCTCTTTCAGTTCGTATTACAACCTCGCTTGTAGAAAAACACGACCATCGCGCCAGTCTTCCATAGTTTCTTCCGATGGAAAGGACGTTGCGAGCGCGTTATTACATTATAATATCTTATTAAATGTTCTTGTGCGGTATGAACAATGAATTGGAGAAAATGTGTGAAACTTGTGTTTTAGGCATTGTGTTAGGTATTTCTTTTTATAATCGGCTCTTTTCAAAGCCATAAATTTAAACGAAGGAAACATCGTCTGAAATACTATTAAATAAGTTATAGTATCATTGCATAGTGATAGTGCAATGAAAGTGAACATTGGAATAGCCTGCCTTCGTCCGCTACCTGCGTTCATCGCTATGGAATAGGAATCAGCTGATCAGTTCACCATACACTGTAAAGGGTCAACGCACTGTCCTGCTGTCCATATTTCCAACCATGCAATAGATTTACAACTGAATGGGCGAGTTTACTGTTAATGACACTCTTTAACAATTCTTAAACACACATATCTTGCATGTTCTTTAACACGATTATTTATTATTAAATTAATTTTAGGAATCGTTCGTAGAATTCTGTTCGGACACAGAATTATTTAAATTAAAATGTCGTTTACTTATTTCGACGGGGTTACTTATTGTTTATCTTCACAGTACGTATCGTATAAAAATTTCATGTGGTACGCGTGAGATGTCATGTATACCAGAAAATTAAAACGGCTAACACGGCTAAATTCTTTATTATTTCAGGATCTGAAAAATTAGTAATTATTCTTTAGACATTCTGAAATAAGAATGAACAGCGTCTTTCTTACAATTATTATTGTCGCGTAGTAAAAAGAATTCGAAATGTTCGCGCTCTTTGACTGCTGCTCGCGCGCCTAGCCGGCAGACAGTCGAACACGCTCGACCGAGCACGTATTAGTTCGTGCGCTTCTCTCTCATTGGCCAGTCATTTTTCGACCATAACTTGTTAACAAAGCCGCAGATTGAATTTTCGCTAAGGAGAAATTTGCTTCAAATGACCTCAGGAACCCCTCATTTCCCACTGTTACGATACTTTTGGGACATCCTATATATGAATCGGAGGCGGATCATGTACTAGCGGGAAACTCGTCCTATTGTCCCTCTGTCGGTGAGCGCAGGAGGTACAACCGCCACATCTGCATTTTTCTAATACGATAAAATTTTTCTAACAGAGACATCACACCGAAATAACTTCAATACCGGCATTATATATATATTATACATATTATACATATATTAGAGCTATACAGAAACCCCAAATTAAACCCAGGTATTTTTCGATTCATACATGTAAAAGATAAACTTAAAATTAACACCAACTACTTCTACTGCAATGTAAACATATTACCTTCGAAACTCTTACAGAAACTAAAATATACAACTGGTGATCTGACGTCCAATTTTCAAAATATCTTTAAAAAAAGGTTTATAATTAGCGTATTCTTACGTGTTCCATGCACTTCGCGCAACGTGCAACACGGCATCTCACATAAAAAAAACTATTTATTTACAAGTTTAGAATTATACACAATCGATAAATTCGTCCGAATTGTATTTTAATCAATTTTGCTGTCTATTACATTCGGCAGACTCGAACAACAAAAGTCTTGGATTGTCTGTTGGCACAACAGATCCTTGGCAACCCCTATATTCTATTACTTCCTTAAGAGCTGTTCATCACGATGTAATTTTACATTACGGTGACTTTATATGGACAGCCGCCGTAACATTGCCGTCCTCTTCCAATGTGCGGTCGTCCCGGCCGTGGTAAATTTCACTAGTGTTGATCGACTAGACATTTAAACTAGACGTTTAGAAGTCTTGCCATCCAGGTGACCTCTTCTTCAAGTAGCTCCTGAACCTCCTACCACCTGAAAAAATAGGCAAACAAGAAAAAGGAATGCAATTATTTACTTAGGTAGATTTCAGATATTTAACGTCTGAATACCTGTCCTCTGTTTTAAGAAAAAATCATCAGAAACCTTGAACAGAATATTGTTACTTTTACAGCGAGCACAATCTCGATAATTATTGTCGCTCGCCTTTCCTCTTGAGTCTTGGATACTTTTTTCTTGAAGAAGACTCGCGTACTTCTTTTTTCATTCCTCTCGGGAGAGTGTTCCCTTTTCGAAACATTTATCGAAACTCTCCCCTGGAAGCACCTCCAGTTACCATGGGATTACAGTTTCGAGAAGATGTTTACGTAATATGGGAGTCGGTGCATCACTTTTGAATGAGGCTTTCCCAATAGTTCCTGATCCGTCTCCGATACATACAGTGAGTAACGAAAGTATTCGAACGGAAAGGATTCGGGCGGATGAAAAGTTTGACGTTGAAAAAACATAAGTCATATTACGAATTACAAAATACTTTTATTTCTGTAATAACACATAAGTATCATGATTATACATGTTAAATTTGAAGTGTCTCTGATAACTTAAACAATACTTATAAAATGTTTCTTGGTAACGGCATCTAAATGAACGCCACAAAAGTATTCGAACGACTAAATTAATAGTACATATTTTAAACAACTATAGTGTTTTAATATTTTGTCGGACCACCGTGAGCACTTATTATGGCTTGCAACCGTCGTTGCATGCTATCAACCAAATTTTCAGTAATATCTTTTTTTATATTGTTCCAGACGTCCAAAATTCTGGTCTTTAATGCTTCCTTGGAATTAATACTATGTTTACTAAGTTGTTTGCCAATTTCTGTCCATAAGTGTTCTATGGGGTTAATGTCCGGACTTTGTGGGGATGTTTCTAAAACGTGGGGTACGTTGTATATGATCCATTCTTTAACAATACGTGCGGTATGTTTTGGATCATTGTCCTGCTGAAAATGAAAATTGTCTACTACCCCTAATTTTTCCGCACTTTGCTTCAAACTGTCTTTCAATATTTGCATATATTTATATTTATCTAATATTCCGTCGATAATGACGAGGTTTCCAACACCACTGGCCCCCATACATCCCCATACCATTATCGACCCACCCCCATGTTTCACGGTTGGTCGTAGATTTTTAAGATCCGTCTCTCTATTTGCTTTTCTCCAAATTTTATGACATCCATCTGAGCCAAATATGTTAAATTTGCTCTCGTCCGAAAAAATTACGTGTTTCCAAAAGTCCTTATCCTTGTTGACATAATTTTTAGCGAAACTTAATCTCTTCTGTTTATTGACTTTGCTAATAAATGGTTTCTTTCGAGGAATACGACCATGAAAATCATTTTTACGGAGAATTCCCAGACAAAGTTCAGGATGAACTTGTTTTCTGAAGCTATCAGCAACTTGTATAGCAAGTTTTGCTGCAGAAATTGTTGGGTCCTTTTTTATTTCACGCACAATTATATTCTCTTCCCTCTTCGTTAATTTCCTAGGCCGGCCAGAACGGACTTCATCCTGAAGGATTCCAGTGGTTTTTAACTTTTTTACTATGTAATAAATGGTAGATTTACTTTTCCCTAACAATTGTGCTATTTCGCCATAGCTCTTGCCTTCATTATGCCACTTAATTATCAATTTTCTATCAGTGATGGTTGTCTCCGATTTTTTTCGGCACATTATTAATATGAATTTTACAATCTTATTAACACTTGCAGCACTGAACAAGGGAAGTGTGTAACACCAATTGAGAAAGCCAATCTTTACTGTTTGTCAAATTCAAGGATTGTTTTGTACTACAAGTTTCGTCGTTCGAATACTTTCGTGACATCTGTTTACTCGACGTTATCAAGAAATCTTTCATAAGTAATGTTTACGTTGTCGGACACACTTCAAATTTAACATGTATAGTTATGACACTTATATATTACTATAGGAACAAGAGTATTTTGTAATTCGCAATATCACTTACATTTTTTAAGCGTCAAACTTTTCATTTCAGAGCGTTCGAATACTTTCGTGATTCGCTGTACATATACCGTCTATAACCGCCTGCCGTTGTCCTGGCGTCTAAAGCAGGGTCCGCTAGTCAGTCTTGCCGACGAGTCCTCTAACGGACTCAGGACGAAACACTCTCCCTTCCTTTTCTCCTTTTCTTTCATACTCTTTCCACATCATTTTCAGCCGCCAAAAATCCATGTATTTCAGCTAGCCGGTTACAAGTTTGCTGGATAAACTGTTTCTCTTAGTATCTTGTATTGGAAGGCGAAGTTCCCTACCAGTGAGAATCAACGATGTCGTGTTCTTCAGCGTCTCACGTTTGGATAACAGATAGGGTAATTAAAATAATGATATCCAATGATCCCAATCCCGTTAGCGATCCGCTACAAACAATGAGAGGTATTATATTGCAGGAGAGTCTGGATCGATATTTCCATGAGACTATCGGATTGTGAATGTAAAGCAGTTGTGCGAGTCTTCTTGATGGCAAGTAGAACCATCGATCGTTCGAGGATTTCCGACTCGAAATTTCTTCCTTGATCCCAATGGAGTACCAACTGTACGCCGTGACGGCTTACTACTTCTGTGAGAAGGGCCTTCGCATCAGTCATCGTGTGCTGGTCCGACAATGGAACCGCCTCGACCACTTGGTAGAATAATCTACGAGGTCCAGAGCATACTTGTTACCAACCGCAGACTTCGAAAGAGATTCCAGAATATCGAGCGTCAACCTCTCAAAAGATGCCTCAACATTATAAATCTTCAGGAGTCCGTGTCCCCTCTCCTTCAGACCCTTCTTTTGCGGTACAGGCATGACAACGACGACAACAATCTTCGACATCTTTGTGATTCTCAGGCCAGTAGAACCGTTGATATACCCTACCTAATTTTCGTTCAATTCGAAATGGCCTCTCGTCGGTGTGTCATAATAATACATCATCCCCAAGTTCACCATTTCTTTTGGGACAATCAATAGTCATTGGTTTCCTCTTCCATCCGGCAATTCCCATCAACGAAAGAGTACATCCTTATAGATCTCTAAAGAATCCCAAATTGAGTGAAGATATTTAATTCCGAGCTTGTTTTCCGCAATTTCCTTCCAATCATACCTTCTACCTTCTTTCTTCTTTGAAGCCGAGTTTTCATTAAATTTCAGCAACGGCAACGACACTTGCTTTTTTATCAAGTGGAGCACCTCGTTTGTGAAGTTCAATTGGTAAACATACTTTTCCGGATAACTAATTCCTAGAATGAATTCTTCCATCGTGTTGACAAAGAACTTTTCCTGTGCCCGAATATCTCGAACGGAAACGAGAAAGCATAATTTATCAAACGCCGGAGATCGAGAAGATGTTTACTCCTGCCATGCTCATTGATTCGCTGATCTAGTCCGTCTCGCAATATAATCTTGTCGCGGAAGGTTAACCGATGAGCCCGTATCGAAGATTATTCTCCTCTTGCCATCTCCAACGATGCCTTCGGCGAAGAAAGTTCCTCGTTGGGTAACTTCTAGACGTAGTACGACAGGTTACCTTTTACGTCGACTTCTTAACGTTTCCCTGTGACATCTTCTTCTTTTCCTTCCTAGCACAGTCCCGTTGTAGGCGGCCTTTTTTCTGCAATTCCAACAATATGACAGCTCTCGTTGTTATCCAGACGTTCGTTCCGGTAATTGTCGAACCGCTCGGTGTGATTGCCCCTCGGAAGAAAATGCATGATTCAATCTCTGATCAGGCATGTGTCTTCTAGGTGCTAGTCCTTCAAAGGCTTTCATCTCCAAAGTTCTGATAACCGTAGCTCTGAGAGCTGCGAAATCCTCGTATCGCGGCATTCTCCTCATTTCCTCATTGGCTAATACCGTGACAAATCGAGAGGCGTTCAAACGGTTTAGAACATCGACCGCACATTTTGTTGTACAAAAGCGGTTTGCCGCTATTTATAATTTTGAAAACGAATGTAGTCTAGTTTCGCAAAATTCGTTGGCAAATTCAAGGCGGTAGCCTTCTTCGCTTCGTCTCAGCCATTAATATTCGCGACCATACCTTATTGTTCTTGGACCTCCCGTCATGACGTGGAACGTCATAACATGTCAGCTTTATTGTATCCCAAATCGGACACGACGCACATCGCTCCTTGACGCAAGGGCAACGATGGTACCGATTGGGAGATGATCACAGGAACACTCGGAGTAAAGGGCAAATCTCGCAATACTTACAGTATTTACGAAGTCCGAACCATTTTACATGTGTCTCCGAGTGTCTCAGTGACGAAAATGCCGCGGAATTTGTAATATTGAAACTATGCAACGAGTCCAATAGCTTTCGAGAGTCCAACGGCTATCGATCCGTGTCATTTTCCCTTCTGAATGAGCCTTTCGTTCGAACGCAGCAGCCCGCTTATGTTCCTCGTGTTCAAGTCGCGTCTCGAACTGCCGCGGTTGTTCCTGTAATTACTCGTTTCTCCTTCGTTGGGAAATTTTCGAACAAGATCACCGATACCGGTGCCGGTGCCGCGGTATCTTAAGTAAGAATCTATTTATTTACAGGTTTACAATTATACACAGTGAAATACAATTCCGATTGATTCATCGTTTTGCTGTCTATTTTATTCGGTAGACAGAACTCGACTCTCTTGTGTGACTCGATTGTCTGTCGGCACAACAGATCCTTGACAACCCTTATCTTCTACTATTTCCTTAGGTGTTGTTCATCGTGAGGTAATTTTACATTTCGGCGACTTCATATGGCCAGTTGGCGTATAAGTATTATATCATTACCGATATTAATTTTCCAATAATCATTGTATTTGTATTATTTATTTATAGCTTTATATGTTTTGTTTTATTTACAGTTCTGTGGCGGCTCTACCTCCTACTCTCGCCGGTAGAGAGACAGTAGAACGAGACTTTCCCGCTAGTTCCTGTTCTCCAGTTCATACATATACCGTCCTTAACCGCCTTCCACTATCCAGCGTCTAAGGCAGGGTTCGCTAGTCAGCCTTACTGACGAGTTCTGCAGCGGACCTAGGACGAAACGTTCCCCCTTCCTTCTTTCCGTTTCTTTTTCTCTCCATCACACCTTTTCCGCAGATGCCACAGTTCTATATGTTTTATTTTATTTATAGCTTTATATGTTTTGGTTTATTTGCAGTTCTATATGTTCTATTTTATTTATAGCAAGGGTGTGCGGGTACCTGAAGTTCAATTCGAATCCAAAATATGCATACAACTAATTAATAGACGACTGTCTCCTATTTGTTCGTAATGCCATTCGTTAATTTATTTATATAATTACTTCAATAATTATGTTATTATTTCAACAAAACTTTTTAAAGATAAGAGCTTGTATGCTGAACGACATCCGAACCGATTTTATGAATCGTGGCATACTTTTTCTGGGGACTTTACAGATAATACTTGCTACTTTACAGATAATATTTACTTACTAAATAAAAATTTCAATTTGTATAGAATGTATTATTGGAGTGCCGCTTATCCACACTGATTGCGACAAGCTTAGCATCAACTACAATGATCGGTTAACGTGCTATGTGGATGCGTTGATGACCAAACCATCGGACCGCATTTTATACAGTTAAGAGCAAACCTGAACACACATACGAAACTTTTGCGTACATAATATTTTATTGTTTCATTGTTTGCATGTACAATACAAAAGAAACAAAATATAAAAGAAGCAAAATATATATTAAGTACAATGTTTTAACCGTCCAAAAAATTTTCAACGATTTTATCCTTATTATTTTGATACATACAAATTTTTTTTGGCCTTGATGGTGAGTTGATTGCGTTCAAGCATACTTAAAACTATACTTTCGCAATATTGTGGAGTAATCGAGTATCATTGTTTCTGCACTCTTCCCCATAAATCGTTTATTGTCGCTGGCGGAGCGTTATAATCATTCGCTAGTTTCAATTTTATATATGCCTAGACGTTCTTAATAGGATTTAAGTCTGGGCTTTGAGCAGGTCATCCTATCGTTTGAAATGGTTGATCATCGAGTCAATTTTTCACACTCTTCGCAGAATGTGCGGTGGCATTGTCATGTTGGAAAACGATATCACATTCTGATACTGGCACATTGTCAACTGTATCTAGCAGATTTTTTTCTAAAATGTTCTTGTAAGTGTACTAATTCACTGTACTATCAATTCGATACACTAAAAGAAGCTAATTTTATATTAATTGAGAGAAAAAAGAAACCTGCTCTTTCAAAGAAGAATATAAAAGCCCGTTTGAGCTTTGCAAAACTATATAAAGTGGAACATTGAATTATGGAAGCACGTAATCTTTTCAGCTGAGTGTAAAATTAATCGAATTTTATCAGATGATCGTTCCTGGTGTTCGAAAAAAAGGTGAATCACTTAGACCACGTTATGATAAAAAGACATTTAAATTTGGCGATGGTTTAATTATGATATAGGGTTGCATTACAGCGTATGGTGTAGGTCCACTGTATCGAATTGATAGCACGGTGGATCAGTACACTTACAAGAACATTTTAGAATAGAATCTCCTAGACACAGTTGACAATTGTACCAGTACCAGAATGTGATGTCGTTTTCCAACATGATAATGCCACCGCACATTCTGCGAGGAGTGTAAAAAATTGGCTGAATGACCAACCATTTGAAACGATAGCATGGCCTGCTCAAAGCCCAGACTTAAATCCTATTGAGAATGTCTGGGCATATTTAAAAATGAAACTAGCGAATGATTATAATGCTCCGCCAGCGACAATAAACGATTTGTGGAAAAAAGTGTAGGAACAATGGTACTTGATTACTCCACAATACTGCGAAAATATAGTTGTTGTGTGCGAAGGTATCATATCTGTGATACCTTCTTCTCAGCGTACAAGGATTGTCACTGAGCACCTTGAGTCGCGTAATAATTACACAGTTGTAGTGATTGCGATTTTCTTTATTTTCACCTCGTAATGGTCGCGATTTCTATGTTTCGAGTTCTGTTCTGTTCGTGGTGTCTGTATTCGTCTGTTTGCGATTTCTTGTTAGTCTTGTTCGCAACTTCCATGTTAGTTTCTTCGTGATTTCTGAACTGTCTCTTTGCGATTTCTAAATCGTTTTCTTCGCGATTTCTAGATTGTTTGATGAGTCTTGTTGCGTTCTGTCAAATAGTTTGAACTCGAGGAATGTAGCATTTTTTAATTGGTTGTGGAAATAATGGAAGGAGTCTGCTTGAAGGTGTGAGCCTGAAGGAGTATGCCTGAAGCAGTTGGAAATGGTTAATGAGGGATTATCGTGATTTATTGCAGAGTTGTTTGGTTTTCTTCGTGTCTTCAAGTGCGTCCTTTGGTTTTACCTAACTGTGTTAACTGTGTTTGACGAGTATACTCGTCATGGAGAATTGGCAGTATTTTGTGTCATGACGAATATACTCGTCATTCGAAAAATTTAGTTAGCATTAAATATATAAATTGCAATTTTAGCGAAAACTAAAATGTATTCGCAAATTTCAGTATGTATAGAATATTTAAAGGTCAAGACGAAATAAAACGAACAAATAAAATGTATAAATAATTTGAGATGGATTCAAACATCTCCATATGCTCTGACTAGATTTTCGTGACACACATAAGTGCGTGCTTTGAAAACAGATCGCCACAGTTAACTGGTTAAGTATGCCTAAACGCATTCAACACACCATCAAGGCCAAAGGTTTATGGACAAAGTATTAAATCTAGATAAAACTGAAATGTTTATTTATAAATGCTGTATGGTGCAAAACCGACTACATAAAAAAAATTTGTATGTATCAAAATAATAAGGATGTTAATGTCGTTGAAAATTTTTTGGACTGTTAAAACATTGTACTTAATACTGCATATTTCGTTTCTTTTGTATTGTACATACAAATATTGAATAAAATATTATTTACGCAAAAGTTCTGTATGTGTGTTCAGTTTTGCTCTTAACTGTAGATGGAAATCTTACTGATGAACGATATGAATATTTTATACGGACCACGTTGGGAATTTTATTGCAAAATATACCACTAAACGTTCGTGAAATTATGTGATTCCAACGAGACGAATCCCGTCTAATACATTATGCTCGCACAGTAACGAACTTGACTCAAATCGATGGATAGGATGTAGAGGATCAGCGTTTCGGTTAGCCTGCTCGTTAGACTTAACTCCACTCGATTTTCTTTCTCTCTAGAGCGTTGGAAGATGTTGGTTATCAAGAAGTGCCCGCAACACCAGAAAATGTGACACAACGGATATTGCAGCATGTGCTAAAATAAGTTCAATAACGATAAGATTGGCACGTGATGTACCGATACGAAAATAGCAACTTTGCGTTAACGCAAGCGACCATCATGTCGATCTTCACAACAGGTCATTGTATTTTTCTTGACACCGGCCATGGTATTGCGACATTCCATACGAAAAAAAAGAAAGAAAATGAAAGTGACCTCGAAATTTCCTGTGTGTCTTCACCCACATGAAAGCTCCCTTCTGTGCCGTGCAAGATTTATTTATAAACGTTTTCTCATATCATTACAAGTAAAAAAGATATTCAAGGTGGGTGTAGTTATTGCCCCACCCTGTATTTATATTAATTAACTGTCAACGCAGGTCATGACACTCGCAATGGCGATTACTATGTATTACTATAGTACCCTGAACTACGTAAAAATATTTTCAAAATTCTTATTGATATTGGCATTTTTTCGGAATAGAGTTTTGGATTTAGTTGAAATTTGAATGTGTTCTCGTCTTTAGTGACTTATAAACGAATCTCAAAGAATACTATATTTAAAAAATGTTTGATTTTATAGACGTGTAATAAAAAGTGATAACAGCCGTTCTTCATTACCTTATCAAAGTTAACTTAACGAGCAGATGAAAATGTGTTTCTGAGAGTTTGTAGTGAAAACATAACAGTATCTTGTTACGTATAGCGAGTATTGTCCCATTCAACTTTCTCTCAAGAATCTTTCGAGTTCATTTTTGGCAGAAAACACCCTAGATAACCTTAACCCGCTTAACCCTTTCCCTAAAAGACCAGACTGTAATTTGGAATTCATTAGAAATTAGAAAAAATTAGAAATGTAACCCCACGCGATCCTAAGTATCCTATACATGGTATGTAACGAGGGTAGTATATAAACTCGATGATTTTTTATCTCGTTCATACATAATCGTGTTACAATCGTAGGAATAAAGGCTATGGCCGGGTTTGGAGGTGATTTTCGCCCCCGACGGTATTTTGATCGAGCTTGGAATATGTGATAGCCTACCCAAAAAGACCCCCGTCTGCAAAACTTCAACCGCATATTTCATCTGTAAAGGTAGTTATTGAGACAAATACAAAAACGATTTCTTGGCCCATTTTCCCTATTTACTAATTAATTAATAAATTAAAAATTCTGACACATTTTGGATACTATGCCACATGTTAGATATTAATTTCAGATTTTTCTGTTGCAAACTCTGGTTGTAAACAACGAAAAACATAAAAAAATGCCGATTTCATATCGCAATCTTAAGTTGAACACCAAAGATTTAATTTAGCAATGAGATATAATTGTATTATGCTCAATTTTTTTCAAATTCCTGAGAAGGGGGTCAGCATGGTACAAAAAAATAAAAACCATTTTTTTCGACGTTTTTTTTAAGTTATACGCATTTTTTCTGAATATAAAAAATATATTATATATTATAATATTGAACATTCCTGCGTTGAAAAAAAATGTTCCAGAGTTTTAAAGTTGCGTACTATAAAAAATTAAAATAATATTATATATGATATATTTCAATATTTCGTAAATGATTTCAATGGCACCGGTTGATGCAGCAGCTTTGGTCCCTGACTGTGGAACCGCTGGATGCTTTTTGGACCAGGTTCGAATCCCAGTCAGGTCAATTCCTTTTTTTTTGTTAATTACATGTTTTTTTGCTTACTAGCCGTGTGATTGTTAATGAACAACTGTAAAAACATTTTTTAACTATGCCTCGACTATATTAACATTATTTAAAAAATAATAATTTTTGAAGTACTCTCTGTCTCTAGTCATTTACAGCCTATAGCATAATCCTACTTAGCATGTTTTACAATGGATTGTGCATCAACTTGATTCTTAAGTCTTTAATCTTAAATGGGTGTCTTTAATACTTATCTGCAATAATTGTGGACGGATTGGTGTGTGGTAGAATCGTGCGTGGCGTTTTCAGTCTTCATCGCTGTCTTCATTAATTGTCGGTATTATTTGATGAGAATTGAATACTTTAGTGAGTAGGATTATGCTATAGGTCAACTGGTGCTATCAACCGACGCCGTTGAAATCACTTACGAAACATTGAAATATATCATATATAATATTATTTTAATTTTTTACAATACGCAACTTTAAAAATTTGGAACATTTTTTTTTTAACGCAGGAACGTTCATTATTACATAATATATTTTTTATATTCAGAAAAAATGGGTATAACTTAAAAAAAAAACGCCGAAAAAAGTGGTTTTTATTTTTTTTTACCACGCTGACCCCCCTCTCAGGAATTTGAAAAAATTGAGAATAATACTTACAATTATATCTCATTGCTAAATTAAATCTGCAGTGTTCAAATGTGTCAGAATTTTTAATTTATTAATTAATTAATAAATAGGGAAAATGGGCCAAGAAATCGTTTTTCTATTTGTCTCAATAACTACCTTTACAGATGAAATATAAGACTGAAACTTTGCAGACGGAGGTCTTCGTGAGTAGGCTATCACATATTCCAAGCTCGATTAAAATACCGTCAGGGGCGAAAATCACCTCCAAACCCGACCATAGCCTTTTAGTAAGATTGGTGAGAGGGTACAGTTCCCGCTCGAATCAAGTTTAACCGTTAGAGTACGGAGTGGGGGACTTTAGGTCCCCCAAGATTAGTTTTTCTTTAATAACTGCGTAAATAATTTCTATCTTTCGTATTTTATTCGTTTATCAAAAAAAAATGCTGTAAATTTAATTAAATAATCGTTTCTTTAATTTACTAACAGTCTTTGTAATATTAATATGCCAACTTATAAACAGTACAAAAGAATTTTTGTGTGAGGGACTTTAGTGACCCCACTCCGTCCTTTATGTTACAAAATAGACTCCGTACTTTAAGGGTTAACCTTTATAACGAACGGAGTTTTCTCCCACGTATTCTTTCTTGCTCTATCCCGAGAGTGTACGCCAGCTGGCCCCACCTGGTGGGTCTGTTTGCTATGAGTTAAGTAATTTCTCGAACTAGAGCACATACGGCCACCCCCACTACCGCTTTTTGAGAAAAATCTGGGTATATAAAGGGCCTAGAAGGACCCAGAAAACGGAGCTAGTTTCAAGTCATCCTCCGACACAGAAACTTCTAAGCAAGGTCGAGTTAAATCTCTTTCACGCAAGGTTAAACCGAGTACGTATATCGTAACAAGGTTAGCAGCCTCCCGCCGACTCAGTGCGATAAACTGAGAGCGGGATCTAGAGTCCGCGCAACACAATCACTAATACAATTGTAAAAGAACTAAGCCTGTAACATACTCTCTTTTACCAATCTTTGGTTCTTAAGTTCAATTATTCCACTTCCTAAATTCACAAACAGTAGTTGGTATAAACCCACGAAGATGCATATTTGTCGCTCGAGGTGTATCTTCATTAATTTCATAAAGTTACGAGGCACCCAAAACCCTTTAAATCCTCCCTAACCTGAAATGGCAACCCGGTGCTGGAATACGCTCCCGGCTTGTCCATGTTTTCCCTATACATTTACCAAATCTCAACCAACCTCCGGGCATGCAAAGCTGCCTGGCCCTCCGCTCGTAACACCTTATAGATTTCATTAGTTCGGTAAAAGTTCTATTTGGCATTTTATAATTACTCTTTGACCTCGCACCGCCAGTACGTTAACACCGTGCTTCCAAGGTAATATATTAATTCACATTAGACAATTAAATTCGAATCAAGTTCGCGACACCTTAACATTCTTAAACTTAATCTTAACAATCTACAGTAATAAAACTCTATTAAATGGTATTATATCGTGTGAATTCTATTACCCTTGATTGTTGATAAAAAATCCTAACCTAGTTATTGAACGCTCCTACACGATATAATCTTACCGATCGAACTGTATCAACTAAATAATATTATTACAATTACGAAGCCTACCAACAATCCTAGCAACTCTCTGGTTTCGCATTAGGTTCGTTCGTTACATCGTATTCCAAAAGAAAATCTTTTTAACCTAGTGGCTCCACAATTTTGCATTGAGTTTGACTACGAAAATTCTACCGTTCTACGGCTCTCGTATACTACAACTTCTTGATTTCGCATCAAGTTTGTCTGTAAGTCATTCCTAGTGTTTGACTCAATTCCCAGAAGTTCCCCAATCTCCTACTGGATTCATTCTCGACGTCTATAATCCTAACGGACTTCCCAATCTCGCATTAGGTTCGTCCTCGACGGTTGTAATCCTAGAGGCTTCCCAATTTCGTATTGCCTAATACACTGAAATCGTATTCCCAGAGTAATAATGCTTCCGTCGTCTCTCGCGCTGCTCCTGGCCCTGGCTCGTAACAATCTGATAAAAATTGTGTTAGTTGAGAAAAACATTTTTTTCACTATTTATTTTACAATTGTGTTAAACAAATATAATGTTTTCATAGCTGATCAAAAAGACCTATTTCTTTTTTAATCTTCTTGTGCTTTACGTTTTGTTCTTTCCAATAATTGTTTGTGCGACTTCTTCTGTTTCACCTCTTTTTGTAGTCCTTCCCATTTGTTAAAATTCGGTCTATAAAAAAAATGAAACAGGTACTCTAAAAATTGAAACCCTTGCTGGTACAAAGGTGCAACCTTTTTAACATGTACTAATTCGGATCAAAAAGTCAGATCTTATTTGAAACAGCATCGATACACAACTGAATCAGCCCTACACTTGAAATCATTCACAATGATCGTCCGTATACTCTCGCGTCATCGTTTTTGTACTGTTATATAGAGAGTTGCAGTTACTTCTAGCTAAAATATTTTTAGTTTTATCGTATAGACGTCAACCATCAGCATGGTAAAAATTTGGATGCTTGAAATCGACGACGATCGGTTTATAACCGTATTCGTGTAGGCAAGAAACTACGATAATTACACCTTGTTTCATAAATCTTTGTAGGTGCTGTGTACAACAAAAACAAACCAAATCCATGCTATTATTTTCATTTTGAAACACGTTTTCAGTTTAGTTCAAACGAAACAATTTTCTAAGAAATTCAATAGGAATTCAATGTACGAATTTTTGTTTTTAACTTCAATATTTAATTGTGAGATACAAGAATGGAATTCTGAAGAGTAAAACACCGAAAAGTGTGTGTTGTTTAGCTATCGATAAGTTAATAATAACATTTTCCATTTTTCTTTTAGTGGGAAAAACTATAAAAGATTTTATACGCGTTTTTCGCGTTTCAATCCACTGTACCACGCACGGTGCGTGCAATAGCCGAACGAACGGCAGGCAATACAATGTACTTGCCGTCCTTGTATCGTGTATGCGACCAACATACCGCACCGTCTAACGCCGTCAAAATTTATCGAGAAAGCTCACTCTTTATCAGTAATGTTAATTATTGGAAACGTTTTAGTAAAATTGTTCGATAGAAGAACTACGAGAAGGTATCTTCCGTCGGGAGAGAATGGAATTAAGTTAAAAAATTCGTGTTTCATTGTATGGTATTGCCCGAGAAAGATATAAATAAACAATCGATTGGTCAGTGTAGAAGTAAACTTTTAGAGTAACAGTTATATGGGATACAGTGTCCTATGGGATAAATGTGGGTCGGTATAAAGGAATGAAAATTTCATGTACCACGAGAATCATCCGAGCCGATTCATGTCTCTCTGACATCAACTTCGAATGTTCATTATATTCGTTTTTTTAACAGAAAATTGAAAGTTACTATTGCGAACATTAGTGGTTATTTGGTTTTCTTAGAGTTTTTCTAAACCAGCTTGAGCTGCAATGCGTCGCAAAAAGCCGCTTATAAATCTTTAAAATGAAAACTCAGATTCAATAAATTCTATTTGTTTTTATATTCCGTAGAAGTCTCGTCAGTCTAATATATGATTTTCTTTAAATTCTAATATCGTTATTTTGATTGAACGTTTCATTTTCATTGAAATCTGAAGCAATTACAATCTATTACTATTTTAAATCGCAAGGAAACAATTCTTTGCTAGGTCTCCTACAACGACAAATTCAATTCGGACTCTACGGACTCTGATTTTTTAGTTATTTTCTATTGTTTATACTTTTGGCCCTGTTCAGATATTCTAGTATCTTGCGAGTATTGTACATCCGGATGCTATGCGATCTATTGCTTCACGCTGTTGTCTACACTTTCAACATTCTTGTTTTCGAGTAGCTTGTGACTGTGCTTATTTTTATTTACGGACATCATATCTTACACGATGTTTCTCAGTGAACAATAATTCCTTACTTTGTAGCCTGACAACGAACATTAGTGATAAACCTTCGCGTTGAATTGTTTAACCATTAATATTTAATACTTTACGGATGAACCTGAATCCACAATAATTATTCAACAAAATAAAAACTAGAAAATACATATCAGATTTTGTGTTACAATGAATGCACGTATCAATGGACAAATTAATTTTTGTGAACGACGCTGCTGAATGTGAACGTTTCTTTTTTTCAGAATTTAACTTAGGTATCTTTCATAAGAACACGATTCATACCTGCTGTATCTATTGCGAAATTGCTCTTTCGAAATCATCGACGAGACATTCCGTCTTGAACACACGCGCACACAAACGCACCCGTATGTCCCGAGACAAAATCTTCCATGTACGATATATTAACCCTCCCTAGAATATTTCTTTCATTAAAGTTTCTTCGCTTTAGAAATTGAAAGTCTGTTTCCTGACTCGTTAGCGAAAATCTCTTCATCGATACGTTCGAGATACTTACTTGCAGAATTAACAACAAGTGAAATCTAATACATAATGCGAAGCCTTGACTACAGAAACTGGTTGAGCAACAGATATTCGAATACAGAGAACCGATCACGCTCTCGATTTGGTCGCTCATAGATTCACAGCCAAAAGGTTGGAATTATTCGCTGACTTTCAGGAATTTGGGAAGTACAATTAAACGAATGAATTTCATTAATGACAAGCGATCATATTTATAGGGTGTTTAACAAACTAATGTGAAAAATTCGTAGAGCATCGCAGCATCAAAGTGCCGATAAAATTTGAATAACATATAGGATGTAGGATAGATGCATATACATTACATTAAAGATCGTAGTAACTCGTTAAAGAAGTACCGTACTCGAAAGACAATCGTGTATGGAGTAGTCCAAGGAAAAATAGGAAAGGTTCGAGTCATCGTTTTCTTATTTTTCAAAGTGTTTAAGGAAATCCCGAAAAGTACCTTCGCAAAACAATTTGTGTCACGATTATGATTAAAGGTAGAAACATTCTTTTATCATTTTATACGCAAATATCATTTTTTTCAAGATGACATTATTTTGGATATCCTTATTTATTAATGCAAATTTAACCTCTAAGTTCGGATATGAAGAATTTGAAAAAAAATAAAGAATAAAGAATAGAAAATATAATCGACGCACAGTCTCTTGGGGAAGAAACCATAAATAGAATAATTGTACTTATACTAGACAAATAACGTGTCTACAGTAGTTTCAAACCTGTTTCATAACGAAATAGATATAAAAGTTTTTCATTTTTATCAAGAAAATCGTGCAGTATAAAAGTTGGTATCATACAATAGGATTCATGTTTTTGGTATTATAAAGTGCTGCATTTTAGTATTATTAAATTCTGCATTTTACGATGAATGAATGAATGAATTCGACGAAATTCTCATACCTATAATTCTTCGGGTCAATTTTATCCCATTGATTTCCACCGTGTTTGTGCATTGAATTCTCGCGATTACACGCATCGGCATTGCTTGATTTCAGGGCGTGTTTACGTTCGCTTACATTGCTTACTATTCTGTAATTAAATAGATGTATCGAAAGTCATGGAAACGTTAATTTAAATATTGAAAACAGACTCTTTCACGCTTTAACAATGATGAAACAAACGTGCTAGTACAGATATATGCAATTTTCTTTTCAAATACCCGTTTGCATGTATTGTTTTTGTTACTGAAAATCACTTCTAAAAAGGCTGAAAAAGATCAAAAACATGTATCAGATAAGTTTGTGCAGTAAAATATTTACACACGAGTCTTGTGAATTCGTTAATCGGAAAGTGTAACAATAGGAGGAAATTAGTTTTGTTGCCGACGATTTCACGAATTTTTATTTTTTAAGTTAAATACTTTCTTCGCGTTAATAGAAAAAAATGCGCAATATGGCGTATCACAATATTGAAATTAATGCTGTCAAATAAAACACGTTGAAATGCAGATGACGCGAATGCACGGAACATTGATCCCGATTAAAACTCTATTTCAATCTTTCGCGTCGAAAAATTTCAATCTCGTTTGGCGCTTATAAAACTGACAATTGCGATGGGACATGTTATCGATTGAATGCGTATCGATATTGTATGTATATTTTCTTTCCTCGTAATATTTTTTACTTTTTTTAGAAGTATTCGCGTTTACAGAGGTGTCACGTCCACGCACCTGTGAAACAAGTTGCAAGAATCAACCTAACAGCAGAATCTGCGATTTCTCCAGGTTACAGCATCGAAATGCACGGTACGAAGAATTGCTAATTTTGTCTTCTAATGTATCCAGAGTCCTTTTAATTCGTATTTCTCGAGCCGCTTTTCTTCAGCCTTTGGCTAATTCTAATTTTTACGTTTGAAAATATTGGTTCCATTTAAGTATGTACTACCTAAGCAAGACCAAGCCTGCGTTGGATCGATTAGAGCCGTTCTCGGTCTTTTTAAAGTTCGTCCGCCTCGAGCATCGATAACCCAATGATCCGATTCGATTTCTTTTTCGTTCGTTTTATTACAGGTTGCCTCCATTGAACAATTCCTGATCCAGGAATGGTCCAATTCGAGTGCCTATATCGGATTTATCGGTTCCAAATTTATGGTTCCTGCGTTGCTTCTATGCGCGTCGTTAGATATAGTATGTTGGTCCAGTTACTGTTTGTCGATGTGGAATTACTCCGATACGATTTTAATGACTCTGTGTCACATCGGTGGATACGGTAGACTCGTCTTCTATATGTACTACCTTCGAGTTTGATGCAGCAAAATTAATAAGCGAAACCTGTGCTTACGAACCATGATCGCACGCTTTTACACAATTAACATGGATTACTTCGAACGTATATCCGTTTATAATTAAAAGTATAAGTATACTTAGAAAATAATATGTAAAACAGACGTGAATCGTCAAAATTTTACCATGGATTTTAACGAATAAAATAATCACAATCAGCGAATAAAAAATTAAATTAAATCTCTAAACCTATGCAGAAAGAAAATAGATGTTTCTTCGTTTTCCAGATGATCGCGTAAACAGCCGAGACATGATCAATGTTTGTGAATTTATCGTAAACTATGAACTAAATGAATTTTTCGAATTTATGGAAATATTTGTCCTCACAGATGAAGTAATTAGAAATATTTTTGGTCAGTATTTATGTCTCTCAGCATGAACCTGTCTTTAAGTTAAACATGAAAAATTGAAGACACGATGATGATTTTACAAACAAATTCTTGATAAACCCACAATTACTTGAACAATATTAGGTACACGAGTCGATGTATATGCAAAGAACATCAAGCGAATCGGTTAAAGTTTTATCGTGTTACTTGACAGGATAATTTGAAGTTCATTCTTTTTAGGAAACGTATTCAATATTTTTGATATTCTTAAATAAAACGTATTCGAGTCTATCAGCAATGTTTTATTAATTTCTTACATTTCACCCGCAAAACTGTTTCGAATAGACATTTGTTTTACTTTTTCGAAATTCATTAAACGTTTTTGAAAGAATATTTTCCTGCAGTTATACTTTCCTTTTTTGCAAAAAACAATGACCTTATTCGAATCGACAGGCTATCTCGAGTAGCTGATATATTACACGAGACCACTATTCGATTCGTATATCTTTCCAGAAGAGATTGAGCACCGCTTGTGATCCATCGCAAGGGTCAGAAATTATGGGGGTGGGGGGAATGAGAGAGAGAGAGATAGAGGGAGGTAGAGAGAGAGAGAGAGAGAGAGAGAGAGAGAGAGAGAGAGAGAGAGAGAGAGAGAGAGAGAGAGAGAGAGAGAGAGAGAGAGAGAGAGAGAGAGAGAGAGAGGAAGCAACCGGGTGCGAGAGGGAGCGTGAGAGGAAGAGGTGTGGAGGAGAAAGAGGGGTTCAGGAAAAAAAGTAGAACGGAGAGTTTCCTCCGTGTGGAGGGAGCTTCCACCTAACAGTTATCCGGCCCTAATGCTGGGCTGCTTGAACCGTCTGACGCATACATATACATGCGGGCCCCATTTTCAATCGTGCGACCGGTTAAGAGATCGAGATCTTGTTTTCTCTCAGCCTTCCGCTGCTTTGCTCTCCAGTTTAACGTCGTCCACACCTATTTTCGTTGCAGATAGTAGCAGCAATCGACAAACTGTTTTATGGCACAAAAAGAGAGGCTTCTTCGATTCTATTGTTTCGTATCCAGTAAAGATTTTCACTTTTCTTTTAATTTCATTATTTTAATTGCATTCTTTCTGCACGACATCCTTGTAGTTTTTCGTATCGTTAACCTGCACACACAGGATAACGCATGAATAAGCGTACTCGACGTACGTCTTCTGTCGCGTCTTCTTATGACTCGTTCGCTCTGCAAATACTTACCATATGTTTGCCTGGGTTACAGGTCACAAAATTTAATCCGTTGAGAAGAGAGAGAGAGAGAGAGAGAGAGAAGTAATTCGTCGTTCGTAGTTCTATAAATTAATAATTGCGCACTATGAACTCGTGACAAATATAATCGTCTACGGTTCAATTTGTTACGTAATTCATTAATACATAGGCATAAATAGAAAAATAATTTTGTTTCGTTAAATACCTTATCGTTCCGATCAGAAAAATGTTACAAATACGATAGTAAAAAGATTCCTAACGAAAAATGAAACAGAAATAGATTGCATATATAATTATTGTATTAATGTTTCAGCGATCCATATTTTTTTGTTTTCCGACTGCTCAGCTACCTTTGAGAAACTCTCTTTCTTTTTCATTTACTGTTGTCGTTAAAAACAAAAAAAATTTGTAATTGCGTTCTCATGTTTCGTCTCGCCGATGTATACGACCCGTAGGTGGTTACGGGTCATTCCAGGCCAAGCGGATCACTTTTGTACACCAAGTCAGCGATTTTATTTAAATTGAAATATGTTATAGTATATGCGAAAATAGGGGGGGTTTAAGTCATCATTCTTCTATTCTCGAAATTCTTCAAAAGATACAGAACCTCGAACTTTGCGGTTTTTACAAAACGACATTCGGAAAAAAATTTTTGTCTCCGTTATTATTAACCGCAGAAACTTTTTTTTTAGTTCTGATCGTAAAAGACAGCTCTTTTTAACTAATATTTTAGTTTATTCGTATTATCATTTTTATAACGAAAAAGTATTAAAAATAATTTTATTTTGCAAATTTAACTAAATGCTCAAATCTTTAAAAAAATCGAAAAACATATATTTCCATATTCTGTATTTCTTTGCCTTTCGATTCCAATTTTAAAACAGGTGGACACTTCAAAATTAAAGTCAGGACAGCTAATTGAAGGTCGCGGCGTCCAGCAATTCAGTCGAGTAAGCCGCGGCGCGCAGCGATTCTTAGCCCGTGCGAGTGCTCTCGTCTGGCAATCTTAGTAAATCCGATATTTTTTGTACTATGAACTATACTAAGTGTATTGTGTATGTCTCGAGGCTAAACATGTATATGGCTTATCTATGTTCTAATTCACTTTCCTGGTGTTCTTCATATTTTTATAATCTTATTTGCCCACTCTCTGTCAATGATAGTTTCTATGCAATAATTCAACTTATACTTGTTAATTTGTTCGTTTTAAAATTATATACAAAAAGAAAATGTCATCGTTCGATGGAAACCACGAGACGATGGCGGATCTCATCCATCAGGAAGGGTAAAGGAGAGAAAGGATATGAAAGTATGGATGTGGTTATTACGAAGATGAGTACATAGATATTACAACCCGTTCAGATAAAACGATTTTCGGTAATTTTGTTGAATTGGTGTCAAATTAATAAATAATTAAATATTAAACCCTGTCCTGCGGTGCTCGTTCGATATGACCTGAGACCGGACTGGTTTACGACCGGATAATTAGTTTCTAAACGTAGGAAAGAAACTGCATTTTTCTAGCCATAAAAAAGTAAACTTTTATAAATGCAAACTAAAATTTCAATTTTAAAAGGAAAAAGAATTCACGTCCACATCATAAACCTAACTTATGTTTAATTATCCTTACTAGCGAATAGACTTAAAAGCAAATTTTTTGGCATACAGGATTATCGGATGTATATACCATAACAAAACATATTTAAAATTCAAAAAACCTTATTAAAACGTTTCCGATCCCCCCTCTTATCCTTCACGTATTTAAAAATGGGCCTTTAGAATAACAAAACATGAATAACTATCATAAAGACATCAAACAATTAGCACACAATTGAGTCATGTAAATGTTTATATTTCAGACATCAGTAATCTCTTTTCTTCAATTACAACAATGTGTAACATAATTAGTATAGTTCACAGTACAAAAAATATTGGATTTACTAAGATTGCCAGATGAGAGCAATCGCACGGGCTAAGAATTGCTGCGCGCCGCGGCTTACTTGACTGATTTGCTGAACGCCGCGACCTTCAATTGGCTGTCCTGACTTTAATTTTAAAGAGCCCACCATTTTTAAAATTGGAACCGAAAGGCAAAGAAGTACGGAATATGGAAATATTTTTCTTGATTTTTTGAAAGGTTCGAACATTTAGTTAAATTTGCAAAATAAAATTATTTTAAATATTTTTTCGTTATAAAAATGACAATGCGAATAAACTAAAATATCGGCTAAAAAGAGCCGTCTTTTACGATCAGAACTAAAAAAAAAGTTTCTGCGGTTAATAATAACGGAGATAAAAATTTTTTCCCGAAGATCGTTTTGTAAAAACCGCAAAGTTTGAGGTTCTGTATCTTTTAAAGAATTTCGAAAATAGAAGAATGATGACTTAAACCTCCCCTATTTTCGCATAGACTATAACATATTTCAATTTAAACAAAATCGCTGACTTGGTGTACAAAAGTGATCCGCTTGGCGTGGAATGATCCTTACGATATCTTGGTCGAGCTTCTGGGCCCTTCTCGGTTTCAAGAATTTAAAACGACTTTGCTCTACAGAGAAAAGAATATGTCCGACTAATTTTGATGGCCTGGAAACACATATATCGTCAACGTCATCGTATCGAACAACTTTCCCCTCCCTATACGTGTTACCGCCGTACGGCTTTAATTATCAGGATATTCTGAAAAATCTGTTGCTGTTACTACTAGAATGCGTTTCGCTAAGTATCATAAAAATTACATTGTTAATAACGAATACGTAAGATCGATACGCATATGCGATCTCAAGAAGAAGGTATGATTCGTGTTGACTGGGAGTTAGCGCGGTGAAAAGTTGGAGAAGGTCGGCGTTAGACCGAACCGACTGTTACACAGTTAGCATTACGGTAAACTATTACGATAAAAATGTCGTCGAAATAAAAATTTGCCGATACCTCCAGCATAATGTTGCATTCGAGTTCTTTACATCTTCGTGCTTATAAATCGAAACACGAAACATACAAATGGTACGTCGTACCATGATACGACAAAAATAAACCCTAACCCAAAACCAACTCGAACCAAAGGAAAAAGCACGACAATTATTTTAATAAAAATCTCGAAAACATAGCCCTCGGAATGGTAATATATATAGGAAATAGTGTAACTTAGAATTATGCGAGTTCTACAGCAACGTTTAAGTTTCATAAAAAATGTAATGCAACAAAGTTTCATATCCTTGTCTGTATAATTACCATAATCTTTTTTCTCCTATTTCAATACTTATAAAACTATTACCCTCGAATGCAAAATGTTTGAGAGAGAGAGAGAGAGAGAGAGAGAGAGAGAGAGAGAGAGAGAGAGAGAGAGAGAGAGTGGAGGGGGAGGGGTACACGTCACATTCGTCTTTCTCAAAAGAACGCGACGCGTCAAAACATACAAATGCATATCGATAAATTCTATGTTATGGTTGTTTGACTGTCTATAATTAAATAGACCTACGTTTACGTTTAACCTGCTTAGCAAGTTAAGTATTCATAATTTCATCGATGCATGTACGATAATGTGTTTTGTCAAGCGTGTACACATATTATCTCATAATTCATTATTTATGAAATATGTATGCACGCACACAAACCACGACGAAACAGAGGACTAAACGAACTTGGAAAAGCTTTCTTACTGACAATATGAACTTAGCTTTAAACCCGTTCCCTAGGTACCTGTTCTTCTCGACAATTATGAAGAAAATTCATGATTTTCCTTGTTTTCGTTATACCTTCGTACCTACTATGTGGTATACCTTATATATCTCGATGCACGCTCGGCTATAAAACGTTTCATATTTACAAGCCATCTGCAAATTAATATTGTACTTTGACGTGGTAAAAGTAGAATTCGTAAAAACATAGTTCAAGAATTTAGTTTTTAATCAGAACGTCGACAAAGGATGATTTCGTCTCGATAGATCGAATCGTGCAAGCATTGTTTCGCAAGTTTTGTAAACACAAATTTAATAATCAATATTTCGCTCATTATGATATTTGTCGACTAACCAATTTTTTTATTGTTGTTTCCAATCAAATAAAATCAGAAAAGAACGACCGTGCAAAGAAGCAACTGAATTTTGTAGGAAACTGGTTGCACCTCTCACCGTAGCGATGAAAACCTTTTTTCATCGCGATGTTCTTGCCATTGATTAAACTTGTACAAATATTTCTGCTGTTGTCGGATATTCAAGCTAATTTGTGGATGAGAAATAAATATCAAACCTGGCGTACTATGTTTAGTGGCGATAGCGAGCAAGTTAATTCGAAAAATTCACTTACTTGTATATTTATATTATCTAAACTGTAAATCACGAGCGTTATTGTAACACCGCGTTACCGAAATTTCGAGTGTCAGCTAAAAAAATCGAATAGGTATTTAAACACGCAAAACTAGTTTTAGAAAAATTGTGTTAGCCTTGTGTATTGGTATTTCTCGAAAACATATTGTCAAAATAGATTTTTAACGACTACTGATTCCGAGTTCCGGCCTTTTTGCGTAGATCGACTCGTAAGATCGACGACTTTATGCGAGAGCCAGTTTCTACTTTACAGTTTTAATGAGAAAAGCGTTTGTGCCGCAAACCTTGTAACCGTTGCTTCGAGTTATCGTTCCGTTTAAAAACAAAAAACAAATTCTTTGAAAAATTGGTTTTCAAAAAAATATTTACTCAATAATCATCAATAACCCTTAATCGACAAAGAATCGTACGGATCGAGGTAAAACATTTGTTTCTTTCCTTTAGAGATGATTTTGGAAATAAGTTTAAAAAATAAACTTTGCTTCGACTATGCTATACGTATGCATATACGCAATAATTCCCTATTGACAATTTCTTTGACCGTTATACCATTCTAATTTGTCTAAACAAACTTTGTAATGGTAATTTTATGGGAACCAATTGTCGTGTACATTACACGATTTGTACGATTGGCCGGGTTTAAAGCGTCATTTATTTGTTTTTCTAAATCCCTCTAAATCAAAATATTTCTCATGAAAAAATCAGCTTTTTAAATGACTCAAACTATTCGCTATTATAACTTTGCCTGTTCCAAGGCTCGTTAGCTCCGTGGTCCATCCGTTCGATCTGGTCTTTCGTTGATATCACTTTTTATTCTGTCTGACTTTCACACCGATAAAAATGATGAAACGTTTATCAGTACTTTTAAAATATTAATATGATACTGCTTTCGAAATTATTAAGGATATGATAATTAAAATATGGCATTGACGAAGGTTTCTATACGTATAATGTTTTATAATATCGTCGAAAAATATAACTTCTATTTCTCATATCAAACGATTTACGGTCCGCGCATCTCGAGTTGAGCACCTCGCCAACGTTAACAGAAAAGTAGGATGGTTCTACAAAACAGTTAGATGGCCCTGATGTTAGTAAATCGCGAAGCCTTCGAGGCTCCTTTCGCCTTGATAAGTATCTACAGAGTGCTCGAGAGATTCTTGCCGCTAGAATCATAGCATATCTAGGTACAAGCGGCAAGAATCAAACAAGCGAACGAGTGTACACTGCTCTTTTCACAAATTTGAACCGCAGTCGATAATGAGTAGGTTTATAATAATTCTATACGTATAGGTTATGTGTATTTCGTACGCATTTTAAATGCTGAAATGCGTTGGTCCGTGACGTTGGTTTAAATTAATTCTTCGTACGTGGAAAAATATTTTTTAAAATGAAATTTTTTATATTTCGTCCAAATGTAAAAGACGCTATTGGTTGATTATTACTTATCTCTGATTCATTTGTCCACACATTTTATCTTGATAACGAATGTGCGCAATACCGATTTGAATTAACCTTTGCTCAATCGATAAACGATTGACATTGTTTTTTTTCGTACAAATCGTTCAATCGGGCCGTGCAGAAGTCATTGGGGACGAAAGTGTTTTAATAACCTCTTTTCGAATTCTTACAAGACAAAATGTAATTCGAAGGAGTAATAAAATATTAATATTTATCTTAAAATTTTTCGTTTCATTTATCCTATATAGAACTACAAAACTATAAGAAAATAAAATATTCAAGCTCTGCATAATTTTTTAGCTTGAAATTACAAAAATATTAAAAGATTATGTTTTGCCACCTAGAAAACCATAATAAGATCGATTTGTACATTTCATGTCGTATAGTTAATGTTATCGATTAAATAATCGATGCATTTCAGTAGATTATTTTCAGTAGTCAAAATCGGTTTTTGAATTTTACAAACTCTGTATGTGACGTCGTACGAGGCACGCGATTTCTTAATAAACAAATAAAACACAAAAATTAAGAATCACCGGTGAATCTGCAAATGTAAAAACAAGTTCGACAAGATCGGTTATTCGAATAAAATTTCGTTTGTCTCTAGATGATACCGCGTGTTCGTTGCCAAAGCAAGAAGCTAACTCTTGGGACGTGACGTTGGCTCTTGAGGACCGGTCCGAGAGATCGAGATCCCCGTTTTCTCCAGGCTGTCGATCTTTAGCCTCTCGCCGTGCTGCGCCGTACCGTGCCGTGCCGCTCCACGTCAGACCGGACCAGGCTGGGCCGTGCCGTTCCACGTCGGGCAGAGCTGGGCCGAGCCGGGCCGAGCCGGGCCGAGCCGGGCCGAGGCGGGCTACTCCACCCTCGTCCCTGTCACTACCTCTTGACATGTTTACGTACACGCACGGAAGAGCTTCTAGGATGCAGTGCGTGACACTACGCCGCTCATACATCGAACATTTCAAGTCGAACCAAGTGTCCGAACTCTGTGGAAGCAAACTGTAGAACGGAAGAAGGAAACGAACTATAAAATGAGGATTACTGCCGGGTTCAAACTCTGTTGTTGTTGTTCTTTCCGTCTCGCTCTCCCACCGGGGCGGAGGGGGAGGCTCCACCCCGCCCCTCTCATACTTATTTTATCCCTTGCTCTTTCGCTCCCACGTTTCCTTGTCCCCCTGTTCTCTTGATCACTTGTTCCCCTGTTCCCTTGTTCTCTTGGTCCATTGCTCGTTTACTCCTTTGTCGGATATATTTGCATCGAGTGTCTCGAAGGCATAAGACACTAACCATACAACGGTGCACACACGTTTCGTCGATAGAGCTTAATTAGAGAAGCATAAATGTCACCACGAACGTACCTTTGCGCAGTAACATGCATATATACATACAGGGTGTCCCATTTGAATCGAGCCCTGTGAATATTCCTAATATTACCAGTGACATGAAAAAATATTTCATACGAAAATTATATAATCTCGTGGAGGATGTAATTCTGATGATAATTAGTTACTCGAGCGATTTCTCACCGTTTTCAACGACTCCCAAATATGTTGTCAAAGTCATCGTTATGAACAATTAACATCGATTTTATAAATATTACCGATGACGCTCAGATAAAAAATCCTAAGAAACTGTCGAAACCGAACGGTATTCTCCTCATCGATTTTTGTCGAATTTCTAATATGTTATCTGGAGTGTAATTTTACGCAATATTTTTCTATACATTATATACTACCGCTCGAACGTACTTTCCGAGATATTTGTTAGACCTAACACCGTTAGGTCTACTATAGCGAACTCCGTAATTTTCAATCATGTATCCGGTCGATTAAACAGAGCAGAATTCGTTGTAACGAACGATCCGATACCTATCTGTGTCGACGCATAGAATACAGAAAAAAGTTGTTGTTTAATAAATTCGTTTAAAACGAGAGCGTTGAAGAACGTCCTCTACGATCTACAAAGTGCAAAAGACTGCATTCGGATTGGTCCGTCGGTCGTAGAGAAATCGCTGGGTAGCATCGAACAGCCATCTTCCTTCAAAAGTCGGTGTAAAAACTAATCCAGAGTCTACATTTTAGATTCGATTTACGTCCAAATTTTTGATATGCAATTTTTAAAAATGAATCAAGCAATATTCAACAGATATTGTATTTGTAGGAAAATTTATTAACGTTAGAATCTACTATTTACATCGTATTGTTGCCGGTAACCGCTGTTCCATCACCATCCGTGCATTTACGGTTTGATCGGTAAAAAAATTTCAACATAATCATAGATAACACAAGCGATTACACATTGTCGAGCGGAAGAATACGTCCGTGCTAATTCCGTCCGTGATAATTCAATTTATGGGCTCTTTTTCTAAAGTAGATTCTCTCGAGATCGACAAACTGAAATTACACTGCTAAAAACTGCTACTGCCGCCGGTTGTTTTATAAATGCCCACCGTCGATAACTCGCAGGAAATATGTAGACTGTTAACAGCTTGGACAGAACGTACTTTTAAGAGATTGTTTCATAGCGCTTTTTTTATAGCGCATTATGTGTTAACAGTTTTATGCCGCGGAAAAAGTCATTATTTTCCATAATGCCCCATGCATATGGTAATTTAATGAAATTAGCTTTTATGCTTTTGTACGACACATCGGCTGATATAGACAAAATAATCATGAGGTGAAATAGAAATTTGTAAATTTATAAACTGCATTTAACACATTATGAAATATTTCAAAGCATTCGAGCAGCTAAGCGATCGGTATAATTCCGATTCCGGGTAGAATTTCTTTTTGTACGATTATTCATTTTGCTTTCTTCGCTAGCGGATATTGTATTTTGTGGCGATGTATCATCTACTTTAAGTAACTGCTGTGTACGTTTTGTTCTCGCGTGGTGCAATATTGTATACATTAAACGCGATATTTTTATCGGTTGCCGATGCACGATAACTTGTTCATAGTCGCTCAAGCTCTCCTCGTCGACTACATGTCTGATAATCGATACAGTTAAGGAGGTATATAATAATGCATCGATTGCCTTGTACATCCTCGCGTTACAACAACAATAGGATCACATTCTACGAAGAAAATCACACTCTTGATAATTTAAAGAACATTACAATAACTATATGCAGCATCGGCTAATAATATTTTTACGCGAGTGAAAGCATGTAATTATAATCGTATCTTTTCATCGCTTTCATGTCATCGAATTCTGTTAAGCAACTATAAAAGATTATTCGAGATGTTGTCGAAACAAGTTACTCTATAGTAACTGTAACTGTTTTTCGTTACAAAAGCTGTCTACGATATTAATTATAAACGACAAAAAATTAATTTGAATCATAAACAAATCCACTGCACGCAAGGCACAATTAAAGTTTTGCCGGCAGCTGTGAAAACGTATTTGGCGGCGACAGGAAAGTTGAAGTGAGGGAAGAAAAGAAAGGGAACGTTTCGTCCTGGGCCTGCTAGAGAAGTTAGGTAAGGCTACCTGTTGTGTGCGAAGGTGTCACGTCGGTGATACCTTCTTCTCAGTGTACGGTATCGTCACTGAGCACCTTTGTTCGCGTAATAATTACACGATAGTATTTGGTTGCGGTTTTCTTTATTTTTACTTTGTACAGTGTCGCGATTTCTGTTCTGTTCGTGATGTCTGTATTCGTCTGCTTGCGATTTCTTGTTCGTGTTGTCTCTGAGATCTAGTTTGTATCTTCGTGTTATCTCTGTGTTCTCTTCTGTATCTGTCGATTCTTGTCGCGTTCTGTCCGTTGTCACCTCGGTTTTGTCGTCATTGGTTGAGGGTAGTTTTTGGTGGAGGAATTTAGCGTTTTTTAATTGGTTGTAGGAATGATGGAAAGAGCGTGCTCGTGGGGGTATATCTGAAGGAGTGGGAAATTGTTGGTGCTTGACGGAGTGTCTCGGAAGGACTAGGAAACGGTGTCGATAAGGAATTAACGTCGTTTATTGCAGGGTTTGTCCACTGGTCTTCACGTGCGTTGCACGTGGGTCTGTTCACGTGCGTCGCACGTGGGGTCCGTTCGTCGGAGTCAAAATTGTCCGTGTTCGGCGCGGTCATAAGTCGCGCCTTCTACCTGCCCTTTTATTGTATGTCTTTACAAAATTCTGACTGCGGGGTTAGGCACGGACAACCTTCGGTGTTGCCGTCGCAACACTACCTTTCTTTTTTATTTTTTTTTATGTATGTTTATTTTAGGCACATATGGTTTTACAATCTTATGAAAATACTATAAAAATAAACAGAAAGTATTTCTTTGCTATATACATTTTTAACTTATTCCTAATGTAAAGGCACTCTAGAGAAAGGTATGGATATGTGTGGTAAGAATGAGAAAGTAACATAATAAATAAAACAGAAACTGTATGAAATGAATTTGGTAGTGCGAGAGAAAAAATAAGTATGCAGTGAGCGAACGTCCGTTGTGTTTTGGAAAAACGTCTGTTCGAGTTCGACTGTCTGTTAATGATTATATGAACGAATAAAATACATTATTTGTATATAAATGCCTTAAAAAAAGTTACACTCCTTTTCGGTTTTTTCTTGAAGGGAGGATCGCATTCGTTACTCGTACAAAGTTTAGTTTCTATCATAGCGTATGTATACATTATTGATAGCCGCGTAAATATTTGCTTGTAGTTTATGTACTACTCCCGAAAAACGCCTTTATTAGAAGCTTGCTTTTCTTATATAGTACGAAGTGAAATAAGTTGGAGGCAGGACGAGTATTTACAAGCGATGGGGGGGGGGTGGTATTTACAAGTGAGATGACGATAATATGGTACGAGGATATTTATAGCGAGGATGCGCAATGAACTTAACTGCCTATTTAACTTATTTTTGGATTCACTTAATTTACTTAAAATTACTTGTATTAAGATTGCACCATGGGGTTTTCGTTCAGCTAGTCAGGTTAATGTTTCTGTACGTGTATAAGATTTGTACGCTGTCGGTTTTATCACAATGGTTAAATTCTAATCTTAACTAATGTATTCGAAGATAATATAATACTGTAATTTACATTTGTTCGGATGACTTATATCTATTTATTTTAACCACCGGAATTTTTTATGGAATGACAGTCTATCGGAAACTGTGTCGCGGGACATGGTACAGTAATGGGGAATGGCGCTTCTATTTTCGAAATGGCCATGTTCATCCAAGTAGATGAAGACTTCTGATGGCAGAAAGCTGGAGCTTAAGCATTTTTTAATATAATTTTCATTCGAGAAAGTTGTAGGAAATATTAGGCTATTGTTTGCTATGTCTTTGGTATTGACAAAGTAATTTCGGGTTAATTTGATTATAAAGTTATCAATCCTGTTGATTTCGGGTTTATTGTAGATTGTTTCGTTGCGTATGTGTTTTTTTATGATTTAATCGAGCATGCTTTAAGGCATGCTCTCTGAGGCAGCGTCTTTCAATATGCGTATGGTGATAGAAGTGCTACTCTGTTGTACCACATCTCGCAACCATAGGTCAGAATAGGTCTAATGAGTAACTGGTAGTAGATTAGTTTGCTTTTATGATCGTGTAGCGGACCCCTTGGAGAAAAGTCAATCGGACTCAGGTAGGAGTATGGCCGGCGGGTCGGGACATTTGGTCGCCAGGCCCATGCTTTTTCCGAGCGCACATTTAGACGCCGGATGCCGATCCCTACCTGGGGTGCACATTTGGCGATCAGGTTCGCGGTTTTTCTTTGGCGTGCACATTTCGCCGCCAAGCCTCGATTTTCACCAGGACACGGCTGGTCGGTCCAAGGACACGAAATTTCTCAAGGGGCCCGTACAGGAAAGCGATATCCCCACCCCAGAAGTTTCCTTGATCGACGGAAATTTCTGGGGGACACGGGGTAGATAAAAAACGAAACTCTGATGAATGACAGAAGTCAGTCGTTCATCCGCAGAGTAGCACCGACGTATCGTTGTTAGATTATTCTTTTGTTATTGTTTTGTTTGGTGTTTTCATTGTCTGTTAATAAATTGTTTTCGTTGTGAAAATTTAGGCGAATTTGATTTCAGTAGTATAAATCCATTTTAATTAACAATTCGCCTAAAATCGTTTAGTATAAATCTGTTGTCAATGTTTAATCCGAGATATTTAACGGAATTCTTTTGTGGGATTCTGGTTTTGTTTTGGAGTTTGTGTCGCCGATTAGTTGGAATATTTTGTAATTTTTAATGACGCATTGTTTAGCTGTTCGACAGGAGGGCC
Organism: Agapostemon virescens; assembly: GCA_028453745.1. Taxonomy (NCBI): domain Eukaryota; kingdom Metazoa; phylum Arthropoda; class Insecta; order Hymenoptera; family Halictidae; genus Agapostemon; species Agapostemon virescens. The sequence continues at coordinate 14,940,171 of CM052096.1, read as the reverse complement.
TGAATGGGATGGACTTTCACATTTGTCTGAGTTTACTTTTAATTTCCATGACTTATGGTAGATGAAAATGGTGTCAATCTCCTCTTATAGTACTTCTTGTACCTTTTTTGGATTATCACCTGCTCGGTAAACGATCAGGTTGTCAACGTATGCTATCAGCGAGCAACCAGTTCTTTCTGGCCTGAAGAGGTTTAGGATGTCACTAGTGTCTACATTAAATAATATGGGGGAATTTATGGTCTGGCTTAGGTACCTGGTTGCAATCCGTTTTCTATTTAAAATGGGCGCGAGATTGAAGTCTTGTCATTGAACACTTGAAGGGATCTATTTTCAATTATATTTGTTATTAGTTTAATCGTTATTAAGAGGAACCCTTTCTGGTGCAACTTAACAAACCAGGCCGTTTAATCAGACGGTAGGTATCAAATGCCTTCTCTAGATCCACGAGACAGGCACTCACGCAGGTTCCGTTGTTTAAAGCTCAGTTAATGTTGGATGACAGTTTATTTGTTGCGTGTGACGTAGAGTGATTTTTTCTAAACCCATACACTGATTTTCGGGAATAATTTCGTTATTTTCACAGATGTCTGCTGTTGTGTCATTAATAATACGTACGAAGACTTTTTTGATGTTCGACAGTAAGTTGATCGCTCGGTAGTTGTTTAGACTAGAGGGATTTTTTCCTTTTTTCCTTTCTTTGCAACTGAGATAACTTTGGCGGTTTTCATTATTCTGGAAATGATTCGTAATTTAATATGTTTTTGAAAAGAATTGTATAGGCCCATATGACGTTGTCTGGGATTTTCTTTAGTACAAAGTTGGAGATTTGGTCATTTGCAGCTAATTTTTTGTTATTTAGGTACTTGAATTTGTTTTTGACTTTTAAGAAGTTTGTGAAATGTGACGGGGTCGTGTCCGGTTTTATGAGATCTACTGACGAATTAGTCTCACCGAAGGTGCAGATGGTATTAGGTAGCGTAGTAGCAATTTACTTTTCAATTAAATGCTCTTTCAAATGCCTCGGTTTCGATTAGTTCCCTGAATCTGGAATGATTTAGGGATTTGTTCTGGTTGCTGGCGATGGAGTAATGTGCAGCCAGAATGTTTGCTTTTTGTGTGTTGTTTTGGATTATTAGGCTATTTTTTTTATCTTTAACCAGGGAATCTGTGTCTATTCCTGCAGTGAAAATTAGATCGGAGCTAGTCTGATTGATTTTAAGATTTTGTATGTTTTGTTCTCTTTTGTTGCGGAAAGCCTATTTATTTCTGAGAACATGCGACATAGTTTTCTTGTGTCAATGGCTTTAACGCGCTTCAGACAGTATTTGCCTGTCTGTTTCTCTATTTCCACTTTATGCTTCCTCCTGGTGGTAGCTATCATACGTCGTGTGTTATGTACGGCATGATTTATGTATATGTTTGCGTTAGTTAACTGTCGCAGTTTCCTTATTTGTGCGATAAGTTTGTGTTCTGTACTCTGTAGTTTTCTGGTTTCTTTGTTTATGTACTTGTCTCTCGAGTTTGATGGTTTGTGCTTTGATATGGCCTGATCGACAACATGTAAAATTTGGTTTTGAATGGTGTCTAGGTGTGTGTGAATTTGTTCTAGGGGTACATTGCAGTACGGGTATGAGTCTGGATTGTATTTATTTAGCATCTTTTTAAATTTGTCTATTTTAAATTTAGACTGGATATTTTTATTGTTTCGCTCTGCGTCTCTTATTAAGTTTATGTGTGCGTTTGGCTGTGAGTTGTGGATTTTTATTGAGGCAATGCATGCCTTGCCGTGACTAGGGAATGCGGTTGTTTTTAACTTGTACCATTGAACGTTAGTCGCGCATTGGCTATGTATAAATCGATATGTGATTTGTTTCTAGGAAATGAAGTTTTTGTGAGATACAGTTTAGATTTGTATTCTATTTTCTGATTAGAGAGCCATGTATTAAGCGCCGTTCCTCTCTTATCATTCTTTTTTTTTTATTTTTCCAGGACGTGTGTTTGGCGTTCTAGTCACCCGCTAGAATGTAGTAAATGTCTGATTAGATCTGGCTTAGGTTTAAGCTCAGTTGGGAGCCTAAAGGCTTGTGGCCCTCCCATTGGCGCAGAGTCAATGGGGAGTTCGTCACCCCTATTTGAGGTGGTCACAAGCCTAAAATCCTCTCGCTCCACCTCCTCGTTGTGGCTCCTGGGAACACACATTGCGTGTTGCTGACGGAGTGAGGGGTGCTGCAACAGACTGCGGCGAGTATCCTCTTTGAGGTGCGGGGCGATGCCGGCGGGACCTTCGGGTCCTGGCAGGGTCTCCCTTGCCGGTAAGGCCCGCACTGAGGGGTGAAAGTCGTAGTCTGTTGCTCGGGATTGTGTTATTTGTTGACGACGCGGCGAAATCACAATATATAACAAACATGGATAGTACACTGAAGAAGAATTCGGTTACCGCCTCAGGGATTTCGGATACCCAGAGGTCGGCGCGTGGGGGGGGGGCGAGCAGGCCCCCTCCGTGTCGTCATCTGTCGACTGCGGGCTGGCGCGTGTGTCCTCCCGGCACCGCTAGCTGTAATAGTTACCGGGAAGGGTGGTGCCTCACCAGGCACGAGCAAAGGGTCCCGGGGTGCTGGGGGAGGTTTGGGGGCGTCCGCCGTCCGTCACTTAGTGGCGGATGACGGGGTGTTCCTGCCTCCTCCCAGTCCTCGGACCAAGGGTGGCCGTAGTCCAGAGTGCTAACACTCAGGTGGCGCCCCGGCCAGCCAGTACATTGGCGGTCGACGAGGAGTTTGACGACAACGCGTCCTTAGCGTCGTGGGTGTCGCGCTCCTCGGCGTCGTCAACGTCAAGTAGGAAGCGGGCTGGCCCCGCTGTGGTTTCTCGGGAGCGGTCGAGGGCGAGTCGGTGTTCGCCGCACGACAACCTCGCTGGCTCCGAGACGGGAAGGGCTTCCCACTCCCCGCGGTCGGCGTCACGGTCGGCCGACGAGGTAGTGCGGAAAGTCCGTATGATGCAGGAGGATGAGCTGCAGGACCGGGCAAGAGACATCTGCGACGTGATTGATCGCGCTTCGCTGGTGTTTAAGGGATTAAAGGTGAGCACGCGGGAGATGCTTGCCATCGCGGACGAGTGGCGGGTTAGGACAACACCGAAGAACCCGACGGAGGAAGACTTCAGGGAGTTGGAGTTGAACCTCCGTGTTATGGAGGATCGCGTGCGTTTGATCTGCGCGACAAGCTTGAGGGCCCCCCGGTCCTCAAAGTGCCGAGGGTGGAATTGACCCGCGTCGATCAGGGGGAGTCGTCCCTGTCCGGTGCGATGCTGACCCCGCCGAGGCTGTTGCCGGGTTCGGTTTACCGACTTCGGCTGGCACCTCCTGGCGGTGAGGCCCCACCGCGCGGCGGGGCGACTTCTCGCAGGGAGAAGCCGTTGACGCCCCACGGTGAGTTGGGCAGCCCTTTTTTTTTTTTTTTTTTTGTTTTAGGGGTGGGGAAGTGCATTTACGCACGCACTCCCCCTCTCATAGCGAAAGGGGGATAGTGTGAGACTCGCACTGACCCACGAATTGGGCCAGTGAATACCCACTAAAACCCCACCCCTGGGGCAACAAACGCCGCCCCTGTCTTCGTCTGCGGCGGTGGGCCCCCGCGGACCCGCTATTCGTATTTCTCACGGGGGCCTTTTCTTCCACCTCTTCCATTTTCCTGTTCCTCTCTATCCTTTCGTCGTTTGCTCTCTCCCTTCCTTCTACCTCCCCTATCCTATCCTTTCCTTTCTCTCCTTTCCTCTCCTATTCCTTTCCTCTCCCATTTCATCTCCTATCCTTTCCTATCCTCTTCCTTTCCTGGTACCATTCCTGGTCCCTCTTCTCCCATCTCCATTCTCCCTCTCTACCTTCCTCTCGTGATCCTCTTTCCCTCTCATTATCTTCTGCACATATCCATGGATCCTGTCCCATTTATTCTTCCCCTCCAACATTATTCCCACCATGTTATCCCTTCCTATTCTTCTCCCTAATCCCAAGTCAACTTCCATCCTCTCCCTCACCCATCTGTCGCACTCGAACAGAGTGTGGGCCGGGTCGTCCACCTTCCCCGGGCACCACCAGCATATGGCGGTGTCCGACTTCCTTATCCTCTCCCTATACTTATTGAACACCCCATGTCCTGTTAGTACTTGGGTGAGCCGGAAGCTTAAGTACCCTCTCTTCCTTCTCCACTCTCCTATGTCTCCTATAAACTCCCTGGTCCACTCACTTACTCTTCCTTCTTCCCATCTTCTCTTCCACTTCCTTCCCAGATCCTCCTCCAATTCCCTCGTCTCCTCTTCCTGCAACTCTTCCTTCCTGTTCCTCTCTTCTTCCGTATCCGTCTCATAGATCTTATGTTTCTTTTTTATTCTATAGGTACGCGACCTACGAAGGAGTTCCAGCTCGATGGGGAGATGACCCGTGATGGCACACAGTGCATCCCTCCCGACCGTGCGATAGGACCTCGCCACCCTGCTCAACCCGGCTCTTTGCACTCGCCCCAGCCTCACGATGTTCCTGACGAATTCCACTGCCTTTTCAGCCCACACTGGACACGCATAACTAACTATTGACACTAAAATATTGTAGTACAAATTCCGTCCCATCTCGTCTGCTCCCTGGGTGTTCATTGTGACGCGAGCGAGCTCAGAAGCTACCCTCTGGGCTTTCTCCGTCACAATGTTAACGTGTTCAAAGTAATTATTATAACCGTTAATTTGTAATCCCAGGTACCTTACACTGTTGCTTAAGAATATCTGCTTATTTAAAATATTTACATGAAAATTATTATTAATCTTTTTTCTATTGCAGGATATAATTTTCGTTTTCTCAACGGACAACTGGAGGTCGCAGCCACGGAGCCACGGATCTACTATTTCGTTCAAGGTAAGTTCAATGTTTTCCTTTATTCTTCCTAGGTCATGGCCTGCTGTATATAAGATTAAATCATCCGCGTAGGCCAGGGAGAGGACCCCCTCGGGCAGCCCGAGCTCCAACACTCCATCGTACACCAGGTTCCAGAGAGTTGGGGCAAGGACAGACCCTTGCGGGACTCCCCTGTCCATGTCTTTTACTATCCATTCATTTGCGCACTTATACTTGATTTTTCTATTTCTTAGATATATCTGCAAGAGGGACTGGAGTCTGGAGGATACCCTTCTTTTCTTTAGTGCCTCGAAAATCTTATCCCAACGAAGACTATTGAACGCATTCTTAACATCTAAACTAATGAGGAAAACAAATTTACTTTTAGCCGTGTTGTCTCTGATGAAGGTAAGTATTCTGTCTATAGCGTCCATAGTCGAGACACCCTTCCTAAAGCCGTATTGGTCTGCATGGTAGGTTTGTGGGCCTAATTCTTCGATGAGCTTATTATTCAAAATCGTTTCAATTAATTTATTTATGCCGTCCCCTATGCATATGGGCATGAAATCTGATGGGTTTGTCGTCTTATTGTTGTTTTTCTAATTAATATGGCCCTGGAGGTTTTGTACTTTTCCGGTATATAACAGAGGTAGAAGCATGAATTGATGAAATGTGTAAAATTCTTTGTGTCTGTTTTACCTATGTGTTTCAATATTGAGGGGGGCATCTTGTGCAAGCCTATTGCCTTTTTAATATTAATTTTGTCCGCCAGCTCAAGCATTTCTGCCTGAGTGAGTTCTATTTGCAGGTTATGGCTATCCCATGCGTCGTAATTTGTGTCCGCACCGGCTTTAGGAAAGAGTGTCTCGAGCACTTTCTTTGCGGTATCTTTCTCTATTACAGGGGCTCCTAATTTATTTTTATACCTATTTCTAATTACTCTAAAGGGCTTCCCCCATGGGTCTCCTTTCAGGGTGTCAATGTAGGTGAGCCAGGTTTTCCTCTTCTGATCATTAATTTTATATTGCAGGTATTTTCTTAATTTAACATACTGCTCTCTCTCATTGGTGAATATCATGTTTTTGGCAGCCTTCCTCTGCATCCTGCGACGCGCTGCTACCACCTATTTTCGGATATCCGTTAACTGCTGGTTCCACCACGGATTTTCTTTGTGACGGTAGGTATCCCACGTTCGTTTCATTGTGTTACATGCTCTTGCGATGTTATCTAAGTACGTTTCTATTGTAGGTATGTCGTGTATTCCGGTTTCTGTGTGGGCTATTCGTTGTCTGTTAAGTATCTTAAGTTTATTGTTAAATTTATCCGGGTCAAACGTTTTCATGTTCCATTTCCAATGAATTCTCTTTTTATTTCCAGGTTCTCTGTTGCTGTTCCGATGCCGCGTGATGGTGTGTAAGATAAACCTGTGATCCGAAGCAGTGTAAGTATTTAAAACTCGGCTATTGATTTTGTCGTAAAGGGATGCGCTACAGGTGAGTATGTCAACTTTCGACTTCCTATTGTTTACTCTAAAAGTGTAACCGCCTTTTATTTTAACAGGGTCCAATTCCATTTCTCGGAGGTAGCTGTCCAAAATCCTCCCTCTTTTGGTGGTAACGGCGTCGCCAAACTGCGCAGATCGTGCATTGAAATCTCCCAAGAGTATAACGCTGTGTGTCCAATTTCTCATGTCTATTCTAAGTTCCTCCATATATAAATAAAAGTCCTCTATTGTACAGTTTGGCGTAATGTAAACATTTATTAGTGTTCCTATGTCTAGTATTATACACGCGTAACAATATCCAATCATCTTTTTGGAGTTCGGAACGTTGTAAGCTGTATTGACTATTGTAATTTTGGCCTTCCCATCTCGCGAAACTATATCCGTAGGCTTAGTTTTGTACGGCTCTTGCACGCAAATAATATCTATTTTTTCTTCATGGATGGTATTTTCGGTAAGTTCTCCAGCGAGCCTGCAATGGTTTTCGTTTAATTGTCCTACACGCATGATGATTGGAATTCGTGAAACTGGGCCTCGAGCAGCCGAACCTTTCCTCTATAAAAGGAGCACGCCATCGACCCCATCAAATGATCCGACGGCATATCCCTCCTATAGCAGTCCATACATTTAGTCTCCCTCTTGCACCCTCCTATGTCGTGTCCATCCTCTCCGCATTTCCTGCATCTCAAGCCGTCCTTTATCCTTTCCTTGCAGTTTGTGCTAAAATGTCCGATGGAATGACATTTGAAACATCTAATGATCTTGGGTGCCGGCGTCATCCTCACGTACGTGAGTCCTATCCTCAGCCTCTCATTTCTGCTCACGCGTGGTAAATAACTAAGTGGTGTCTCCACCACTGCCATCTTTGTTCCCGCTTTCGTCAGCCTCACTACCTTCATCCTTAGGTCCTCCTCCTTCGCCTCCAGATGTTAGCCACTCCTGCAAGTATCTCCTCTTCCTCAATCCCCGGATCCACGTCGTGTATCTCCAACTCGAACCGTTTTTGAAGGATTTGTATCTCCTTCCCGAAGTCGAGCACTCCTGCCAGTTCCTCTTTCACTTTCTCAGAGTCCCCTTTCTCCTTCAACTCTAGAAGGAGTTGGCCTCCTTGGGTCCTCCTAATTCTCTTCACCTCTTTCAGGTTGTCGGCCTTACCAGCAATACTCCGGTAGACCTTCTTGAAATCTTCTTCTCCCGCTACCTTTATCGATATTGCGTCGGGTCTGGCCACCGCCCACCTTGGCTTGGCAGGAGGCCTGATCTTGGGTGGAACCCTCCTTGTTGCCTCTTGTTTCCTCGGCTCCTCCTTCTTTCCTGTCCCTCTCCTCACTACCGTACTCCACTCCATTTTCCTGTTTCTTTTTTCCTCCTCCTCTCTCTGTCTCCTCCTCTCCTCTTCCATCCTTAACCTCCTTCTCTCATCTTCAACAACCCTCGCTCTGTCCTTCAAACTGCCTCTCTCCACCTTCCTCGTATCATCTCCCTTGTATCTCCTGTCCTCCTTTCTCTCTCTCGTCTCCTTCACCACCTTCTTCCTTCCACTACGTCCTTTGCTCCTCCACTTCTTGAAGGCCTCCATGAACGTGGTCATAAAAACCATTATTTCATCCTCTTCCTCCTCGCTCCCCTTCTCAGAGGACAGTACCTCTTCCTCCTCCTCCGAGGTCACCTCCTTCCTTTGCTGGAAACTCCTCCTCTCTCCCAAGGTCTCCCACAAAACTCTGCGGTTCTTCTCCCTCCCCGTGTCTGAATCTCCCTGTTCTCGTCTCCTCTTCTTCGCCTGTTTCATCTCCTCGGAGCTCAGGAGAGGGGCAGAACCTTTCCTTTCGTTTCCTGTCCTCTCTCTTAAACGTCTTTCCTCTCTCTCTTCCGGTGTCTCAAACTTTTCCTGCCTTATTCTGTTGTTTTTTACTTTACAGATGTGCTCGGACTTAGCCTCCAAATCTAGAAATCGGTTAGGGAACTGTTTCCCTGATTCCCGATAGCACGAGCGGATGTTCTTGTTCCTTCCAACATAAGAGATAAGGCCTGCTGCCTCAACATGGGTCGAACGAATGCCAGCAAGGAGCTCTTCGACGAGGGCTTTTATACCTGCTAACTCCGTCTTTTCCTCTTCCAACTGCCTATCTACTGTCCTTCTCTCCTGTACCTTCGCACTTGTCGTCGACCCAGCAGATTTATGTACCAACTTTGGAGTTTTCTCAGCCAGAGGGGAGATCGCCTTATTGGTTTTCCGCAAGAACTCTCCGGACTGTGATTTCTTTCCTCTTCCTTTTTCCATTTCCGTCTCATCACTGCTGCTCGCCGTCCACAGCCTTCCTAAAGAGGTTTTAGTTGCCGGAAGGGTGGGAAAATCGCATACGTATCTCTCCTCTTCCGTAAGTCTTTCATCTTCAGGTTTCCTCATTCTAGGACTTTTTGCTTTGTTATCTTTTCTTCTCTGCTCAGGTTCGGAGATTTTCAACCGGTGGACCATCTCCTCACAGGTAACGTCCTCCATACAATCCGATCCTGTTTCCTTTTCCTTACTTTCTTCCCTTCTATCCTTGCTCTTCCTGGGTCCAACCACTACCGGAGACAGGATCACTACCGGAGACAAGTCCTTCATCCTATTTCCTCCCATCTCCTCAAAATCCATTCCATCTTCCCTTC
>CM052096.1:14897048-14916139 GCA_028453745.1 Agapostemon virescens | reverse complement strand
GGTACGCGTGAAATGTCATGCATACCAGAAAATTAAAACGGCTGACAAGTCTAAATTGTTTATTATTTCGGATCTGAAAAATTAGTGATTATTCTTTAGACATTCTGAAATAAGAATCAACAGCGTTTTTCTTAAAATTATTATCGTCGCGTAGTAAAAAAAATTCGGAAAGTTCGCGCTCTCTGAATTGTTCTTTCACTCGAAGGCAGCTCGACGCCCCACTTCTGCTCGCGCGCCTGGCCGGCAGACAGTCGAACGCTCTCGTTCAAGCGCGTGCTGGGTCGCGCGCTTCGCTCTCATTGGTCAGTGATTTTCGACCATAACTCGTTAACAAAGCCGCAGATTGAATTTTCGCTACGGAAAAAGTTGCTTCAAATGACCTCAGGAACCCCTCATTTCCCGCTGTTAAATTACTTTTGGGACACCCTGTATTGATAAAAAATCATCTCCTTTTAGTGCTCTTGGAGCAGTCCATTTGCGTATTTTCTTTCCAACATTGCTTTCCAACATCTTTGCAGCCAACGATGCCGTCATCGCGACTTCTGAAGTAATGTACTTCGTTAATCGTCGCTTGTCCTGTCAAGATAATAATTTTGGACTATCTCCAAAAGATGTAGGAACGTCATTGCAATATCATTTCTATATTTTATGCACTACTGTGTCACTAGCAGCAAACCTTCTAGCAACTTTTCATGTCGATAAAATGGAAATGTGTCTGGAAAATGATATTAATATAACAGTTCTAATGCGAATTCAATGTTTTATACTAAATATAACTTACCGACTTTGACAAATTCGATCTTATTGGCTGTGCATGTTTTTAATTTTCTGAGGATTTCTTGTTCCTCAAATGAAGAGAGCAGGCCTTTTAATAGGTATTTTTGGTATTTAAGCCATTTTGGCGTATAAGAATAAAATAGTGTGGTTGCACTGTTTATGACGTTTTTGGTTTTATCAAAGTCAGCAAACTCTTGGAACTGTGTTGAGGAAGTGTATCAAGTGAAAGACCCGCGTAAGTACTCGTAGGTATACTTAAACAAATGTGCTTGCCAGAGAAGGCATCAGCTGTTTCGGAGTTTTCGACAAATGCAGGGATTCTCAGTGAATTTCTTCAACAAATTGTGTTATATGTCGAGTGCTATTTACGTTTACGTTTAATCTAGAACTTGCTCCTACCTGCAACTTCTCTGAAGCGTTGGATGCATTTCTTGGGGTCCTGGTGCAGAATGTTGATCAACGGGGGGGGGGGGGGGCTAATAAAGCGCCCCTTATTATGGCTTTAAATGTACTAATTTCCTCTTTCAGTTTTTTGTTTTCCTCTCGAAGGGTGCTTTCCACTTCACTCGGTGATATAGTTTTGTTGGATTCATTTAGATCCACATTTAGGTCCGGTTTGGGCGCCATCCCGCAGGAGAGCTTTATGGACGACCTATTTTCTGTTGCGTTTTCCTTCCTTTTGTTCGGCAATATTTCATTGTTTATCTTCATTATTGCGAGTTTTCAGATTTGTTCTCCGAAGATTCTAGCAATTTCGTAAACCGCTTGATTTCGTAAAGGCGCCATGCGGGTTTAGAGTTTATGTTATGTTGTCCTCCTTGTGATGTCTACTATTACAATCTATACTTTCTCGGTGATCCGTTTTTGCTTCTTTTGTTTTGCGCCAGATGCTTTATCCTGCTTTTGTCTATAAACTTAGTTTTTTCTACTTTCCAAGTTTTACTACTCACGAAACTCTTTACTGTACGAGCACATGAACGCCACTAGGTACGGCTACCTAGAGATTAAGGACGGAGTACGTATGATTCCGAGGCGGAAAAGTCATTCTATTGTTTCTCTGTTGGTGAGCGCATGAGGTAAAACTGCTTCACGTATTTAACATTTTACTTCATAGTTGATTTTTTCGGAATCTTTTTTCGGTATTCCAGGAGTATTGTACCGTTGTTTTGTACGGTTTTTATGCGATACCAATGAATTTATAGCTTTAAAAGCATAATCGCATTGTATGTCGGTAACAAATAATTCAAACTTTAAACGCACTTGTCTCGAAATGAAATTTTCAAAACCGGTATCAGAAACATCTAAAGACTATTTGGATAAAATTTAGCAACGGATCATTCGTGTACGCAGTGTTTAGTGAGCTATGAACGAATTTCGTGGGATTTTCAGATACACAATAAGTCGTTGATTTATGGGCAATACATACACTTACACTGTTTACAAAAAAATTACAATCTTTTTTCATTTAATCCTAATAGCTGAACTAACAAAGCACAGAAAGTAGGTTTTTAGGAAGTTCCAGTGAAGCTAATAAGTCCAGAGTACCTAATAAAATCCAGGTTGGTTGAAAAACAATCTTTTTCACCATTTCTTTACAATTGTTTTAAACAGATACAGATTAAATAGAATTATAAAGTTTTTAATCGACAATTTCTTCATCTTTTCTTCCATCATTTTCCGATGGAACATATTCAGAATTTTTCTGCGATATCCATTGAACAACGATCGTGAATTCTTCCAACAATTAATATAATATTATTCAGAAAGATTGAGTTTTCCGAATAATTTATAACGGTATTAAATCATGTAGCGGTCACCACGCCTACGTAGTATAGCAAGGCGGTTATAGCCACCCGGCTCTTGCTCGTACCGTGCGTCGTCCGTTCAAGACAATACCGTATATCGTGATGCAGTGATCAGGTTAAATATTTTTAATTTCCTACATTTTCGAAAGATATGTCCGTAAAGTGATCACTGCAGGCTGTATTTTCATTATTCAAACAGTTTTTTAGTTCACCTGACCTAATAGAAATAAAATTATTGGACACTCTGATATTTTCACTATGAATTCCTAAAAATACATTTTCATCGGTTTTTATCTCAACTCTTATGAATTAATAAAAAAAAAATACTGACACTTTTTTACACGTCTGTAAAATCGACAATTTTTAATTTATCTAAAAATCCTTTCAGATTTGTTCGTAGTTTGCTATAAAAACTGGAACACAATCAAACAACAAACTCCGAAAGACTACTTCGAAGAGTATCAGATTTTGTGTCAGACGCCTAATAATATTGATAATTTTTTATTCGTACAGTTATCCCCGTTTTTCAAGCAAATGCTACTTGAATATCACATAATAAGATACACATATCGATTGTATAATGAAGCGTAAATTTATGCATTAAAAGATTGTTAAATTTCTCTTATGTCATAAGCGTTTGAAGATATGCAATCCCTTTACAAAACAAAACTTACATTTAGAAAAGTTAGCGAAACACTGACAAAACTTGCGTTAGAAAGAGTGCAAGTATTTTCCTGAAATGAACACACAGGGTGTGAAAGCATCGTAATGTTTCGAGTGCAGGTTTAATCGAGGTTGAATCAACGAAGTTCAAATGAATTAATTGCATCAGCTTCCTTCGGTCGTCTGGAAGGAAGGGCTTGGGTGTTGACAAGCCGTCGATCGCCGAACGGTTCAGTCGTACGTAAGAAATGTTGAATTAAACCAACGTAAACGGGAAATTTATGGAAAATGCAAAGTCGTCTGTAGCAGACACAAGATCTCACGAATAACGTACAAGCAAACTGAAACAGTTAATCGACATTTTTTCAGCACCGCATAAAATGGCTGTCGATATAATAAAAAAAGTAGTAGGCATAAAAGGAAAACGCGTTTACTGCTTTGCAATAATCCGATGATATTTGTGAGCTACCAGAATCGTTCCGTTTAAAATAATAACAGGTCTTTGTAAAGTCTACAAGTTTCTCCGTAGAAACTTTATCTACAGTGTTTTCAAAAAGTTAATATATGGTAGTATAAAAAGGAAATATATTTTGTAATGTCTTCAAACAACTGTTGCGGAGGCTAGGAAAGGCCAAGTCTGTAGAGTAATTGAAATACGCTACATTTCTACGATAAAGAAAGGTTAACACAAATCTTGAACGCTTTTTCTTTGAAACTATGATTTCTGACCTGGCAGCCAGTACCTACATCTTCGAAAGTATTTATCCGATTCGCATATGATTTTATCGACATATTAATTATTTGAACGCCTACATCTTTGACAGGCCTTCGTTCTTGCAATTTTTCAAAATGATTGAAAAGTCGTTTGTTACCTTAAAAATAACATAGTTTTCAAGACATTAGCATACATTTTTCATTTTTTATATTTCAATTATTTTTTGTTTGGTGTAGACTTAGAAAATATTGCTGGAGGTTAAGTTCAATAGCGTGAAGTATAATTCTCCATTTTATAATTATGTGGTTGTTAAGACAAGATAGTCCAAAACAGATTCGACCGTTCACGGTTTAGCTGCCGACACCCGTCGCCGAGCCGACGTCACCACCGACCGGGAAAACCCGCGCTCCCACTACCCCTAACGCTCGAAACAAAAAACGAAAATCCAACACCACCATTGGCCAATACTTGGTCACGAAAATAGTATCTCACTAAGCAGCAAATGTATCCCTACAAATTAGATTCGATTCGATTACACAGCTTGTACAGTACAGAAACGCAGAATAAATTTCAACTAAACCCTACAAGTCGATCGTCTCTCACGAGTTCAGAGTCTCTCACGAGTTCAGTCCCACATCAGTGGGTGGTCCTTCGACGTCAATAGGCACCAAGTGCAATATTCAGAGGAGTCGTTCAGTACAGTGAGCGACACCTTGACAGTGGTAGAATATAGCAATAGAAGATATATTAAAATAGAGTGTAAACGGTGCTTAAAGTGTCCTAAAAAAATGTATTGTTTACTATATAATTTATATACGAAATATATAGAAAATGTTAAATTTACTTGATTATATTAGACATCGAAAGCTACTTTACTTTAGCAAAAGTTGTAAGTTTTGAAGCAAAATTGCGTATTGATCTGTGGACAATCTTTTACGTAACTTTAGTCACAAAATACTACCGATAAGTATGAAAAATGGAAAGAAAAAGTCTTATTTCATGAGTGTATCGAAAAGTGATTGCACATATAGGAAGAGTTGGTTGAAATTCTAAATGAAACTGAAAAAAATAATTTCAATATTATTTTCAATATTTTTTACACCCTTTTATTTTGTACAACATTCAATTGTTTTTTAATTGAATTACAACATTCAAAATTACATTTCAATTATTCAATTACATTTCAATTTATAATTACAATTAAATTACAAAAAACAACAATTGTTTTTTCAAATATTTACGATGGATTTAATTCCGTTTTAGTGGTATTGTCTGCTGCTATTTTACTATTTTGCTATTTTTCTATCCTGCTGAAATATAAAACTTTCACCAGTACTTCTTGCAAAATTCAAACGATTTATTTGATCATCTGTAATTTCAATGTAACTTTTGCCGTTGTTCTTTTATACTTTGTAACTTGTTATTATATTTCTTACTTCTTAATATCGAATGTCACTCTGAATTATAATATTTGCAATTCCCATTTGTTCAGGGGTCTTTCCTTTTTTCTTAAATTATGAAAAAAAATCTGATGTTCACAGATAAAAAAAATTATTAAAAATAAGTTGCAATACTTTAATATATGAAATATTTTGGGCAAATAAGCGTTCATAACCGTTGAAACACATATGTACGAGTAGAGTAGGAATGAAAAAGAAATTTATTTTTACTGTTTAGTTTGTTTGTTTAATGAACGCAATAAATAAGTTTTCGTAATAGGTGCATATCATTTTTATAGCGCAATTTAATGTCGATTTCGCTCCAGTCAAATATTCTTTCGAAGACATCTTGACAGGACCGAGACCGAGAGCGTTAAATATAAACCTTACCGTTATCGATAAATTATGTAATTTATATTTGATCGGAGTATTACGAGATTACCGTTTTCTGGAATTGCAAACGTCGAGAACGAACCCAATGCAAAATTTGAGAGCCCCTACGTTGGAGAAATCCCGTTTCGGAATATATGTATAGTATAAGGTTGTGAACGAATCTAATGCGAAATCAGGGAGTTTCTGGAATTATTAGCAAGTTCTGTTGCTGGAGTAGGAATTTTAGTCAATAATAATCAAGGGTTTCAGAGTTTGCACGATTGGTCTATTGTTCCTGATTGTGTATTAACAAGCGCTCAGATCTGTGTGAAACTGTAGAGTATAAAATGGCGTCACCTATGATGTACGGCGTTGACGCATCGGCGATGCGGGAGCAAAGAGTAATTGGAAAAATGCCTAATACAACATTTACCGGACTAACGGACTTCTGTAAGAGTGAACTTGATGCGAAGGAGAACTTTAGCCCGCTCTCGCTACAATTACTCTTACAAATGTGGACATTCGTAAGACGGCTCTCTACGTTCGACTATACGGTTACGAATCTGAAAGATAAAAAATTAACGGGTTTAAATATTCGTAAAAATGGAAGACGGTTGCCTGTATGAAATATGGTACTTGGATCAAATTCTTATATCTTCTAGTGAAATCCTAACTACGCTCTGGCTGATCGCGCCGAATGGTAATGCGAGACTTGATCGGGATGGGTAATTGTGAAATGAATCTGATCACCCGGATTAACTTTGTAGAAAACGAGTGGAACAAAACTTTATTTAAATATGTGAACTTAGTGGACTGTATAATGTAGGTGAAACTTGGCGCGATTTGAATATTACAAGAGTATTCTTGTCTGAAAAATCCGTAAGATCTGAACCGTAATTCAGTGCCGTTAGAGAAGTGTATGACTTCGGTATCTGTTGTTAATCTAGCTAATCTGCCGCGCGCTTGCCGAACACCGGTATTTAAGTTCAGTCGTCAAATGGGTGTGCCTGTAATTGACCAATGAGCGACAGATATTTTCCGGAAGGCCGTGACAATTTTGAAGGGCGATCGCCGCCTACGCTGGTCGAAGAAAACGGTGAAATTGATAGTGAAAGAGAGAGAGAGAAGTAACTTTCGGCAAGCCGCGTTGATGGAAAACAAGGGACAGGCCGCGCAGCGCAGGTAAGGCCCGTCCAATAACGCATTACAAAGAGTTTCTTGAAACGACGAGGAGACGGCAACTTCGGAGGTAACTCTGGAGGTGCACGTGTAAAACAGCTGTTACTAATAAAACACTTCCCGAGTCCTAATTCCCGAGGCGAGGAATTTTACGTTCCCGGTTGTAATTTAGCAAAATCCCGTTCTCGGCACATTTGTTCGCCAAATGTGCGAGACGGACACTTCTGTTGCAAAACTAATAAAGTGACCTTCGATGGTCACGCAGACACTGGCCTTTAATCAAAGAGGTTAAGCATGGATTATCTTGGACGTTTCCTGCCAGATACCAACTCGAAAGGTTCTTGAAAGAAAGATTCTTAAAAATATGAAAAATATTTTCCATACGTAAATAACATTTGAATTCAACCTTATTTTCTTGTTTCGTCGTATCGTCGACAATCGTAAATAGTAAATATACTGTAGTTTAATTGAGTTCTTGTATCCTTCACGCAACTAACCGTGGTAGTGGAATAAAATAAGTGCATCTAACGCAGGTTTAAGAATTTTTTAGGACCGCATGCAAATTATGAAACTTACCTCGACTATTTCAAAGTAGCGTTATGCATATGCGGTGCTTACTATTTCGACCAATTTTTCGTTTCGACAACTGTAAACGATCGTAAACCAACCAAGTCAGACGCCTTTCGAATAATCTGTTTCGTTTCAAACGCGCCTACGGCTAATCGTGCTGTTTCTTCTCACGCTCCATCTCTCTAATTCCAAATCTTGGAGCGAATGGTGGACGATTCAAGGAAGAATGTTCAAAATTAGGTACTTCGAGTCAGACGATTATATTTTATTGTACCGTCC
Organism: Agapostemon virescens; assembly: GCA_028453745.1. Lineage (NCBI taxonomy): Eukaryota > Metazoa > Arthropoda > Insecta > Hymenoptera > Halictidae > Agapostemon > Agapostemon virescens. Next base: position 14,908,340 of record CM052096.1, on the reverse strand, counting down.
AAAGCTGTGGTGCGACAATGCGCGCAGGTCTTACGAGGATGGCCGTCGTAAAATGAAATCTATCGGGTGTAGAGATGCGACGATGATAACCATTTTGTGACTGCTGCGTGGAAACTAGTTATCATAGCGAAATCCTTCTGCGTTGCGGTTCGTCGAATAGAATTGAATGTGTTCGTTATTAGAATCTACAGATCGTTCGCTGGACCGTTCGCGAAAATAAAGAGAAGCGCAAGTATGGCCTCTTTTACGAATTTCCGAATTCCTACATGTTGCACAGCAAAAAGTTTCTATACGAATTTAAAGATATTTTTTCATCAAATCCCGATAAAGGAAATATTTACATAATTCGTTGTAAGTTCTCATAGGCTATGGCCGGGTTTGGATGTAATTTTCGCCCCCAACAATATTTTGATCGAGCTTGGAATATATGATAACCTACCCAAAAAGACCCCGACCCGCGCAGCAGCTATGGTTCCTGATGTGGAACCGCTGTATGCTTTTTGGACCAACATTGTAAATACATTTTTTAATGTATTATGTTTCGACTATTTTAACATTATTAAAAAAAATAGTTTTTGGAGTACTTTCTGTCTCTAGCCATTTATGGCCTATAGCATAGTCCTACTTAGCATTTTTTACAATACTTGAACTTCTATGCCGGATATACTCCGAACTCCGAATTTGTAATGAACTTGCATATAAACTGTTAGAAAATTGTCTTTAAACTGTACACTATTTTCCAAATGATAATACTTTATATTCTTGATCTACTTTAATTGTATTACAAAGTGTTGCCTAGAAGTAGTGATACAATGGATTCTGCGTGAGCCGTGTTTAATGTATTGTAACGTACGGAGTTTTCTCCGACGTATTTTCTTGCTCCTTCCCGAGAGTGTACGTCAGCTGGCCCCAGCCGGTGGGTCTGTTTACTGTAAGTCTAATGCCTTCGAAGGGGTTACTCTGACGAATTCCTGGGACTACAGCACATACGGCACCCCCACTACCGCTTTTTGGAAAAAATCTGGGTATATAAAGGACTCAGACGGACCCAGAAAACGGGGCCAGTTTCAAGTCATCCTTCGACATAGAGACGTTTTAGCAAGATCGAGATAAATTCTCTTTCACGTAGAAGAAACCGAGTACGTATATCGTAACGAGGTTAGCAGCCCCCCGCCCACTCAGTGCGATAAACTGAGAGCGGGATCTAAAGTCCACACAACACACTCACTAGTACAATTGTAACAGAACTAAGTCTGTAATATACTCTCTTTTACCAGTCTTTGATTCTCAAATTTAATTGTTCCATTTCCTAATTCACAACCAGTAGTTGGTATAAACCCACCTTCGTGGGATGCATCCTCATGCATCTTTGCCGCTCGAGGTGTATCTTCATTAAATTCATAAAGTTATGAGGCACCCAAAACCCTTTAAACCCTCCTTGCAAACCTAATGTGGCGACCTGGTTCTGAAAGACGTTTCGGTTAGTCCAGGCTCTCCTACCAAACCTAATGTGGCGACCCGGTACTGAAATACGCTTCCAGCTAGTCCACGCAGTCCTTGCAAACTTAAGGTGGCGACCCGATGCTGAAATACGCTTCCGACTAGTCCACGCTTTCCCCATACATATACCAAAATCACAATCAACTTCCGGCCACGCAAAGCACCTGGCCCTCGGCTCGTAACAGTATATAAATGTAAAAAGAAATATGTGACTATGCGCTCTGGCTAACTGCTGTATGCTGACTGAAAAACGCGGAACCGACGGTCTCGACTTTACGCCCCCGCTTGGGTCCTTCTGTCCTTGAGAAAACCCGCCCCTTAAACCTAAGCACTTGAAACTAAAGATGCCATGGTTTCGTTGTATTCCAACATAAACAGTCTCTAATTACAGCCAAATATGCAAGTTCCATTTTGCATCCAACTTCCAACACTTCTCTTCAATGAAAATACGCTACTGTTCACGAGTTACTCGTGCCATACCAAGCATCTTCATGCAAGATACGTTTTGGTTTTGGTGTTACCAATCCCTTCCACAGACCATCGTGAACAAAGTGATGTCCAATATCAATATATTTTATGTCAGATTTTTTACATCTAATTTTAATAACAAATGTTAGTACGCTATAGCTTGTTGAAACGTATACATGGCTCCTTTTTTATGTACAATAATCTTTATGTAGATGATGAAAACAGTCCTCAAAGTCAAAAGAAAAATCCTGATTTTTTATATATCTTGAGATCTAGGATATATAGAACGATTAACATTCTTTCTGAATCGTGTGTTTTTAAACGACAAAGAGTACTGTCGGATAAGGTGGTCAAAACTACCCTTCGCTCGAATATTTTTACCGATGCACCAGTCGACAGGACATCGTGAAAAAACATACTACGCAAAATTTCAGCCCTATATCTCAATCAGGAGAGTAGTTATGTGGTAAAAACAAATAAACTGTTTTTGCCCAATTTTTTCCTTAGTTAGTGATGTTTAAAACTTCTAAAAACAATCTAAGACATGTAGAGAACCCAAACACATGTTCTGCAACTCGTTTCAGATTTTTCAATTGAAAAACCTGCTTGTAAAAAATCAAAAATCGGAAAAAAATACAGATATCACATGGAAGTTATAGAGTGACAATCTTGATAATCTTGAAACTGATTTTTTCAACATTTGTTCCGAAAAAAACTAACCTAATGTAAGCATTTTTCGGGTAGAAGGGCCGTAGTAGAGGTGAAAGGCTTAAAAAAAACAGCAACGAGCTTCTAATTTTGTCAAGAGTCCTCCGAATTTCTTAGTAATGATCGCATCATAAAATTCTTGTACGCCAAACGATGCCCCCCTCCCCCAGTCTTACTTAACCTTCCCTTACTCCGTTGAGTATTTAATGAAAAATCTAACGATAAGATGTCGTAAATAAATCACCAACTAAACAATACCTATAAGACGACACTGCGTGTCAGCGGAAGGCCGGTTATCTGATGTTCGTTTGCGAAGAATCCTGTTTACAAGTCAAGTCTCAACGTATCAAACCAATCGTAACTAAATCCTGTAACCTTGCCTAATATACAGGGTGTCCGAAAACTATCGTAACAGCGGGAAATGAGGGATTCCTGAGGTCATTTGAAGCAACTTTTTCCTTTGCGAAAATTCAATCTGCGGCTTTGTTAACGAGTTATGATCGAAAAATGACTGTGCTCGGTCGAGCGCGCTCGAACCGTCCGCCGGCAAGACGCGCGATTAGAAGTGAAAGAACAAGTCTGTTGTATGCGAAGGTGTCACGTCGGTGATACCTTCTTCTCAGTGTACGGTGTTGTCACTGAGCACCTTGGTTCGCGTAATAATTTACACGATGGTATTTGGTTGCGGGTTGTTTCTAATGACTCGAGTTTTTCTGCGGCTTTTCCGGTCAAGCACGAACGCAGAAAGGCCAGCCTCTGTCCGTCCCGAAAACGCGGATTGTCGTGTACCGCCGACGTAAAGGCGTTGCAAAAACCTGGCCACTCTTCGTACGATCCGTCGAATTTCGGAAGGTGTAAGGTAGGTAATTGTACCTGTATGTCGGTTGCATTTGCCGCGTTACCGTCGGATAATGAATATAGCGGTTCGCCGTGTCTACCTGCGCTACCGGCTAGTGATTCGGCTAGCTGTCGCGTCGCGTTCTCTACCATCTCCTCCGCTTGGTCCACTGTTTTATAGAAAAGTTCTTCGAATTCTATTCTGTCGTCCGCGCGTGTTTCGAATGCTTCGCCCACCGCGATCGTTTCAAGCTGCTCCTGAAAATTTTGAAATGTTTTGAACTCCTCATGCATTTGCGCGATTCGTAATTTCAACTGTTTTATGGAGAATTTTTCCGACTCGCTTTCGTTAACGAATTTCCGGAGCGAGGTTGTTTTTCGTTTGATAATCGCGCGTTTCTTAATTAATTCGTTTAATTTATCGAATCTAGAGCACTGTATTAAGACTTACACTTATCGTTGCTCGTTGCCGGTCGTGGATGACTGTTTCGAATCTTCGACGCGCTTCCTCGGCAGCGATGATTCTGATGGTCGTCGACTGCGCTCGGTGGATGTGACGCTCCAGACGTCACCGAATCCTTCTCGTTGCGCTGCGGATGCTGTGCTTCAGCACAACCGGATCCGCTTCGTCGATGCAGAGGTAGTGCTCCTGACACTACTGACCCTGCTGTTCCGTCGAAGATACTGCACTCAGGATGCAGTCGAATCTCCTCCGGATGATGTTGATAATGGATCAAGCTTTCCGTCGCTCGATCCGGCTCGAAGGACCAAAATGTTGTATGCGAAGGTGTCACGTCGGTGATACCTTCTTCTCAGTGTACGGTGTTGTCACTGAGCACCTTGGTTCGCGTAATAATTTACACGATGGTATTTGGTTGCGGGTTTTCTTTATTTTCACTCTGTACAGTGTCGCGATTTCTGTTCTGTTCGTGATGTCTGTATTCGTCTGTTTGCGATTTCTTGTTCGTGTTGTCTCTGAGTTCACTGGGTGATCTCTCTGTGTTATCTCTGTGTTATCTCTTTGGTATCTGTCGATTCTTGTCGCGTTCTGTCCGTCGTCACCTCGGGTTTGTCGTCATTGGTTGAGGGTAGTTTTTGGTGGAGGAATTTAGCGTTTTTTAATTGGTTGTAGGAATGATGGAAAGAGCGTGCTTGTGGGGGTATATCTGAAGGAGTGGGAAATTGTTGGTGCTTGACGGAGTGTATCGGAAGGACTAGGAAATGGTGTCGATAAGGGATTAACGTCGTTTATTGCAGGGTTTGTCCGCTGGTCTTCACGTGCGTTGCACGTGGGTCTGTTCACGTGCGTCGCACGTGGGGTCCGTTCGTCGGAGTCAAAATTGTCCGTGTTCGGCGCGGTCGTAAGTCGCGCCTTTTACCTGCCCTTTTATTGTAGGGCTTATAAGTTTCTGAATGCGGGGTTAGGCATGGACAACCTTCGGTGTTGCCATCGCAACAAAGTCAGAGAGCGTGAACTTTCCGAATTTTTTTTACTACGCAACGATAATAATTTTAAGAAAAACGCTGTTCATTCTTATTTTAGAATGTCTAAAGAATAATTACTAATTTTTCAAACCCGAAATAGTAAACAATTTAGCCGTGTCAGCCGTTTTAATTTTCTGGTATGCATGACATCTGACGCGTACCACATGAAATTGTTATACGATACGTACTGTGAAGACGAAAAATAAGTAACTCCGTCAAAATACGTAAACGATATTTAAATTTAAATAATTCTGTGTCCGAACAAAATTCTACGAACGATTCGCAAAACTAATTTAATAATAAATAATCGCGTTAAAGAACATGCAGGATATACTAGGTGTATGCATAAGTTTTTTCCGGTTTTTTGATCAAAAAGAACACGTAATTTTCAAGGGAAATTAATTTTTTTTTTATTCAAAATATTGGCCATCGGCTTCTACACATTTCGTCCATCTTTCAGGTAATTTATGAATACCATGCCAGAAAAACTGCTTGTCTTTTGCGGCAAACCATTCGTCGAGCCATTTTCCAACTTCCTCGAAATTGCTGAAGTGCTGCTCTGCGAGCGCGTGCGCCATTGACGCGAAGAGGTGATAGTCAGATGGTGCCAGGTCTGGGGAGTACGGCGGGTGTGGTAGGATGTCCCATCCAAGCGATTTCATAGTGTCTTTCACTTGTTTTGCTGTGTGAGACGGCGCATTGTCGTGTAACAAAATCACTTTGCCATGTCTTTTGGCCCATTCCGGTCGTCTTTCAATTAATGCGTCGTTTAAATTAATCATTTGTTGGCGATAGCGTTGTGTATTAACAGTTTTTCCGGGTTTCAAAAGTTCATAATACACAATACCGGTCTGATCCCACCAGACACAGAGCATGGTCTTCTTGCCGAAGCGATTTGGTCTTGGTGTTGATGGACCGGCTTCGCCATGTGAAAGCCATGATTTTTTCCGCTTTGGGTTTTCAAAATAAATCCATTTTTCGTCACCCGTCACATTCGATACAAAAAGGATTTCCTTTCGTAGCGTTGAAGCAGCATTTCACAAGTGACTTTGCAATTTTCTATTTGACGTTCATTCAAATTGTGTGGGACCCATTTACCGAGTTTGTTGATCTTTCCCATTGCTCGTAAACGTCTGCTGATTGTTTCTTGTGATACTTGTAATGCTTCTGCTAATTGCCGCTGAGTTTGAGTTGGGTCATCATCCAATAACTCCTGCAATTGCTCGTCTTCGCATTTTTGTGGTCTACCAGAGCGCTCACTGTCTTTCACATTGAAATCACCACTTTTAAATTGTCGAAACCATGTCTCACATGTTCTAATCGATGGAGCGTGTTCACCATATGTTTCTACCAACAAACGATGACTTTCGACAGCCTTTTTCTTTTGATGAAATAAGAAAAGCAATGCGTGCCGCAAATGTTCTTTTTCAGGCACAAAACTCGACATGATTACTGAACGATAAAATAAAGACGCCAGTTCTTGGCAGACTCAACTTATGTGTGTTTGTAGTTTTATGTTAGACGAACAAAATGGTATATGTGTCAAATTAATACGCTGCGTACTTTTCACTGGCGCCACCTCTTAGTCAAACCGGAAAGAACTTATGCATACACCTGGTATGTGTTTAAGAATTGTTAAAGAGTGTCATTAATAGTAAACTCACCCGTTCAGTTGTAAATCCATTGTATGGTTGGAAATGTGGACAGCAGGACAGTGCGTTGACCCCTTACACTGTATGGTGAACTCATCAGCTGATTCCTATTCCATGTTTATTCCTATTCCATGGCGATGAACGCAGGTGACGGACGAAAGCCAGCTATTCCAATGTTCACTTTTATTGCACTGTCACTAAACACTAACACCATAACGTTTTTAATAATAGTTGAAACGATGTTTCCTTCGTTTCAATTTATGGCTCTGAAAAGAGCCGATTTTTTTAAGAAATACCTAACACAATGCCTAAAACACACGTTTCACATATTTTCTCCAATCCTTTGTTCATACCGCACAAAAACATTTAAAAAGATATTATAATGTAATAATGCGCTCGCGACGTCCTTTCCATCGGATGAAACTGTGGAAGACTGGAGCGATGGTCGTGTTTTCCTGCATGCGATCTTGTAACAAGAACTGAAAGAGGACAGAGAAATTCCTTGTCCTAAGAAACAGAAAAGGAAAATACATACCTCTCAATAGAACCGTTTTCGGCAAAAATCGTCGCCTGTGAGAGCTTTCAAACGACCAGGCCCCAAAATCTAGACTTTGTCATATTTATGACTCACCCTTGAGACCCGGTGGCATGTGGCACGCACTCGAAACGAAGCGTAGTTTTACCCCGTCGTCACAACCCGTCGTAAATTTGGTAAAGTCTAAATTTCGGAACAGTGGAGCTTCTCAAGCGAACTCCAACTGTTTTCCTTAAGATCCTTGAAAACGGTTAGTCTTAAAACGACTCGCAAACAAGGAAAGACCCTAGCGAACACGCCACCAACTATTAACCCTGAAGTACTTCACCGACAAAGCAGTGGACAACCCGTAAAACACCATTCAAAGGACGAAGCACCCCCACTATTGTGGCGATCAAAGCCTCCAACTACAGCACCAACAAGTTCGTAATCCTCTCGAACGCTCGATACGTCGAACCTAACGAAGACGTTCAACCAAAACCGAATACAACAAGAAGAACACATAAACCCCCTCTGATATTTATTATCAATTCGGACCTCCATATTCTAATAAACACGGCCAAAAATCTGCAAATCCCCAAAACTGATATCACGGTTAGAGAGATAACAAAGATAACCACACCGTATATACCACCCATACAGACTAGCACCAGACCTTAATAAACAACCTGAAGAAAAACAACATACACACTACACTTATATGCCGAGATCACTCACACCCAAATCAATATTAATCAATGGAATAAGGGAAAACTTCAACCCCGACGATATTGCTAAAGAAATTTATGAACTCAACCTACAAGACGTAAAAATTATCAAGCTCACTGAGTTCACATTCAGAAAGGCCCAGCCAGACAGATACCATCGCCTCATACAATTAACAAGAGACAGCAAATCGGCAGACCTATTAAAAAATTAAAACTCTTGCACATCAACGCGTCACATGGAAGCACTTAAGACGACCAGCCATAACCCAAGGCAAGGTCATACGAAGTACCCCATCTTCGAGTTGGAGGAAAAAACGGTCCTCGGATGCGCCAACTGTAATAAAGTGGAACACCTCGCCTCCTACAAGGGCTGCCCCTTCATTAGGGGGTAAAGGGGTTCAGAGGTAAAAAAATTGACTTTTTTTTATTGCTTAAATCAATAGTATTCTATCCAGAGAACATATTTGTAAAACCCCAAGTATGAATAAACACCAGAAAAATTCAAAATGAGTGTCGAACACCGACGTGTGGCGAGCACTCCTGAACAGTTCCGAAACTTTAAACGCGTTTTTCTCGAAACCATGTTTTGAGAAATAAGGCAAAAATTTTACGCGAAAATAAAAAATTTCACTTCTATCGGGTATTTTGAAACTTTCTTTGCAAAAATCTCCTTAGGTTTTAGGTTCACATAGAAACTGCACTCATTAGCTTTAAAAAAATTCCAGAGTTTTTTATTTCACACGATTCTACGAGGCGTTAGAGTGCTCGCAAATATGCAGAAATTTTTTAAGGCGTCTGCGTATTCCAGCTATAAATTCTGTATATGTTGGTATAATTGCTCATAAAAATTAATTTAAACAATACAATATATGTACAATAAATGGTAAAAATTCCCAAAAAATCCATCCAGTATTTTTTTTTTAAATACACATAAAAAGGCTTTTTTTGGCCTTCTAGACCCCTTTACCCCCTTAAGCTCGCACTCGGAAAAAAGTAAGGCCTCAACGATGCCACCACCCCGAACACCACCACAAACAAGGTCCGAAGCCTAGCCACGACAGTAAAAGGAAGCCTCTCATACGCGCAAGTCGCATTGCGAACGTATTCAAGAAGCGCAGACAAAACGACGAATCCTACATCATAGACAACCACAAACAACACCCCACTAATTTAACACCCACCGACAAAAGACAAATTAGCATTGCCATCATCAACGTTAACTCTATCATAACCAACGCCAAAAGACTTGATTTGTTTCAATTTCTTCAATCACACAACCACCATGTCCTACTCCTAAACGAAAATCACATCACGTTTAAAAACTTCGCGTCATCAGGATCGACCGCCCCAACTCATCTCAGGGAGGTGGAACAGCCGTAGTCATAAAAAGAGGTCTACCGCACGAGGTCATCCACATCTCCTCCACGATAAACGAAATCCTTTAGTATACGATCTTCAAAATACAACTAAACAGCAACAAGAACCTATTCACAGTCAACTTATACGCGAGATTAGACAAGAGGAATCTTTTCTATACTGAACTCTACAACCTCTTTAACAGCTTAAAATTATACTGCGACAACAACCTATACATACTAACGGGCGACCTTAATTCCAGACGGAAAGTCTAAGGAGACAGAGTGGACAACCAGCGAAGCAGATACATGAGATAATGGGAATTCAACCGCGGGTTCTCGTCCAAACTAAGAAGGCAGGCAACTCATTCCTCGATATCTGTCTCGCAGACACGAGATTTAAACTGACGAACGACACGAACGACACGAACGACACGAACGAAAAAGCACAAACCCTACCTTATGACAGCGAGCATACAATACTTTCAATCCAATTCGACCTCGACAACATCAACATTACCCCCTACAACGAAGCCACCAACTGGAAAAAGCTCACCAAAATACTAGCAGTAAACTACTTCAAAAATCTCCACTGAAACTACAACCTCTCGATTCCATCATCTTATATCCTATATCAAAATTCATGAAAATTCATGAATATTATCATATTCTAATCATGTGTAGAAATGTAAAAATATAAAGGTTGTCACTCTAGAATTTTCATGCGAAATCTGTATTTTTTTCGATTTTTTTTAGATTTTTGATTTTTTACAAGTTGCTTTTTCAATTTAGAACTCTGAAATGAATTGTAGAACATGTGTTTGCATTTCCTGCATGTCGTAGGTTTCTTTTTAGAATTTTTAAACATCATTAACTAAGAAAAATAGCCCAAAAACTATTTATTCGTTTTCACCTTATAACTAGCCTCCCGATTGAGATATAGGATTGAAATTTTACACGGTATATTTTTTCATGATGCCCTAACGAGTGGCGTACACTCCGGGACAAAAAGATAGCACACTTTAAAATTAACGTAATTTTTATTAATTTAACATTACAACCAAAATTTTGTTTTTATACATTCTTCCAAAATACCTCTATAAACATATACAAATGAAATTGAATTGAATTTCGCCAGTTTATGCAATTTTATTAAAGGAAACAGAAGTTTGAAGGAAAATAGTGGAACAAAATGATAACACATTTAACTTGTGACTCCTCCTTTACATTTAATAACAGCCATCATTCTCTTTGGCAAAGATTTATAAAGTTTTCTAATAGTTTTTTGCTTTAATTGCAATATTTCTAAATTGTCTGCCATTTCCATATACAGCTCGGGCAAGATTTTCCCAACAATTTTCAATAATGTTAAGGTCGGGTGATCTTGCTGGCCAATCCAAAACACGAATTTTTTCTCGAGAAAAGTACTCTTGTACTACTTTTTCAGTGTATACTGCGGCATTACCCTGCTGAAAAATAAACTTCTCTCCAGCAATTCTGGTGGCGTACGTGTTTATTTATTCCTTAATCATTTCCAAATAAATTTTGCTAATCATTTTTCAACACGAAATAATATCGCGGACTTTATTAACTATGTTCCGAGGTCGATGTTCACAATTCACGCTTCAATATAACTGGAATGCGTAGATTTACTACACGTGCTATCATTTTGTCCCACTTACGAACAATGATATTTCGTAAATTGAATACACAGACATGCTCTCAGTTATCAGTAGAAAAAAATATGTATAATATCTTAATCAGCTTTTAACAGAAAATATGAGAAAATATAATATGTGCTATATTTTTTGTCCCGGTGTGTATCGGTGAGAGGATTTGACTCAAGGGCAATTCTTACCACCTTATCGGGCTATACCCTTTAACATTTTACGTTCCGAATCTTTTATATGGTATATCAAACGCTCTTTTTCTTTGCAAATATATGAAAAGTGTATCCGCCGTCTAACACCACCTTGCTCCTTCGCCTGTTGTATCTGTTGTCACGGGGGAGATAACTTACAAGAAATAAAATTAATGAACACGCG
>CM052096.1:14851722-14882048 GCA_028453745.1 Agapostemon virescens | reverse complement strand
CATGTACAAAATAAAGCAGTCTACATTTTTACCTCAAGCCACGCGTGTCGTTGTTCTGCTCTATCCCTGATTCCACGGGTAGCTGTAAGTCGCGCCTAGTAAAAAGTGGTTCAGTTGAATATATTAAAGTGTCCGGTTCACAGTCCCGTGACAGTATCGCGACCTAACAAAACGGGACGTTACATTGACGGTGACATTGGTAAAGTGAAATTGTTTTGCTCGGATTCGCAGACTTTGATGTCAAAGCTTTATTAACGATAAGTGATTTAGGAGAAAACGGAGAAAAGAAAGGGGAAGCGTTTCGTCCTGGGTCCGCTAGAGGAATCGTCGGTAAGGCTATCCATCAGACCCTGCCTTAGACGCTGGAATATTGGAAGGCGGTTAAAGGACGGTATATACATATATAAATCGGAGGCGAATTAAGTGCTAGAAGAAAGTCCCGCCTCATACCTAAATCCAGATTGTACATCGTCTATTAGTTTCTTTTTTCGAAAATTTATTTGAGTCTTTTGTTTATAATTTTTTTCGAGCATTTTGCCAAGAGCACGCGCGACAGAGATGGATCTGTAAGTGTTTGGAAGGATTTTATCTATTTCCGTTTTGTGTATACAGATTACTTTCTCCAATCTTTAGGGAATGTTTTTGTGTTCTAGATGCGGTTGTAGAGTTTCTCGGTATCTTTAGCAATTTCGTCGTCTGTGAAATCAATGAATCTTGTGTTGGATGCCTCATAGATTAAGCAAATATTTTTAACTCTTCTTGTTTACTATAAGTTAAGATAAGTGAAATCTAAATTCTGTCTGCAGCTACACTATCTCGTATTTACAGTTACGCATTCGACCCTTGAAATCCTTACTCACTATCCTTGAATCATACGCCTAACCCTTCGATCCTTAGTAATTTCCAATAATTTCTATTGGTCTTAATCCTCATTCCCTCCACTTTCAATACCAAACTTCCGACCTTTTAAAAGGCAGAACACTTTTCTCTCAACGGAGATTTTTACGAATACAAGGTACAGAGAGCAACAGAATCACGTAGCAGTAGAAAATTATCCAAAGTGTCCATTGTAAAATTACCGTGTACTAAGATAAAAATAAAATATTTATTGAATATCGAGAATCTACCGCTTGATTCGAACTCTTTCTCTCCCCCTCTCTCTCTCTCTCTCTCTCTCTCTCTCTCTCTCTTCACAGTACGTATCGTATAACAATTTCATGTGGTACGCGTGAGATGTCATGCATACCAGAAAATTAAAATGGCTGACACAGCTAAATTGTTTACTATTTCGGGTCTGAAAAATTAGTAATTATTCTTTAGACATTCTAAAATAAGAATGAACAGCGTTTTTCTTAAAATTATTATCGTCGCGTAGTAAAAAAAAGTTCGGAAACTTCACGCTCTCTGACTTATTCTTTCACTTCTAATCGCGCGCCTTGCCGGTGGACGGTTCGAGCGCGCTAGTCCGAGCACGTGTTAGTCGCACGATTTTCTCTCATTCGCTAGTGATTTTTCGTTCATAACTCATAAACGAAGCCGTAGATTGAATTTTCGCAAAGGAAAAAGTTGCTTCAAATGACCTCAGGAACCCCCCATTTCCCGCTGTTACGATACTTTTCGGACACCCTGTATACCGTCCTTAACTGCCTTTCGATATACCAGTGTCTAAGACAGGGTCTGCTACGTAGTCATACCTAGTCTCTAGTCCTCTAGCAGACCTTCACGTTTCCAACCGTGGCTAAAGTTAACTCTGACATTATGTTATGTAAAATGTTATGTTTTTTAGAAATGGATATTAACGATATTATATAAGTTGAAAGTTCCTACTTATTTAAAAGCAAAGTATTATTCTCGCTTCGTATGTTTATATGTGCATACAAGAATCATATCGAGTGATGCCACGATTCTTAGAATGAATGTTTAAGTTACAGTATAAGGGATCTGGACGAAATCGAAATGGAGATAAGTCTTTATAACGAGATCGGTTCTAGTTCAGCTTTGTCGTTGACCGCAACATAGTCGAGAGGGAAATTATAGAAAAGACACCTTCCATATTAATAAATCAAGTTTCATGAAAGTTATAAAGGAGAGTGTGTATCAAATCCCATTTCCCATATTATTATGGAACACGTGTTTCTAATTTTCAAGTACTTCAACACAATCATTACTATTTTATCGTAGGATATTTCTTTTCTTTCCGGTGTTGAATAAACTGTTGGTTTCGGGGTAATCCTGTCAGTTACCTCTAACACCAATTCTGTCAAATGTCCTGCTGATTCGTCCGCATTGTTGCATTCCTCGCTCGAGGGGTTTTTCGAATTAAAGATGTTTTCTATCATTTCAATTCGATGAACGAGCTGATTCGTTGTGGTCATTGACTACTTGTGTAATCGCGGTCGACTCGAGTGCTTGATCGGTTGATGACTGGAGTTTCATTTTGTCGGGAGTATCAGAAAATAGGCACTATCGAATAGTTGTGGCAGGATTCATAAGCGAGCGGACATTTTTATAATTGAGCGAGATTATTCTTATACATGATCTATTGCACCGTCGCTGTTAATCGCGGTACTGAAATAGGTTGGCGAACCTGTTTTCAAGATGGTTACATAGGAATTGTCGATTATACTTTTTATTATTTTATCTCTTGGCTCGATAGCGTCTTCATTAGACGACTGTTCGAGACATTCTGAATATAGTCTCCCCTCGAACGCATTTCGAGGCGAGGACCATTTCCTCGATATCGCCAATGTTTGTATTTTCTTCGAGTGCTATGTGCCGCAGAGAAAAGCCAGATGGCCCAGCATCGCTTTCGTTACGGGCCCCACGGAATCGGCCCGCCGTGTTGGCACAACCGGACACCCTCTCTTCTCTACGATACTCTAAGTACGTCGCCACATCGCTCCCTTTCCAGTGATAACGCTCATTCTAAATACAATATTAGACAACACTCAAGTAAACTAATAATAATCACACAATATTTACAAGATACACTCGTACTACATTCATACCAAATTATCAATAATATGTACAATACTACATACTAACTTATTTAAAAACCGGCTTGAAATCGATCCGGAAAACGAACTCGTCTTCCTGATCGGGTTCTAAAACGATCCGGCTCATGCACTGGACGCGACGTATTTCGAGGTTCTCGATCCCTTCGTTCATTAACACTCTCATCGCTATTTGTATTAACGGTCGTATTTGGTGTGAGATCATTATACACAATCGTTTCCCGATCCTCTACAGATTCCCTGAAGTTTTCAGGTACAATGAAAGCAGGTTTTAAACGGTCTATGCTTACTTTAACATTTTTATCATTAATTTTAATTATACAAGTTTTATTGCCCCTTTCAATAACCTTGTACGGTCCATCGTATGTTGGTTGAAGTAAGCTCTTAACTGCGTCGTTGCGAAGAAAAACGTGTAAAGAAAACGATAGTTCTTTAAAAATAAATGTCTTAGATCTACCATGTCGCAAAACAGGTTCCGGTTTAATCAATTTAATACGATCCTTAAGACGCGCTACAAAATTTGAATTTGGATCTTGACTACTAGAAATAAATAATTCTGCCGGTAATATCTAATTCTTGTGCCGTAAATCATTTCTGCAGCACGCGCTTTAAAATCATCTTTAAAAGCTGTACGAATACCTAACAATACAATCGGTAAAATTTCCACCCAATTCTCCGTATTGTGACATTTAATAGCTGCTTTTAATTGTCTGTGAAATCTTTCGACTATGCCATTCGCTTGAGGATGATACGCGGTTGTTCGAATATGTTCGGTTCCTAAAAGTTTGTAAAGTTCTTCAAATAATCGTGATTCAAATTGACGTCCCTGATCGGTCGTAATTCTTAACGGTACCCCAAAACGAGCTATCCAAGTCGTAAGCAAAGCTAATGCAACCGTCGACGCTTCCATATCAACGATGGGAACGGCTTCAGGCCAACGCGAAAAACGATCGATACAGGTCAAACAATACCTGAACCCTCGAGAAAATGGCATATAAATAAGATCAATATGTAAATGCTTGAATCGTCCAGACAGATTTTTAAAATTCGAAATCGGAGCCGAAACATGTCGGGATATTTTACACTTCTGAAGCGGAATACACTGTTTTGCACAAGTTCTTACATCCACATTCATCGCTGGCCATACAAATCGTTGTGCTATTAACTTTTGCGTACCTCGTATACCTGGGTGTGATAACCCATGCAACGAGTCGAAAATCGGACGACGCAATGATTTCGGAACGAACGGCCTAACGGTATCTCCTGCGACGTCGCAGAAAATATCCAAATCAAATTCTGGAAAACGATCTTTCCTTAACTTTAATACACTTGTATCGGAAGTTAAAATATCGCGTAATTCGTTATCATTTTTCTGTGCCGCTTCCAAGGTACGATGGTCTATAGATTTTGAAATTTCCTCGACACGAGACAAAGCATCCGCAACAGTATTATTAACGCCTTTAACATGACGCAAGTCTGTTGTAAATTGACTGATAAAATCTAGATGTCTAAATTGACGTGGAGAGCATTTCCCCAGCTTCTGTTTAAATGCGTACGTTAACGGTTCATGGTCTGTAAAAATAATAAATGATCTACCTTCGACGGCATACCGGAAATGTTTAATAGCACTGTATATTACTAATAATTCTCTATCGTACGTGCTATACTTGCGCTGTGCCGAAGACAAGGTTTTCGTATAAAAACTTAACGGCTGGCAAGTTCCATTCACACATTGTTGGAAAACTGCCCCCATCGCATAATCCGATGCGTCTACAACCACGCTAATAAACGCTCCAGGAATAGGGTGAGCCAACAAAGTTGCATCGGCTAACGCGCATTTAGATTCGCAAAATGCGCGTTCGGCGTTATCGTTTAACGTTACCAGTGCGTTACCCTTTACATTGCCTTTTAACAATTCGTTGAGCGGGTATAAAATATGGGCAGCTCCAGGGATGAATCGACGATAGAAATTTATCATTCCAAGAAACCTCTGCAATTCTTTAATTGTTTTAGGCCTTGGAAAATTTCTAATTATTTCTACCCGTTCGTCTAATGGTTTAATGCCCTGTGCATTAACTAAATATCCTAAAAATGAAATGAAATATTATCAACACCGAACGTGCATTTCGTATTTGCGAAATATATATATTTGCGTATTGGGCAAAATCTTCGATGTGTGGTGGAGAATACCTATCGGGTATCGTGCGTGCATTGAGCGCCCGATAATCTCCACAAGGACGTAGACTCCCATCCTTTTTGGGAACCACGTGCAGCGGTGATGACCACGAACTCTTCGACGGCCAAGAACTCCTTGTTGAATCATCAGTCGAATTCCGCTCTGACATCCCTCAGACGATCCGGTGCTAGACGTCGAGATTTGCTATGTACCGGTGGTCCTGATGTGGTCTCGATGTGGTGTTGTACATTATGTTTTATTAACTCTTTCCCAAACACTGGTGGACGAGTTAAATCAGGGAATGTGGACAACAATTGATGATATTTCGATTCACCAATAACAGTTTTCACTGTTGCGACCGCCACATCGGCTACGCACCTCTACTACCTCTACTTGTCATTTTGGTGATAGAATCCACCAATTGTTTATTTCGCGCATCGACAAGTAAGCCATAATGACTCAGAAAATCGATGCCGATGATGGGTTTAGTGACATCCGCGACCACAAAACGCCATTTAAAACTACAACTTAGCGATAATCTAGTTCCACAGCGATCGTACCGTACGTCTTAATACGCGACCCATTCGCTGCATATAATTCATAGTCACATTTATCGGGCGTTCCACGCAATTGTTTCATTGGAAACACACACAGATCTGCGCCCGTATCGACCAAGAAGAACATATGTGATCGCCGATCTTTAACATAAATGCGGCGAGTATCAGAACCGTCAATTGTCGCGTTCATTGACGACTCTGGTCGTTTCCCGACCTCCAGGTGCATGGTTCACGACACACCGTTGCCTTCTGACCAAAACGATGGTGATACCAACACACACCATTAAAAAATTGACGTTCTCGCTTCGGCGACGAACTTCGTCCTCTTGACTTGCTTCGTTTCCTTATAGGACGTCGATGTTGTGACTTGGTTAACGCGCTGACTTGTGCCGTTAATTGTTTCACTTGTTCGCGAAGCTGTAAAAGTTCGTTATCTTGTGACACCGCAGAGACACGTCGCGATTCAGGCTGGATTTCGTGAATCCTGTCTGCCATCTCCGTCAACGCTGCCGAATCTTTTTCGGTGGAGGCTGCTAACACTCGCTGCATGCTAGCAGGCAGACGATTCTTCCACAGCATGATAATTAAATCCTCCGGAATCGCGGGAGTAGCCAAGTGTTTCAAATGGCGGAAACATTGAGAAGGTGTTCTATCACCCATCTCCTCACTCTCAATGAGCTTCCGCACTCGCGAACTGTCAGATTCTGATAACCGTTTTATCACTTCGCGTTTTAAATGTTCATACTGTCCAGATTCCGGTGGGTTTATAATCGCATCTTCCACTTGTTCAATATAACTCTCGCCTAGATGCGCGATTCCTATATTAAACTTCACGTCGTCTCTAATAACACTGTCCAACAAAATCAAACTTTTTTCAAGTTTTGCAATACCTGTTGGGTGATTCTTATACACTCTGTCATCCTAAAACCAAATCCGCAAGTAGAATTGCTCCATCAGCCAACGTTTCCGAAAAATTTGGATTTTTGTAAAAATGCATGATTTTGATTAAAAATGACGTGGTACGCAAAAACTAAACACGCGAGAAAGTTCAACTTTGAGTCAGGAGATAGAGGGGACTCTCCTCTACACATCCATATAGCCAATTATATTTTTATGTACTCCCTAATAGTTGGAAATGATTGTTAAAGTTTGAAAATGTGTCAACGCGGGTACTTTATACGCTCTATTTTTGTATTTATGTCAAAAATCCTTTATCTAGCAGGAATTTACTATACAGGAATGCATTCTACAGACATTTCTGGTAAAGAAACCATTCACGAAAAGTATTTGCTTCCCTTAATGTACGAGAAGGATCAGAAAATATTCATTGACAGCTTGTGCGCGACGCGTTCGCGCCAGACGACCATTGCAGCCTTTTCTCGACTCGCCAGGGCCGTCGCTATGCGTAGTCGACGTTGGTACTACTCAAGTATGTCTTTGCTTACTATGCTTATTACATACATTTTTTTTTGTCTTTTTGGGTGCTAATCATTATAAAAAATTATAAAAATACGAGTTATATTCACATTTCATTGTGGAAATGCTTAATTAAGGATGATATCGTTTGTGTAAAGAGGTTGTTGAAACATTATATGAAATTTTGTCATTTCGTTCTTTGGAAGAGAATCCGTGTTGGGAGTCTTTGTTTTGTCACAAATGATTGCGATGCCAGTCGATTGCGTGCCATCGAAGTTATGGGAGAGATCCCTGTACCGAGAAATCTTTTGAGGGATGTCACCGTTGGATATGGTGGATTCACTTTTCACTACATTAACCTAGGCTGCATACGTGATTGTCCACGCTATCAACGACATCGACGGGCACGATCAAACACGCGGAATTCACGAGCGATGTAAACGACGATAGATATCATAGAATTGTCTTCGATTTTGACAAAATATTTGAATCTCGAATCTTTGTAGACGTTCGAACGTAAAGTTTCGAAGATACGGGTAATTTAAAAAATTAAATTTAAAGATTTTATAGAAAAGGCAGTTTCTTAAAAAACAATAATCGCAGATGATCCTGCAGACAAATAAATCTAATATATTATATTTAATGAACTGCTGGTTATGCGTTTTAGTTTTACACAATGTTAAACACACTTAACGCAGATGGAGGATCGCACACGCGTTTGCAAATTAGCGATGGCCATAACAGCTGTCCAACCTTTCTTTGTCTACTCTAGTTTCATATTCTGTCGGTGACAGGAATAGGGTGGAAATCAAGAGGCGCTCGCAATCGGTGTAACACTGCGAGGAAATTATTGTCTAGGCAATACAATATAAATGCTAAACGCTACAACAGTGTTATGCATTTAACGCGGCATGTTAAGGTACAGTAAAATATAATTTAATGCAATACATAACAGTACGAGTAATATGTAGTTATAACGAAGGTGTATTACCCTTGGAACATTACGATTTTGCAAAAAATTATATTATAATAGTTATAATTATATAATATAATATATAATATGATAGATTATGTTGAAAAGCCGACGAGTAAACGTATTGAGTACCACCGTTGACGCAACGAGTCTTGCAAGACTATTTTATATGTATTTTGAAAACGATATATGTCTTCTAATTTCTATCAACGTTATTCACGGTTCGAAGTATGTTTCTAAGTTTTGATACAAATTATAAAATGTACGAAAGTTTAACACATTTTAAGTGACTTTTCCGCTTCAATAATTATTTATGGATATTTTCGCATCAACAACCTATACTAAACTACTAAACTATATTGTTCGTGGCAGCTCTACCATTCACGTTCATCGGCAGAGGGACAGATGTTCGATGGGACGCCCTTTCCCGTTACTACCGGACCCGTCACCGATTCACATAGAGGGTGTTGCGTAACTGGTGATACAATCGGATAGCGGCTGATTCTATGTGAAAAATCAAATCGAAAATATATCATGAAATTTGTTCATTCATTGAGACTTCGTTTACGAGAAAATCGATTTTAAAAATCTCTCGGTACATGCGTATACTCGCCAGATTCTCGACTCAATGGATATAACTGTAGATCGTCCTTGTTCGTGTTGACGATCGATCTTAATATTTTTTCTACTATTTTGGATAATATGAATAAATAAATTACCATTCGAGAATTTTATTAACTGGAAAATTGTTAAAAGACTTAAATCTGATTGAATTTCTACGCACAATTTTCGAAAAGTATTGTTTTGCAATTTTGATCGTTTAGACGCTAAAATTATTAGACGTTTTCTCTTAATCATCGAAAACTTGTTATTTCGCCGGTGTACACGATAGACTTAACCTAACTCGAATGTGTCGCGTGGTCAATAAGTCTAAAGATCGTGGTGACCAACTTATTTCAGCACCGTGGCTGATGCAACTGTTACGAGCCGAGGGCCATGCGGCTTTGCGTGGCCGGAGGTTTATTATGTCTTTGAGGAATAAATGTGTAGGGAGTCGTGGACTAGCCGAAACGTATTTCAGAATCGGGTCGCCACATTAGGTTTGGTAGGATAGTCGTGGACTAACCGCAACGTTTTTCGGAACCGGGTCGCCACATTAGGTTTATGATGTTCGTGGACTAGCCGGAACGTTTTTCGGAAACGGGTCGCCACATTGGTTTGGTAGGAGAGTCGTGGACTAACCGGAACGTCTTTCAGAACCGGGTCGCCACATTAGGTGTGTGGTAGGAGAGTCGTGGACTAGCCGGAACGTTTTTCAGAACCGGGTCGCCACATTAGGTATATAGGGATAGGGTTGAAAAGGTTTTTGGTTGCCTCGTAACTTTATGAGTTTAAATGAAGATACACCTCGAGCGGCAAAGATGTATCCTCGTGGGTTTTACCAACTACTAGTTATGAATTAGGAGGTGGAACAATTGAATTGAGAAACAAAGACTGGTAAAAGAAAGTATATTACAAGCTAAGTTCTATACAATTGTGTAAGTGAGTGTGTGTGTTGCGTAGACGCTAAGTCCAGCTCTCAGTTGTCGCACTGAGTGTACGGGGGGCTGCTTAACCTCGTTACAATACGTACTCGGTTTGTTTCTGCTCGAAAGAGAATTTAACTCGATCTTGCTATAACGTTTCTAGTCGAAGGTTGACGTGAAACTAGCCCCGATTTCTGGGTCCGTCCGAGCCCTTTATATACCCGGATTTTCTTCAAAAATCGGTAGTGGGGGTGGCCGTATGTGCGGTGGTTTCCAAAAATTCGTGGGAAAGAATTGGTAGTGGGGGTGGCCACATGTGCCGTGGTCTCCGGGAAACTCGTCTGAGTAACCCCTTCGGTGCGTCAGACTTACAATAAACGGACTGCCAGGTATAATAAACTGTACGGCCAGCTGGCGTACAATCTCGGGAAGAGCAAGAAAATACGTCGGAGAAAACTCCGTACGTTACACAACAATGGTACGTGAAATTTAACCGAAGCATAGCGGTGCTCCATCCCGTTGATCCGGGAAACGTCGTCCGGTAATTCGTCTCCTATTATACCGGCCAAAACGTTCACTCTCTGTTTCGCTTAAAAATTATTTTGCAACACAACAAGCGGGTTTGTGGATGCCCATCGATGCGAGTTACGAGTATCGAATGTTTCGTCTCTCGTGAATTCGGCTTTGTCGGTCTATAAAATTTTTTTGCAACAATTGTTCGTCGTTGGAAGCAACGTCGTTCTAGCAACCAATGACAAAATACCATTCTTATTACGTCTTCACGTTACGTCTTCCAGAATTCTTTCTTCGGCGCTCGTATTAATTCGATGATTGCGACCTCCGTATCGACGAATGGGTTCAAAAGAACCGTGTTCCGCAACAGTTCCTTTTTCTCTCTGAATAACTCTCTTATCGGGGTGTCGACGTCGACGATTTGGATATCGGTCTTTGTAATACTTGGCTCGATTACTATGTGCAGACATATCGGTAGTATGACGACAACCGAGAGCTCCATTCAGCGAGTGTAGGAGCAAAAAAAACAAGAGTAATAGACAAAACGATGATATCAACGATGTTTACGAATACGGCAGTGGTTTCCAAGCACAAAAAAAGATAATCCATTAATACAGCGACATCCATTGTAGATTTTTAAAGTCGAATTTCTCGAAAACGAAGTCTCGAACGAACAATGAAATTTTATTCTATATTTTCGATTTATTTAATGACATAGAAAGATCAATCCCTACCTGGTTGTACCACCGGTGACACTTCCGACACTGCAGCATCTGCAGGCAGAGCCTGTTGGATAGATAGCTTCACCGACGAGCCCTCTAGCAGGCCCAGGACGAACCGCTCGCTCTCTTTCCTTTTTTCTTCTACGCGCATCGCTGTCTCGCGTATC
This sequence comes from Agapostemon virescens, assembly GCA_028453745.1. NCBI lineage: Eukaryota > Metazoa > Arthropoda > Insecta > Hymenoptera > Halictidae > Agapostemon > Agapostemon virescens. The sequence goes on along the minus strand of CM052096.1, from coordinate 14,870,984 downwards.
GGTCGTCAAGTCTTCTTGCTGAGAAATGTCTACGAAAATGTCTCTTATTCAAGTTAAAAATTGTAAACTGTATTTTATCGATACATACTTTCTCAAACGGCATGACGTTTTGAAAATAACTAATTTATATTTATCTATTGACTTGAGATGAAGCCAAAATATTGTTGTCTTTTCAAGTGAAATACTCCACAATGAAACGTGCGAGAAAATATAAAACTTGTAACAACTGTATCTTTCAAAATACGATACTAATTTTAATGCATAACGTGGAGGAGATTTTTAAAAATATTCGGTTTCCATAGACTCGTAGGGTATTTCTACCACAGTCAGGGTAGGTTTTTAACGTCGACATTTTCTTAAAAAGTACGTTGCATTTTTCGAAATTGCATGCTCAGAATTAACGTTTCGAAATTGATTCTAATATTTCATGGTATTGTACGACTCGAATTTTCAAAGCAAGCTTCGCAAGTTGAACGCGGAGCGTACGCGTTCGAACCGTGCCTATTGATTTTAGAGAAGCAAGCCGACGAGGTTACACGCCGTAATTCTCCTCTCCCCTTCGTCAAATTTGCGAGAAGGGTCACCCCATACTTTGAATATACGGCACCCCTTCGTGCTCTTCCCGGTGGATTTCTAGTTTGCTATATTTGACGGGCCACGCGGCTTATTCTGCTACAGGGTCATGGGCATACCATTCGCTTCAAGTTTCTTCTCGTGGCTCGACCGTCTGTTCCAAAGTCCCTGTATTTCATTTTTTTTTTTCTTTAAAGCGCGCATCGTATGTGGCTTATGAGATTGGAAGCCAAGGAGACCGTTCTGGAGCTACGTTTGTTTGTGGTATAAACGGCCTTCTACAGCGGAGAAATACTACAATATTATGTTCTTCGGCAAGAGTAATTCGGCACGTCCTTTCGAGTAGTACAATATTATATCGAATAGTAAATAATAGTTCTTACCAAGTGCTGGGTAAAATGTTATGCATCGTTTAATTATTACGTATTCGAGTATATCCTTCGTTGCTAACCGAAGAATGAGCGAACACTCTTTACGATGTCAAAAAGGAATCATATTCGGAACAAGACATCGATTCTAATATTAGAACAACGTATAATTCTAATACTATTGGAAATCTATAAGTTAAAATCGAATGGTCATTTTCGCAAGTGCAATCAACAATTATATAATATATCGTTGCTCGACACTACAAGCGTTAACGATCGATCGATTAATAGATATCGAAATCTCTGTAGTACAAGTATTTGAAATGCAGCAAGGCACGATGGTATAACACGAATGTTTCAAAGAATTCGATGTTTGTCAGCCTTATTTATAAAAGTTGGAGAATACGCAACGCGTTGACGATTCGTGAACATAATTATATTTAAGTATTTAAATATACATAAAACATAAGGTAATATCCATGGCCTGCACTGCAGCCAAATTGTTAAACCATTCCGTAACGACGGCTAAACGCGTATCGATTATTGCGAATACTCCACAATTTTTTATTTTTATTCTTACGTTTATATTTTAATCGTTCGTGTAGTACCAGGCTCCACGGATTATGATGTGTACGCGTGACCGTAAATATGCGAATAAAGATGCGTGTGTCTGCTGCGAGCGTGTGTGTGAAAACCGACCGATGCCACCGATCTAACAAAATTGTAAAAAATTGCGTGACTATGGCGGACGACGGCAATCTTCATAGTCAATCGATTTTTTATTCGTATCTGACGATTTTGAATCGTATTTCGTATTTCGTATTTCGTATTTCGTATTTCGCATTTTGTATTCCGTATTCCGTATTCCGTATTCCGTGTTCCGTATTCTGTATTTTGTATTTTGTACTTTGTATTTTGAAAAATAATGAAACTTTTTATTCTACATTGTTATGGAATACAATTTTTCTATTGTAGGTCTATTACAACGAAAGATACTGGGATCAAAACTTGTATTTTATGTTTTCATCCTATAAGATTTTCGAAAATACAAATCTCTCTAAATGTCAATTCGGTTCTTCCTTTTAGCAGACCGTCGATATGTAATATGTAAATTTTTATAAAAGTCCTAAATAGCTTCCCCTATACGTATGGTTGCGACGGCGTGTCCGATACAGAATCACGGTAATACAAAGTTGCCCTGCGACGAACGACCCCCACAAAAATAGTAGGAAAGAAGGGTTATTGGAAGGAATACTGTTAAAAACAAGCGACGGTTAAAAAGTCGGTATCCGACTGATTTTTGTTTTAATAAACGAACATTTTATGTTTCTTTAAGTATTTTCTGTGTAGGCACATGTGTATCATTTATTAAGAGGACTGTGAGATAAACATTTCTTTTGTTGAACGGTTTCCTCGAACTTAATGTATCTTTCATTCTATGTATACGATATGATAATATTTTTCCTACCTCTTCGATCTAACATTGTCGCCGAAATACGTTTTTCTACTCACTGATCGGTCGTATCGACCTTGAAAATGTAGGATATTTTCACATAACCGCAGACGGTATGCTCGTTGTACACAAAGATTTCGTGTTACCAAAAATGTCGCGATGCACGCACAACGGTGCTTGTAGAATTCGCAACATTCGTATTCTTCCATAAGATCAAAAAGGTTTATCCCGTTGCTTTAATTTTTACTTTCGTAAATTAAAGTAAATAAATTTTCGCCAAGCTACTCGCAATGTGGTCGGAACGACGACGGAACAACGTTTTATTACGACGCGGCTTGTCGTAATAGTGAAAATGAACTTAGAGTTTGTTTCTTTGTGTAGAGATTCGTAAGTAAAGCGTGCTCTAGGGACAAGCGAGCAACCTACTTTTAAATCGTCCGTACAGTTTTTCCCATCTCTTCATGGAAATTTGCCAAACCATGATGAAAATCGTCTTGTAGTCTTGACAACTACAACAGGTTTCATTGGAAAGAGGAATAATTCTCTCAAACACTCAGATGATAGCGACAACAAAGACATAACGGTACAACATCGTTTTATTTGACAATGAATAGATGTAATACAATAGATTTACAATGCAATAGAATACAATAGATTTCATACAACGTTACGAACTATAAACAATTTATATAAATCAAAGTGTAATTAGTTGGGGCATTATTAAAAAACGAATGTTTTATAGATCGATTAAGCGATCGTCTTGATCAGAATATGAAAACATTACGATCATCATAAGGTATAGCGATTCCAGTATCGGTTCTGCAGAACCGATATCGTATCAATTTTAAAATTGTTATTTTTTTTTTGTTGTTTAGGGGTTCACCTAAAGTGATAAAAGATAAAGTCGTAAAGTCGAAATACAATCAACATACAGAATTGAAAAATACCAGTTGTAGAATCGATATAATATCGATTTGGAAGAACCGAAACCGATATAAACCAGAACCAGTATACCTTTCAACGGTTATGAAAGTTTTTGGTTTCTCCATCGCTGTTTTAGTCAAAACCGATATATAACTGTTTGAAAGGTATATTTTCGGAATCTTTTAAATCCCTGATCTCCATTATGCGTGACTATTAATAATAGGTAATAGCAGCGATTAGAATAATAAAAATATTTGTTTAAATACTGTTGCAAAAAAACACCGGTACAAAATGTTTGATATGAAAAGATATTTCAGGTAGAACATTTCACTTTTCGTTGACCGATAGCTGTGTCGACCTTGACCACGGAGCACGCAGAAAGCTAAAAAATGCATGTGAAACATAAGTACATAAGTAGAAAATTAGAGGTTTTTATTCGATCAGGTTCCATTCTTTGACGTTTGTCACAAATAAATCACTGTCTCGATTAAACCGATTGGCTTCGATAAGCGAAGTCGATTGTATTTGATATTACAAAATAAAGTTAACAAATTCTGCGTAATAAACTCAAGTCTTTTTGTCGTTTACTACGTCTACATATAATATCTACTTACAGCAGATTATATTTACATTACCTAGTTACCAGATTATATTTGTAAAGTGAAAAAGACGAGTAAAGCCTGTACACGATAATTGGAACGAATATGAATACAATTACCATACTTTTTCAATTTTTTAACAGCTATTTTTTTACGAAATTGTTGATATTCCAATATGATCGTGTAGTGTACAGTTTGGCCAGTGTACTTCTCTTTTCTAATGAAAAAAATGTTATAACTTTGTTCGAGCATATCAGCTGTTCAAATCAGCAACTGCCGAACTCTGTTTGTACCGAGGACTCGGCCGTTGTCGCGATTCGTCTCTCTCCCTCTTTCTGCACACTTCGGGCGGACCGAGTAGTTCGAGGTGCGCGGTGAGGGAAGAGAACCGCATCAATATAATCGGTAATCGGTCGAGCCCTCGCTCTCTTTTCCGACTTGACTTTTTTTAAATGGAACCACCCTTTTTTAAACACCTACAATGATAGTCCCTTTCATTAGGAATTCAGTGACTGATGATATTATTCCAAGGTCATTCAAGGTGAAGGACAGGAAAAACGTATAAGATTTAGAATATGAAAGCAGAATACGTTTATCATGGCTGAGACTTGTAGTAAATAGTAAACATACTATGGTCGTAGTTAAAGTAAACATACCAAGGTCCTTCAATGTTATTGTTATTCAGCATTCTTATTTACTATCAGTATGTATCCAAACGCGATTTCGCTATGTCTTATTCAATGACTGAACATGTAAGACAGTACAAACGGAAGAATCCCACGACCAATGAAGACAATGAAATTAATATTTTAGCAGCTATAACTGTCAATTCTCACGTGAGTCCGAGAAAAATTTCCCGGGAAGCAGACATAAATCAAAGTAGCGTAACAGGAATTCTGGCCCGACATAAATTTTATCCGTTCCACATATCGCTCCAGCAAGAATTGCACGGGAATGATTTTCAAAATAGAATTAACTTTTGTCAGTGGGGATTGCTTCAAAATCATTCATTTTTTTCTAATGCCTTGTTTACGGACGAAGCAACTGAGGAGGAAGGTTTGTGGAAAATAATTCACCGGTTTCCTCGACTCTTTTTATTTTGCTATTGTGCGGGATGAATCGCGGAAGGTTGCGATACCGAAGAAATACAAAACGTTGGTCGACTACTCACACGCGTGGCTTGGAGACAATGAGAGCGAGGCCCAGCGTCTCCGCGCTATTTATTTGTCTCCTCCTTCTCGATTCATCGATGAATATCGATCGCGACGCTTCGCGAAGATTCCCGAGGAAATGTCGTTAATTAACGGTCGCCGCTTCGTGGATCGACATTTCCAACGGTCGCCGCGTTTCGAAGAATCCCGATTCTTTGATCGATGCCGCGGCTCGAATATCTGGGCCGGTACACAACATTCACTAATCATGGCTCAATTAATCTACGGAACGCCCATTACACTGTCCAACAAATCCAAACTTTTTTCTGCCTTTTAATACCCACTAGCCGTACCTTGTAGAGCGTGGCTTCCCAAACACGAATCCGAAAATCGAATTGCTGTGTGACGTCCAGTTTTCGAAAAACACGAGGTTTTGTAAAGACGTGCGATTTTGAGCAAAAATGGAGCATTACGCGGAAACTAAAAACGTCAGATAGGTCAATATTGGCTTAAAAGGTAGAGGATGGGTTCCTGAACATATCAGTATCGATATTTATAATATTTGATGCTTCTAAATAGTGTTAAATGGCTGTCAAAGTTTTAAAAAATGCCCAAGTACGTGATTTCAACGCAACATTTTTGCATATTTATGAAAAGTTCTTTACCTGACACGAAAACTGACCATGGAATGTTATTCTGTAGACATTTCTGAAGAAGAAACTATCGAGAAAAAGTGTCGAAGCGGTTTTAAAATCGTGTAAATCGAGAAAATATCTGTCGGCGACAAGCGCACGGCGGTTTGCCGCCGCTTCGTCCATTGCTCGCTTATCTCGTCTCGTCAGTGCCACATCTATGCGTGATCAACGCCGACAGAGGCGTCTAATGGGGCACCCATTCTGTGTGAGTAACATTTGATCTTTTTTATAACATTTTACTGTTCTATCTTTTTTTTTTTTATATTCATGTGCATACTAATCTCCGAACTATGAAGTTACTATGACGTACTTTTTAATCAATTTCAACGAACAACAATTTACCCATTAAAGGTTGTTCTTTCGTTAAAAGTTTAACATTAAAACCAAGAAGTAATATGAAGAAGGACAATTATTCAGAAGCATATATTAAATTGAGAATTACCTGTAGCATGTTCAACGCAGAAAGATTTCGAAATGTACGTTCGAAATTTGGTAAATATTACCTGACACATCTGGCATTCAGCTTAATGGGTCCTTAAAATAGCGGAACTTCAGAGCCCGTGCCATAAACCTCTTTGTTAATTAAAAATATTCTTAAGGCGCTGTCGCGTCTTAACAATGTACATTCATAGCACGTTTATATTTCAAAACAATGGCTGAGATAAGAAACCTTACTTCTCCGTTTTTACTAAATCCTAAAAGACTAAATTTTCCTATTCACAAGTATTGAACAAAAAACTTATTAAATAAAATATTCTTAAAGGAAGCTTAAGTAACTTAAAAACTTTTATTACTACATAAAATTTTACAGAGTTTCGCAATATCCTTTAATAATATTGCTATCTTTGGAAATGTTCTTGCAAAAAAACAGTAATTATATTTATATTGGTTCACATAGGTATAACAGTACGAATTATCAACAAATCTGTAAAAGCGATGGATAAATCAATCTGGGTTTACTTACATTAGTTAAAAACTAAATTTCAAACCATATCTGACGATACAATAAAGGAGAATATATTCCGACATCGAACTTTTCTACAATATAGTACTACATTAACAGATAACAGATATAATAAAAGAGGCGACCGATATATCCGAAAGTTGCGGAGATTAAAGAGATATATGTATAAACGTTAAATAAAACATTTAAATCCTCTTGTGCATCGGATGTATTACAGGAAATATTAAATTCTACATATTTCCTCTTTTTACTTTCAACGTTAAACTTAAAAAATTTAGAAACAGCAACTTTCAATGGAATTGTTGTTCGTTGAAATTGATTAAAAAGTACGTCATAGTACTTCATAGTTCGGAGATTAGTATGCACATGAATATAAAAAAAAAGATAGAACAGTAAAATGTTATAAAAAAGATCAAATATTATAAAAAAGATCAAATGTTACTCACACAGAATGGGTGCCCCATTAGACGCCTCTGTCGGCGTTGATCACGCATAGCTGTGGCACTGACGAGACGAGATAAGCGAGCAATGGACGAAGCGGCGGCAAACCGCCGTGCGCGTGTCGTCGACAGATATTTTCTCAATTTACACGATTTTAAAACCGCTTCGATACTTTTTCTCGATAGTTTCTTCTTCAGAAATGTCTACAGAATGACATTCCATGGTCAGTTTTCGTGTCAGGTAAAGAACTTTTCATAAATATGCAAAAATGTTGCGTTGAAATCACGTACTTGGGCATTTTTTTAAACTTTGACAGCCATTTAACACTATTTAGAAGCATTAAATATTATAAATATCGATACTGATATGTTCAGGAACCCATCCTCTACTTTTTAAGCCAATATTGACCTATCTGACGTTTTTAGTTTCCGCGTAATGCTCGGTTTTTGCTCAAAATCGCACGTCTTTACAAAATCTCGTGTTTTTCGAAAACTGGACGTCACACAGCAATTCGTTTTTCGGAGTCGTGTTTGGGAAGTCACGCTCTACAAGGTTCGGCTAGTGGGTATTAAAAGGCAAAAATCGTGTTGAACAGTGTTATTGGTCTATAGATAATCCGCACTGGCTGCGAGAAATTGACCATCAAAGACAATGTAGCGTAAACGTGTGGTGTGGTATTTTGAAAGACAGAGTAATTGGACCATATTTCGTTAACGGAATGATGACGGGACAGAAATACGCTCAATTTTTGCAAGAAGATCTGCCAATTTTGTTAGAAGATGTCCCTTTACAATATCGTTATGATATGTGGTACCAACATGACGGTTGTTCTGTTCATTATGCACGAGTAGCTAGAGAAACGTTGGAATCACGATTTCCAAACCGATGGATTGGACGAGGCGGAACTGTTTCATGGCCAGCACGTTCGCCTGATTTAAATCCACTGGATTTCTTTTTATGGGGTCTGCTAAAAGAGACCGTGTACATGGATGCTCCAACAACAGTTGAAGATATGCGTCAACGTATCATCACAGCATGTACAAATATCACCTCGGATGTACTTATCAGAGTTCAACATTCCTTCAGAGCTCGTTGACATCAATGTATCGACGTAGATGGCCATCATTTCGAACATTTATAAAATATAGGTATTCTGCTTCCATATTTTAGTCTTATACGTTTTTTCTGTCCTTGACTTTGAATGACCTTGGAATAATATAGTCACTGAATTCCTAATGAAAGGGACTATCATTGTAGGTGTTTAAAAAAGGGTGGTTCCATTTAAAAAAAAGTCAAGGTAACCTTGATATCTCTAAAAAAAAATGACATAAGAACAACATTTTTTTATAGTATCGTGTCAACCCCATTGTACCATTCAACTTTGTCCTTACCATATTTTAAGTATCATTAGAAACAACAAAGATATTTTAGGTGCAAACGCTTGGTGACTCACCTTGTATATTTGTGCATCCACCTAGAGAAGAAGAAGAAAACGAAGAAGAACAAACAAAATTGTAAAATATTCGATAAGGGCTAGGGCAAGATATTGTAACAGTATTGCGGGAAACTCACTGCGATAAAAAGATCTTAATATATTTTGATGAAAAGTAAAAAAATAAGAGATGTTTCCAGAAATTCTTTTTTATTTGGGCTTATAATGAAAATGTAAAATACGTCTCCCGTTGATGTAGGTTGATTATACGCATACCAAGCATTTCATCGAAATCTATTGACGCGGATAAAAATGACACGCATCGATGAATGTAGTAAGGTTTTGAGGATTTTAAGCGGAAACTGACCAAAAGTTGTGAAGACCTGCGATATTCGGTATTTTCAAGCGCGTTTAGGTCATTTATAGGTTGATCGTTTTTTATCAAGTTCGGTAAACATCGATCGGAAGCATGGAACAGAAAAGAATATTGCGAAATTGTGAAATTCTGCAAAGCTGAATAAAAGCAGCAGCAGTTGACAACCTAGTAATGTAAATAGAACTGATTCGTATTATTATCTTGTGCTTTTCGCGTAATTATGTTACAGCTTAGCGTACTCGATATTTCAGTGGTTAATGGTAGACCAACGTTCCCAGTAGTGTCATCCGTTAAAACAACGACGCAGCAGTTGCTCTCGGTGTTAGGATGAGAACAAATGTAAACCGTCGGAATGCTGAAACGAATGTACACGACTTACGCAGAGCGGATTGCAGCAACGAATACAGAGAAATTCCAAATGTACAAGTCGTTTAACGTTGTCGTATTCAGCTATTCTATTGTATTCCCGGTTCTAAGAATCGCGTACGATACATTTGAAATGTGAAGTTGTAGTTAATAAATACTATGTTTCGACGTCGCTTGAGTTTTCTATCTCCTGCTCTGGAGCCTACGATAAAAAATTTCGAGTATCATAAAGTACTTCTGCGTGAGATTCTAATAAAATTACAGCAAATAGCGATACGTCGTACGTGTGAAAATTTGTCGAAAATAAGCCTTGAGAGTACCTTTAAAACGGATTCAGCAATACATATATACCTTTAGAACACACCCCTAAAAATGTTCCTTATTATGTGGCGATGTACTTCGAGTGTCGCAGAGAAGAGAGGGTGTCCGGTTGCGCCAGCACGGCGGGCCGATTCTGTGGGGCCCGTAACGAAAACGATGCTGGGCCGTCTGGCTTTTCTCTGCGGCACATAGCACTCGAAGAAAATACAAACATTGGCGATATCGAGAAAATGGTCCTCGCCTCGAAATGCGTTCGAGGGGAGACGACATACAGAATGTCTCGAACAGTCGTCTAATGAAGACGCTATCCTGCTACGTTGCAGAGTGAATAAAATACATAGAACGACAACATGTTGTTTCTTTATTTTCCACGTACTTCACCACAATTAATTGTAAGAAAAGTGATTTCATCCACTCGTTATTGTCACGAATGAATTAGATCCGCTATCTAATCGTTACGGTTATTGTTATCGAACAATGTTTACTATTTCATTCTTTGAATGCGTTATATCTTATTGGTATTCGTTGTAATGGTAAACAAAATAAAAGTTTCAACTATAGATAGAATCCAGAAAAAGTTAAACTCTGACACCGTTCATTGACACCAGCGGTATACAAATATACGAAGCAAACAAAAAAAGATTCCACCGGCATCGAACAATTGTAAGCAATGGAAGGCGAGATAGATTTAGCAAGTCTGTCAATCAACTACATGCGGTATATTTTTTTTCGTAAACCCTCGAAAACTATTACAAATCAAATATTCCATTAAGAGATAAATTTTACATACGAGCATCTTTTAAACTGTAGCATGACACTCTGCCGCCGAGTTCCGCCACGCGTTTAGACTAAATTTCGGGTGTGTGCAAGCGAATAGGTCCGATTGCATGTTGCGTGTTTGGTTCGTAAGAATGTTTAGAACAGCTGGTCGAATGAAAATGAGGAAAAGAACTTTTGGGACGAGTGGGTAGGTGAGCGAGCGAAGCAAACGGATGAAAAGTCGGTCTAAAGTCAGCAGCAAGCAGTCTACGTTGAGAAACGATCGAGAACGGTCCCGCGGACGACGCGAGGGTTGTACGTTCTTGAGGCAATAAAGTATACATCTTACAAACAGTTCCCATAGTTATTCGGGAAACACCTCACCTCCACAAAACTAATAATACCTAAACCGACGCATAACAAACTATGTTTCGATAAGACTTTTTTTTATGAATTGTATATTTTATTTTATACATTGAATGCATCAAATTTTTTCATAGAGAATAGTATATTATATTATTTGAAGATACTCGAAGAAAAAGAAAACTGCAAAACGTTCAGTGATAAATTATAAAATGCTGAATAGTGTCATAGAGGAGGGGTCAAGACGTACAGACAGACCTGTAACCGGAAGAAGACATGAAACGAACCGACGATTGTGTATGCGCGCACGCAAACACTGCAATGTAATGAAATCCCATTATCAATAAATAAGTACTATTATATTCGCATGCTTCGAGATCTTCTATTTTCATAAACGTTTACAGTCCATTAATTATTGCAAAGGCTATGTGGCCGTGTTTGGAGGTGATTTTCGACCCCGACGGTATTTTGATCGAGCTTGGAATATGTGATAGCCTACCCAAAAAGACCCCCGTCTGTAAAGTTTCAGCCCCATATCTCATTTGTAAGGGTAGATATTGAGAAAAATAAAAAGACGATTTCTTGGCCCATTTTCCCTATTTATTAATTAAGTAATTAATTAAAAATTCTGACACATTTTGGATACTGTGCCAGATGTTAGGTATTATTTTCAGATTTTTCCGTTGCAAACTCTGGTTGTAAACAACGAAAAACATTAAAAAATGCCGATTTCATATAGCAATCTTAAGTTGAACCCCGCAGATTTAATTTAGCAATGAGATATAATTGTAAGTATTATGCTCAATTTTTTTCAAATTCCTGAGAATGGGAGAGTATAGTTAAAAAATATAAAAACCATTTTTTTCAGCGTTTTTTTTAAGTTCTACTCATTTTTTCTGAATCTAATAAATATATTATGCAATATTGAACGTACCTGCTTTCAGAAAAAAATTAAAATAAAATTGTATACGATATATTCCAATGTTTCGAAAATAATTTTAGCGGCGCTGGTTGGCGCAGCAGCTATGGTCTCTGACTACGGAACCGCTGGATGCTTTTTGGACCAGGTTCGTATCCCAGTCAGATCAATTTTTTTTTTCGTTAATCAGATGTTTTTTGCTCACTAGTCATATGATTGTTAATGAACCATTGTAAAAAGATTTAGCGAGGCCATTGGCGAGGTATATTAGGGAAAAACTATCACCTTTCACATCGTCAGCATGACAACAAAGTTCTTCATACAGAAACGTCATATTTCAGGATTGCGTGTTTTTTAAATAATAAGTTTGGCAAAAGATTAAATTCTGATGTAGCACTTAACGATGATGTTATAAACAGAATGTTGAATACAGATAAATTAATAAATAGTTTAGTATAACACTAGAACCGCTGAAAAACACCATTCAAAACCATATCTTCCAGAGAGATTCTTGATTTTCCAGAAATGGCGAAAGATGATTTAAAAATCATTTTTACAGGATCTTATCAATTATTGCAAGCTCTTTCGTATTTAGCCGAAATAATGAATGTACATGATAATCATATTAACATCCGTTTTTTAAGAGAAAATAATATTGTTAAGTTCGAAGTAAAATCGCGACATATTAACAGCAAAACTTACAAACGTTGCATAAATTATACGCCAAACTCAACTAGTTATTCGGGTATAGAATGGTATTCTTACGAATGTGCTAATGGAAAGCGCACTATTGACAGTTAATGAAGACAACGATGAAGACTGAAAACGCCACACATGATTCGACCACACAACAACCCGCCTACATTTATTTCAGATTAAAGACACCCAGTAAAGATAAAAGACTTAAAAGTCAAGTCGATACACAATCCATTGCAAAAAATGCTAAGTAGGATTGTGCTACAGGGCGTAAATGACTAGAAACAGAACGTACTCCACAAAACTATTTTTTTTTAAATAATGTTAAAATAGTCGAAACATAGTTAAAAAATGTTTTTACAATGGTTCATTAACGATCATAAGGCTAGTAAGCAAAAAAACATCTGATTAACGAAAAAAAAAAATTGACCTGACCGGGAAACGAACATAGTCCAAAAAGCATCCAGCAGTTCCGCAGTCAGGGACCATAGCTGCTGCGCCAACCAACGCCGTTGAAATCATTTTCGAAACATTGAAATATATCGTATATAATACTATTTTAATTCTTTACAGTACGCAACTTTAAAAATCTGGAACATTTTTTTCTGAACGCAGGAACGTTCAATATTACATAATATTTTTTTCAGAAAAAATGAGTACAACTTTAAAAAAACGCCGAAAAAAAGTGGTTTTTGTTTTTTTTAACTGTGCTGTCTCGCTCTCTTACTTAATTTATTAATTAACTAATAAGAAAAATGGGCGAAGAAATCGTTTTTTAATTTTTCTCAATAACTACCCTTACAGATGAGATATGGGGCTGAAACTTGGCAGGTGGTGGTCTTTTTGGGTAGGCTATCACATATTCCAAGTTCGATCAAAATACCGTCGGGGTCGAAAATGTCCTCCAAACCTGGCCATAGCCTTTGCGGTATAATATTGGTAGACTTCGTATCGAACAGCATCGATGCTTGTTTTTGTTTGTTATCTTTTGTCGGATTAATAGTTTACAATTGTAGAGATAAGCTTGATAGACGCCCAATACAACATAATATTTCTTCGTTATTAGTATTCGTAATTAGTAACTAATATTGTTTATAAACGAATGCAACCGAACAAGTCTATTGTTGTCGTAATTAGCGAATGGAGAGTAACAAATCAGACAAATCGGATTTTCCGATGCATCGTGTTTCTTCAGCGATTCACGAAGAGTTGCGCGTCGTTCGTTCTGGTGGAACAAGGCGGTTCGACGATATAATTAAATCTATACACGGCGGCATAACTTCCTCAACCGTTATGTCGTTAAACCATTCGCGAGCTAAACTGTAACTTGATACGTCAAAATAACATTATCTATATTCAAGTATTACGATAATGTTATGGTACGTTGTCTTCGGGGCATTACAAGTCATTACACGGAACGCGACAAAGATTGTACATTGTATTTGTTGGAATGCAACGAAACCATAGTGTCTTTAATCAAAGTATTTAAGCTCGAGGGACGGTACGAGTCCGGCGGGGACGTAAAGTTAGGACTGTTGTTACCGTTGTCGGTCCGCGGTAGAATTTTACGTAAAGTTACGACAGTTTCATTTTGATGCGGCGTATACCAGATCTGTAAATATGAAACCGGAATTTTCCCATACGCAACGCTAACTATCAATATATGTATATATAATAGTTACCGTCAAACCGCGTCATTGACGCCATTTTCTTGTTTTCACATCCGATAAAAATTTTCAAGTGATAACCATACAAGTTTCATACAACAGCGTAGTTTTTAATGGCGTCTACGATTTGCGGACAGCATTGATTTTCTATTACCACTTGGAAGAAACTGCTACAGAATGCTGCATTGAAAGCTGGTAGAAACTTACGATGAGCATGCTCTTGGTAAATTACAATGCTTCGAGTGGTTTAAAAAATTCGAAAGTGTCGATTTTCAAGTGAAAAACGAAGAACGTTGAACGACCACGTTCCACAATTCAGAAGACGACCGGAATATTGCCGGAAAAAGGCAACACAAAATGATTTAGCTTCACGAGTAATGCACCATCGCGATTGAGACGTTTAATTGGGAAATACTTTCGCATACGGTTTACTCATTAGACTTGCTTCATCCAATTATTACTTATTTGCATCGATAGATCACGCTCTTGCTAAAGAGCGCTCCGCATCTAATGAAAATGTACGAAAATAACTCGATGACTGGTTTGCCTTAAAAGAGCGTTTCTGGTATGGCATTCACAAATTGTTAGAGGTGAAAAAATTCCGGTTTCATATTTACATACCTGGAATGTTATCCACAGGATACGCGGACTCGTCGTTGTATCGCCATTCTAAACAACTTCTTTGTCATCTTACAGTTATATACGAAATAAAGTATACGAGATAACATGTATGCTACATGTATGACAGCTGCGTGTTCATAAACATAAACTCCATCCAATTTCAGAAATGCATCGCATTGGATCGAATTTTTTATTTTATAGTACGTTTTTAAATTCGAATCGCTTTGTCGCACACGAGCAACGATAATCGTAATTGCATGTTTAAGTGTGTAAACGTTTTATGAAAAAGGAAAATAAAAGATCAGAAAAATTGCAATCTTTTGGTTGGCTTGCACGTGTACGAGTCACGCCCCTCGCTGGCTCGATCATCGAGTATGTTTACCGCTTGACTGGTTGCGAAAGAAACCCACCCTCCCAATAGCAACGATGAGATTTTGACAGTTACGCTAGAGATCTTTTCAACGGTTACGGAGAGAATACTGCAGAATCGAAGGGTTGTTAAAGAACCATTGTACAAAGTCACAGTCGGGTGTCGATCTTTGTTAATCGTCGGATGCACGGAATGTGTCTGCTCGAATATTTGAAAATAAATGTACATAAATGGTTGGATGAACCAACGAACGAACGAACGAACGAACGAACGAACGAACGAACGAAGATTATTAAAAATACAATGCTATGCATTTATTAACACAATTACAGTTACTGAAGTATATGTATTTGTAAATCTAAGCGAGTTATATTGAAAATTGAGATTTAATATATACTCTCCTTTATATTTTTTATGAAACTTGATTTATTAATATAGAAAGTGCACCCTTTATAATTTCCCTCTCGACTATGACACGCGGAACATTAAAACTGAACTAGAATCGATTTCGCCGCGTAGACGGAGGTTTCGTCCAGACCCCTTATATTTATCGTATAAACATACTAAGCGATATTATTATTTTCCATTTAAATAAGCAGAAACTTTCAAAAAGTTCTATACATGTATAGTTTCCTTAAAATCGGGCGATGTATTTAAAAAAAAAGTCATAAGCATTGAAAGATGGAAGAAAAGCCTTTAGATCGGGCTTAAAATCGTATTTTCTAACAATTTTTGCCATTACTAATCGATAACGATACAAAAGATTATCCGTGCCTCGTAGCAGCCTTAATCGATTACGTTGAAACTTTGTTTGCTTACATTTTATACAAAGTTTTTACACATTACCTGGTAAGCTAATCCTTCTCGCAAAACTAACATTTCAAAAAGCTCGAGTCATTTGTATCAATCTTACAACAATTATTGTTATGAATTTTTAAAGGGTGTATTTAAGTAGCTGGCTGCCACTGTACAATTACGGGGACATGTTCGATGCAAAACTTACCCGTGTCGAGCAGCTTCTATGAAATAGTATAATAGAACAACATCGGTTGTCAAAGAACCGTAATACCAACTGACCAACCGGCGATCATCGAAATCGATCCGGCAACCACGAACAGCATCGTACGCATGGTCGAGACGACAAATAATAATTGTAAATCGAGTGAGTATTTTTAAGACATACCTTGACGCGGAGAAATATATAAAGTCTCAATAATACGTATAATACCCACGTACCCATGCGTAAAATGTTTCCCATAAGAAATAAAACAGAAATATAATAGGTTATATTGTAAGAGTTGGCGACGTACTTTACAACTATCGGAGCGATCGCCAGCACCGTATACATTATCGTAAATGCTGTCGCATCGCCTACATTCAAGTTTCTAATTTCGTAAGGTCAATCAATTTTCTTCGAATAATTTTCTATCGGCACATTTTAATGTCGAATACTTCCACGCATGTCTAAATATTTAAAGTATTATAATCTATGTTAAACTTTTACTATAAATATTAAATTGGGTCCGGCTTAAGGAGGGGTATTCGGTAAACTACACTTCCAATACATACTATTTACTACTAATACAAAAATCTCGCCAAGGTTTACACACGCGTGGTCACAAGCTCGCTTACGCAACGCCCGCGCTCGGCGACTGTCGATCGAGAATCACTTGTCGACCATGAGCACTGTTTACCACCACGAGTAGGATTTGGCTTTCGGGTCTAGAACAAATGTCCGAGACGGTGCTATGGGACGCGTAGATTCCCTGGCCGTTTTCTGGCTGGACCGAATTCAAAGTTGAAACTTCGGACCGACCCTGGCCTGGAGAAATCGGGTTCGGTATGGCTGGTTCGAAGGGTTTCACAGGGGGTGCCCGATCAGGTGGTGCTAGTACGGTACCTGGTATCGGGTCGAAGAACATCCAGGCGTTCACCTCCTTCGTTCTCTGGAATTGAGCGTCGCTTCCACCTTTCCAAATATGATTGAGGTGGCGCTCAATGAGTTTGCCATTATCGAGCACGATCTTGCATCGCGAGTCAGATACGAGCTCGAAAATGCGACCCTGCGCAGCAGAACCATTACGCGCTCGGCTATTGTCAGGTCGCGCGGCCGAGCACTGTGATGTTTCTGGAACTGTGAGTGATATGAACTGAACTTTGTTTTTTTCTGCAAATCTTCTCTCAAGGTCGAATCCTCCACCGGCTGTCTAAATATTAATTTACTAAATGGCGAATTAATATGTCTGTCGATTAATATGTATCTCGAGAAAACTTCTCGACATAGGATAGCTGTGCGCTGAGCCGAAATTGATGAAGCGATGGCGACGTCCAGAAAATTCGAGAAAGCATCCACGAAGAGTAGGATATAGCGTCCTTCGATGGATACGGCATAGTCTACGTGCATGTGCTCGAGAGATCTCGACAGGATCGGCCATTGATTGAAAGGAATTTTGACCAGCAATTTTCTGGTCAAGGCGCGTGCGTCGCACTGGCGAACGCAACATTCGATGTCCTCGGACATCCTGGGCCAATAAACGTATTGGCGGGCCAGCTGCTTCGTCCTGCGAGAGCCTGGGTGACCCTTATGTAAGGCTGTTAAAATTTTGGAACTCATCGCCTCCAGAATTACTACTCTATCTCCGAAAAGAAGAGTTCTATCGACGATGTTGATAAAACGTTATCCCAGCCGATGTCGTCGATGACGGCCCTGAGATTCGGGTACTCGTTGGTAGATGATTTAAGCTATTGCCTCTGATTCTTACCAAAATGGTCTATGGAAAGGTTCCCGATGTGGCAGAGCTCCTGTTCTACCACTTGAACACTGGCAACCTGTAACTCTTCCGAGTTATCCGCCCGGAACTCCGCAATCAAGCGGGATAGAGCGTCGACTTGACCAAATTTTTGAGTACGGATGTACTCGATTTCAAAATCGTAGCCGAGGGGACGGATTGCCCAGCGTTTCAGTCTCGCCGCAGTGGTGGGTCTTAGTCCTTTCGTACTTTCAGTGCTCAGTAGGGCAACCAAAGGCTTGTGGCCAATCTGCAAAATAAATTTTGTGCCCCAAACAAATCTATGGAAACGTTCAACAGCTGTAACAAGAGCCAAGGCTTCCTTCTCCAGTTGAGAATAATTCTTCTGTGCGTCAGTGAGGCTCTGCGACATATAGTATACGGCTAGCTCGCTGCCATCCAGGCTTCGTTGTAGAAGAACTCCATCGATACCAGTGGAGCAAGCATCCGCAGCCAAGGTCAGAATCTTGGCCGTATCGTCGTGTTCCAGGAGCAAAGGGCTAAACATCACTTCCTTGATGCGCTTCACTGCCGTGTCGTAGTTGGTGCCCCAGGACCAGGCTTGATTTTTCCTGGTGAGCTCCTCCAGAGGATGTTTTAGGTCATGAAGATACGGGATAAATTTCCCGTAATGGTTAACCATACCGAGGAAAGTTTGAAGCTGGGAAACTGTAGTGGGTAGTGGGTTTCGACATATTTGCTACCGCTCGGGTGGCCTTGGGATTCACTGAAATACCCTTAGCATCAATAATGGCACCCAAATATTTGATCTGGTTAAGAGCGAAGAAACATTTTTCTTGCTTGAGTTTCCAACCCCTGTCTTGAAGTCGTTGAAGAGCACTGGTCAAGCATTGATCATACTCTTGACGAGAGGAGCCCGCAACGATTATGTCATCGATGTAGGCGTGAACTCCCTCTAGCCCTGCAATGGTCTCCTCGACAGCTCGCTGGAACGTCGCCAATACAAACTTGATTCCAAACGGCAAACGCGTGAAGCGGAAGAGGCCTTCCGCGGTGCAGACGGTCGTCGAGTCTCGGTAATCCTCGGCTACCTCGATCTGAAAAAAGCGTCCCGAAGATTGAGAATGCTAAAACAACAATTTCTATTGAGTTTAGAAATTATGCTATCGACGCTGGAAAATGGGAAACGGTTGTCCTCCAGCGCTCGATTGACTGCAACTGAGTAGTTCGCGCAAAGACGGGTCTTGCCGTTACTCTTCCGGACGATACCGATAGGGCCGCACCATTTCGCCGATTGGGCACGCTCAATGATGTCCAATGTGGGACTTGTCCCTAACGAGATTTAGTGCGCAGACTCAGGAATAAATGAACGGCAGGTTGTAGTTTGCACTCCGTTTATTATGTACGGGTCGGTGGACGGAAGTCGAATGAGAATGTTTTTTACTCTCCGTCCA
>CM052096.1:14829789-14846722 GCA_028453745.1 Agapostemon virescens | reverse complement strand
CGAGCGGACTAGACGGCAAAATCGATAGACATATCTTAATTGTATTCTTGTTATTAATCATACAGTAATAATTATAAATAAACGAGATGCCGCGTCGTTCGCCAAACGAGGAGCGGAAAATGCGCAACAATATTATTGTAGCAAATCCCTTCTTTATTTTTGGGTTCTCAAGATGGAGTTGCTATTCGGACATGGTTAAAAACATGACAACTTTTTAAATATTGAACCATACGATTTGGATTCTTTAGAAGTTACCTTGTAAAATTATCTTAGAAAATACTAATAGTTGATTTTTACAACTTTTATATATGGCTTATTCGTATAAGCCTTATGGGCTTAAGCCTGTATTCAAAATTTATAAAATACAATGTGTATATCCTATGTAAACGTTGCAATAAACTATAAAAGTTTAAAGATGATAAAACATGTCCGCGATTTTCGGTCTCTAATTGTTACAAATCTACGGATTCTTACGTTATTCGATGCTTGTCGTTTCTTCCCGCGTTAACTGATTTCGGTGAAATTTTCAAAATGCATATGACGGATAAACATTTAGAAAACGTACGGTTTTAATTTTCATCCGGTTTTAATTTTTGGGTCCATATAAAACGTCGTAACAAACAACTTTTAGTATTTGCTCAGTAATTCGAATCAATTTGATTCTTTTTAAAAAATTTTCACGACACGTGCTGAACTAATTGTTCTACTTTCTAAAACAATCCAAGTTATATGATCCAACGTTGAAGGAAAAGATTATCGTTTTCTTGAGATTGTCAGATTATGTGAATGCCAGTGACCGTAACTAAATAAATATTATACTTAATATAGTATAACAAATCGTAGAATTCATCTGTCGTATATTGACAACTTCTATCGATGGTCCATACTTACTAAGATTGTAGCGACAATATGAAATCGCAACAACATCAGCGAAGTTGCTTCCCCTCATCGTACGTTGAAGTACCGCAAAGGAGGTGTTTGATCGACGGAAGTCGATCAACGAAGAGTCGTTGGTGAGAAGAAGGTAGACGGATGAAGTTGAGACGCGAGAAAGAGAAGGCGCGTAACGGCCGGTTTCGCATAACAGAATGGTTGTTAATTTTTGTTGTAAATAAATAGTTATTTATATTTGTTTGATAGAACTCGAGTGTGTCAACCTAAAAAAATGCGTTTGCCGTCGAGACAATCTCGAAGCCTCCGCTACAATATTATAATCTTCCATGAAAAGAGATCATATTTTCCTTAGTATATGAAATTGTTTCCACTTACGTTGGTAGTTATTTGGTTACTCGTATTCGTGAACCGATCAATTTCAGACGAAATTTTATAGAATTGGTGTTTATACAAAAATGTGTGTAAAATATTTTTATAAAGTGTTCTTCTTTTATAATGTTCTGTTTCCCTCGTATCTGTTGTAGGACAATTTATTGTGCTTATGGACTAGATAGATAACATAAACATCGCATAATCCTAATAAACGTATATAACTCACTACGTACATTTACTAATACATTAAAGCTATCGTTGTAGAGTGACATAGAAAAAAATATTTTGCAAAGCAAAGCCAACGACGCAAGATTGAAGGATTATTATGAAATACTAAATTAAAAATACCATAATTTGGAAAAATATTGGAAAGTCCGAAAATTTCTGTACGCCAAGTGTATTCGCGTATCCTTCTGTGTATATTGCAGAATGCGTGTATAAGTGTGCGGGTTAAATAGTCCTCTGGCAGAGAGAGAGAGAGAGAGAGAGAGAGAGAGAGAGAGAGAGAGAAAGAGAGAGAAAACATGTAAACATATAAACGTGCCTACTGACTTCAAAGGACCACCCAATGGTGTGGGGCTGAATGAGTCTGAAGAGATGATCAACTTGTAGGTTTCGGTTGAAGTTCATTCCGCGTTTCTGTACTGTACAAGCTGTTTGAGCGAATCTGATTTGTATGGGTACATTTTGTTGCTTATATACTACTTTCGTGACCAAGAATTGGCCAATGGCGGCGCTGAATTTTCGTCCTTTGTTTGGAACGTTAAGGATGGTGGGAGCGCAGGTTTTCCCAGTAGGTAGTGACGTACGCTCGGCGACGGGTGTCGGCAGGTAAAACGTGAACGGTCTAATATGTTTAGACTTCCTTGTCTTAACATATGTATTGCCACATTCTTTCTTACATTTAGTAACCCATTTAAAAATTTAGTTAATAAATTGTAATTGTCCAATGTTTCGTTTGGCTTTGCAGACGCAGGTACCTACGTAAACATTTATTTATTTTTCTAACAATTTGAACGGTACGATTTTCAGATTTTTCAAATATTTTCATGGTTTTTGTATCGTATGCTACAAAATATACTATGTCGACGTACCGTATTATATACCATTAAAATTAAAACTAAAACTTTATTCTATTAATATTATTTTTCGTTTCATAAAATCGTAAATGCGTTAATTTATTCGTATGCTTGCACTTGGAAAGCAATGTGAAAGCACTTTTATACTTTTCACGATAAACATGTAGGACAAAAAAGATTAAATAAATCTTTGTTCTTTTCTCCGTATGTTTACGGAAGCATATGTAAATACGATTGAGCGTATAACTTATTAACAACGCTGGTGTCGTTTCCACCGATACGACTGGTAGAAACTGGTATCCTTCCTGTCCGCTTGTCCTATTTGTTCGGCTCTCTTTGGTCTGTTTACGCCTTATCCAAGTTTCTGATGCAACAAATCGTTGCGTGGTTGCTGCTCGAAAATGAAATTGATTCGGATAATTCACGGTTCGACTGTACAAGTATTTTTGTAACCGCGTGTCGTGATGCTTTATAAATGAATCGCAAAGTAACGGAAGCGTGCCCATTTGCCGTGCTGTATCTCGAAATGTGAAACGAGTTTGCTAGTTGTAAACGACGATTGCAAAATGAACAAATCCTTCGACCGACCTCGACGGCCCCTCTTCCATATAGTCTCGACTCGTCGCTATCTACCATTTTCACGTTGATCTCTGAACCTTCGGCAGGAAGCACACACATCGGAAGTGATTCGATAATTTCTTGCGATACTTGCTTATGAAACGACGAATACATTCAACGTTAATATTAAACATTTTTGTAATATCCATTGAAGAGCACTTCGGAAGAAAATAAGTATGCTAATTGAATGGTTGACGCGAGCTTGCTCATTAGAATGCGAATAGATTGCGAATCTTTATACGTGTATACATGTATGTGTATGTGCATGTATATATCTACCATCGTTGTTGTGTAAAATTGAAACTTTATCTCATATATTAAGAAATTCATGAGATGTAATGTCAAGTGAAAATGTATAATTTTTGTGAAATATACAGTACGGAGCGTAACTGAACCAACAATCACAAGCTTCGTATAAATCACTATTTATTACTAGAAATATAGAAGAATAACAAAAAATCAACATTACACAATAATTATTTTTATCACAGTTAGAAATAACTTAAGAAATTTCTTTTCAATAACGAATATCTCCTCGTTTGGCAATGACAAAAAAACAGATTGACTCGGTTTTGCTCCGGTCCGCAAAAGAAATGTTTATGTGGAATGTTGTAGTAGAATGTTGACATCTAGCACTTTGATATGTTTACAAAATGTTATTGTACGTCTTAGCACTCGATTCTTTGTAATCGATCAAACGGAAATGCGCGCAAGCGAAGTATAAATAAATATGAAGTCAATTGCTCGAAATTGATTTAAAAATGTTATTTCTTTTATAAATGACGGTTTGTCAACGCATCAAACGAAGAAAAATTACACTGTTAGTCGATCAACGGTGCAGAGAATACGAAAAAAATACTGTAAACGTGTGTTATTAAATGTTTGAGCAAGACCAAAAAAAATGATCACCGCAGGATGAACAAAGGATTATATGGTTTGTTGCATCTGGTGAAGCTTCGTATGACATTACGGCTGCAAAATTATTAAAAGAAGATACGAATATAGAAATAAACCAGTGGACAGCACAAAGAACCCTCAAAGGAGATGAGTTTGGAAGAATTAAGAAAAAAGAGAAGCCAATGTTATTAAAAGAAAATATTAAACGTCGTTTGGAATTTGCTAAAAAATATCGAAACTGAACAACTACGGGACGACTGGGAACGAGTTAGTTAGTCAGACGAGATCAAGGTTAATAGAATCTGTTCAGATGGCATGTCCTGGTGCTGAATTCGTAAAAATGAAAGTCTTACACCACGGCATGTGAAGCAAACGTTAAAGCATGGGGGGCGGATCCCCAATATTTTGGGGTGCCTAACAGCATTTGGCGTTGAATTGCTGCACCGAATGAATGACATCATGAATCGGTACATGTAAAAGGATATTTTACGAGATTATTCCATCATAGGTGCTGTTGAAAATGAAAAATGCCTTTTGAAGCCCTAAGCACACTGCTGAAAGTATAAAAAATTGGCTTAGTACTAAAAATTTTATGTTCTTAATTGACTTGTGTAGAGCCCCGACGACCTCAACCCCATAGAGAATCTTCGGGGTTTACTAAAAAGGTGACTTGGGATTAGTATGAATTCAATCACAGATTTATATAATAGAATTCAAAAACAGTGGGAACTAAATATCTCAGAATTATTGCAAAGAATTAGTTAAAAGTATGCCAAAGCGAATTAGTGCAGCTTTGCAAGCAAAAGGGTTGTGCATGAAATATTAAAAATAAATAATATATTAAATATTGGACGTGGTGCAAAACCGAGTCAATCTAATTTTTATGTCGTTGCTAAACGGGGAACATTAAACTTGTGGTTATTGGTTCAGTTTCGTATAATAATATTATCATAGTTACTGTTTATATGTAATCAAGAACATTAAATTTAACGAATCTAGTTCCAATGACGTTGACCACACCTGACGGATACTTGTCATGGACGTAATTTGAAACAACTTTTTCCCGTAGGTGTGATCGGCGTTAGTTTCTGAGATAAACGCAAAAAAAGTTTAAAGGCGAAGCGACCTCTCCTTCTTCAAAACGATAAACGTTTTCTAATTTACTCAGTGTTTAACCGAGGAAATCGTGCTTCTTTGTATATACAAATTCTTCGAGGTAATGGGTGAAACAATAGTCTCGAATAGCATACCGAGGAATTTTCATTTACGTAATTCTTGACAAGATCTTTTTATGTTTTGCGTATGAACGACGCTTCTTTTAGGATCAACTTTAATTTATAGAACGTGGGAATATATATATATATATGTATACCCAGTGTCGACAGGGTATGATCTACAAAATATAAACGTTACAAGTAATATACAAGATTGTTAATGGAAAAGTGCAAGTTCAAGTTGATTGAGGTTAGCGTGGCGAGAAGGCAAAGAGGCGGAGAGAAGCAACCGTTATACCGGCCTGACCACGCTCGCATTATCTCGTGTTTCGCACAAAATTTTCTATGTACGGTAACTTAATCGTACACAACACGTACAAAGCCATCGTATAGTTTTTTAAATATGGACTCGGTATTGATGAAAAATTTACTTTATCTATGAAAACTATTTTGTTAATAACTTTTAAGGAACAATTAGGTACGTTTTAAATTTTTCGAAACTTATTTCGCGGATAATGTCCTTGACAATGTATGTCAAAATTAACATCTCGCATAAATTGTAATGTAGTAACATTATTTGTGAATACTGTTTTAATAAACATCACACGGTAGTTAAAAGCTTTTGAAGGCTACTCGAAAGGGTGACCATGACAACGTGTATCAAAGACAAGGCGATTGGCGTTGGGTCCGCTAAACATAATATTTACCGTCAAATTGAAATGTGGATACTGAAAATATATGTATAATATATTATATTTTTGCGTATTCTTCTAAGTTAGCGAAACACGGTAAATACTTTTGACGAGGCATTTGTGAATTATGCTTTTACGGAAATATGTACGAAACGGTGCGTATAAACAGTTTATTTTGAAAGTGGCCCAAGTCCATTTATGTTAAAATTGAGATACTTAAGGGTTTGCGTTTTAATAAATTCAAAAATATTGGTAACTAATACAATGGAAGTATAATGTTTTTGTGTGTTATAAAAGTGCATAATTTATCAACTCAGTCAACACTATTAACACTGTTTACAAAATAATATGTTTGTGATAGCTATAAGTGGACTTTAGTCAATTTCAAAATTAATGAAATAACTTTTCTAATTGTTAAAAAGGCATAAGCCTTTGGAAAATATAAATTTCCTTTAAAATAAAAATAAATATATACTATTTTATGTTATAAAATTTAAAAATCTTCAACTTTTATTCACTGTTAAAAAATGTTATATTAAAATTAATAATATTTTTCAACTCGTTATTCACTGTTGTTAAATATTTCTATACTGGAGAAAATTAAAAAACAATAATTATTATGTGCATATGGTATATTACTATATACTATACAACATATCCATTAAGTCGTTGTATTTTAGCGTTGCGATTGGCCTTGTTTTTTCAGCAATATTATTAAAGATTATAGTCTCCATCGACGCGGTAGTAAATCCAACGTTTTGGAATATATATAATGTTAAAATTATATATTTAATGGAGTTATTATTATTTAAAAAATCATTATCTGGGTTAATCGAGCAATACTAAATTAGTAATAAAACAAGTTCTTATCTCGTAAAATTTTACTACATAATATTATACTCCGCATCCGTTTGCAACTCTCAAAACGGGACTTGTGCCACTTTTAAGTTTTAACAAATACATATATTGAATTTAATTCAGATTTTAACGTAGAACAATCTGAATGTACACATTGACAAAGAAAACTGAAACAAAATCGGAAAAATACAAATTTTTCTTTGGAATTTCGGAACAACAGCTCTTTTACAGTATCAGCGTATTCTAGATCTAAGTATTGTTCATGAATATTTTTAGATTTTCCAATGAAGTGAATTGTGGTAGAAAAACAATAAAAGAAACAGTATCTTTCCGTTTTTTTTTTTTTTTTTGGCGAAAATGTAAGGTAAAATTAAAAAAGTTTTTACATTTCATGAATTCTAAGCGTATATTAGCACCGTTAAAACAGAAAAGTAATTATATAGCAAAATCTACATAATATCTGTTCGATCCACATTGTGCATATTATGTGTGTCAATGTTATAGCTATTTTCAAACGTCCGTTTGGCGTGGCAATTACAATTAGGTCCTTGATTATCACGAGACGTTGCATACACTTTATGCTTATCGCAAAAATATTGATCAAACAAGTATTCGATAATATTTATTGTTGTAACGTATTTCGTGTTTTATACATTTGCATAAAACTTAAATAAATAAGTACTTATGTAACGTTTGTATGCCCTGACAACACCTTGTGAAACGTCGACGCTTCAATGTATGTAGAATAATTTTCAAATATTAAAATTTTAAGGACGAGAATAACATATTAAATATAAGGATAACAGTTTACGATTATCGTTAATCAGAATTTACTAACGTTTATAATTTAATCCAACGCGTAACGATTTCGTAAGAATTTGTAATTTCACTTATGGTATGGTATGTTGGAAATTTTCAAATGCTGTAAACTTAAATCTTCTGCTTACAGCTTAGTGCTACGTTAAATTCGTCTGAAAGGCAACGTTTCGTTAGGTAACCTCCAACTGTAGGCGTTTGTAGAAGAAGTTGTACAAAAAGCTGCTCACCCATAATTATATAACATTTTCGGCTTATGATTTGGACGTTTTAACAAATTCAACTTGTCAAAGTTTCAAGTTAATTCAAGAAAAATCGACGAAGTTACAAGTTACAAGTTACAAGTGTGAAGTATATTTACAAGTTTAAACGTTCGTTTCCCAAAATCACAATTTCGCAACTATTAACTAAAAACGTTAAAACAATAGTTGAATTTGTTACAGTCGCTAGATTTTCGGGGTTTGTTTCCTAGTCGAAGTTTAACATCTTGTATACAAAAACTGAACGTTTTTTGTTGAATAATGTTAATCAAATTCTAAGTATTATATCACCGTTATGCACATATCAATTCGCACACCGCACAACATTTCGTGAATTATTTCTTCTTCGATCTCCTATATCTTACCACCGCGACGAATGCGTTTTCCTCTATCCTGTCTTCTGTCTTCTTCCATCTTCCTCGTTTTCCTAATTTCTACAAATAATCTCTTAACTGTAATTCATTTGTTACGTTCTATTCTTCCATCCACGTGCCGCTGTTCTCGTACTTACCATCGCTGAATTCCTGTTATAACATATTTTTACCGTTGACGCGGGTAATGAATTCTAATTAATATAAACTATATATACTTCACTTACTTTACTTGATTCATCTTCGTGCACGGTAACAGCTTCTTTGTCCACACTACCGCATCGCACGCTTCGTTTCGCTGCGATCCTCCAACAATTCAGACTTATTACACGGTTTGTAGTATACATATTACGAGAAAGTACTTGTTCCAAATTATTATTTCAGAATAACATTTATAGAAAACAACATCACTTTTGCAAGCACAACTTTTCTTCTTTTATAGCTATGATGCAATTTCAACAGATTCCGATAAGTTTTAAACGTTACACAGACTAACGAAATAAAACACTTTTTGTGACTTACAATATTTGTTGGTTAATGGTTATAGAGTTCGTTACTTTAAAAATAAATCCGAAAGTAGAATTGCTATATCATACAACGTTTTCAAAAAACATTTGTTCCTGTAAAAATGCAACATTTTTATAAAAAATGAGGTGTAACGCGAGAATTTTGGCTAATATCGATTTTTCGTATCTTTTCGTATATATAATATCGAATTTTCCTAATATCGATAAATGCTTGTTAAAATTTGAAAAAAGACTGACGCAAGACTTACACTGACTTATATATCTTTGTATTTTTGTATATATGCGAGAATCATTTATCTAGCAGGAATTTTCTATATACTTCTATATACTATGCTATACTATATGTATATGTATTTGATTCGGTTTTGTACGAATACAGGACACGAAAACGATCGCTGACAGCTTGTGTACGACGCGTTCGCACCATGCGCCAGGGTTGTAGCTACGCGTAGTCGATATTCGTACCACTCGAATATGTCTTTCCTCGGTATACTTAAATTACATATACTTATTTTATCTTCTTAGGTGCCAATCTTTACATAAAATAATAAAGATAGCAAATGTATTCACGCTTCGTCATGAAAATACGTAATAAAGGGAACTAAAACAAAAAAAAAACTTGAGTATTGCTAATGTAAACAAAGATGAAAATCTTTCTGCGTTGCTTAACGCTTATACGTTATTCGCATTCCACAAATAAGTTTGGATAAGTCTTCTCCTTGGTAATCTCCTTTTTCTATTGTTGTATCTTTATGAAAAATCAATGCAGGATTATATTTCTGTATTTTGATTTTAGCACAATTTCACCGTAAATAAGGTAAAACAAAGAGGCTAACGAATTTTTGCTGATTTTACACATTTTATTACAGAAAATAATATTAATAAATACACAAACGCAACAGTATACTATATTATACTATTACAATATTTACAATGCAAAAATATATGTGCACTATTCAGATGTACACGATATGCTACTAAAACACAATATGTGTGTTATATACAGAAGAACTAAAATACCGTATGTAACTATAAATGTTTTTCATGAGCTTTTATAGCGTAGAAATGGAGATTTGAAATGTCATGGAAGCGTATAAATCAATCTCAGCCAAACTCTTTTTGTTACACTTACGCGGCCCTGGCGAGTCGGAAAAGGGCTGTATCATGCGCTAACCGAATCAAATAATCTTTTGGCAAATGGTTTCTTTGTCAAAAACGTCTGTAGAATTCAATATCAAATAGTAAATACCTACTAACGAAAGGATTTTTCTCATGCGATACAAAAATAGAGCGTATAAAATACCCGCGTCGGTTTTTTTTTCAAACTGTAACAAGCACTTACCGACATATTAGAAAGTACAGCAAAATATTTACTCAAATCTGAACTCATTTTTTTTTTAAATCATGTATTTTCACAGGAACTAATGTTTTTAAAAAATATAGCGCGATAAAGCAACTTCTCATTCGAATTAGTCTTGGGTAGAGATAAAGGTAGAGACAGTGCACAATATGCAATAACTTATCGAATGTCGCGTAATCCATTTTGTTTCGGAGTACCTTATGAAACACGTTTAAAGATTTATCGACAAGTACGTATGGTCGCTCGTTTATGGTAGTCGTATAACCTATTACACCAGTGATATGTATTTACTTCAACTCTTATTGCAAAGTTAATGTAAATATAACTCTGATATAACTAGTTTCGAATGAATATTGCGCTGTAGATTATGTGAGCAAATATTAAACATATTTCTGAAATTTTTTTATCATTTCATTATCATAGTTTTTAGAGTAGGTACGTTTTCTTTATTCTTTTTTTTTTTTTTAAAGATGCTGTTAGTTGAATCTTTACACGGCCATTAACAACGAGAAGCGGGATGTGTTCGTAACATGGTAGCCTCCGCGAGAAAGCTACTTATTTGGTCCATGGAATACACTCTCTCGTGACACCAAACGTTACGGCAATTAAAGATATTGTACGAGCGAGACCCACCATGCGAGAAAAATAAACAGCACGCTCGAGCAATCTGTTCGAGTTCGACGGTTATAACATAACAAAAGTAATTATCTAGTAATTATCTATTTACAACAATCCGAGTCACGTTTTTATCGCAAAAAGTATTATTATTCTTTCCCTTGCAATCTTATTGATTACGTAACGAAATGTAATTGAACGATAGATACCGACTCGCGAGTATGTTTGATTACACGCGTACAGTAATCGAAATAAGGTTAGGTTCGCTATACTTTTGAGACATACATACGTGTTTTATGTAATATTTCGAATTGTATCGATCAGCAAGTGATTTTTTATAACGTGTAATCAGTAACATGTATAATTTGTTTAAATAATCTGATCATAATGATAACTGTACTTGCACTTTCAACCCCAAATCTATTTTTTCCCTTACTAATTTATGCTATTTATTTCTACGAGCTTCGTGGACAATGTTTTCTCTATCCTTCTGACTTTAACTTCTTTGGATGGCGCGTAGATTTATCAAAGTTATATTTATCGCTTAAAAATATCGTAAAAAATAGATCACAATATTTAAAGATCTATACATTTTTTTCTGGATTTTTTCCGTTTCAGAGATTCGTATTTTTAAAAGCGGCGATTAATCGTTTTTCGTGGTCATCCAAAAGCTTTTTTACGGGACCCATTCCCTTATGGAAGGATCTAGCAGGGTAAGCACGGATAAACGGTCCCCACGCTTATTTTTATTTCTGTGCTTTGCTAAACAATGTTTTTGTTTACAAGTAATGTGACGGTAAAACACCTTTTTATTACTTCAGATATTCCCATAAAAAACTGAAGTAAGCTACAGACTAGGTCCAATTGAGATATTTTTTCCGAATTATAAATCAATGATTAATAGTGGAAGACATAGCTTATTCTTTGGTGGTGATTTTTCGAATCGAGCCGTTAATTTTTATCTCGCCAAAATATTAGGAATAGTGTATCTCTCTGTCGGAGAACTAGTGGCAGGTTGAACAACTCGCAGACGAATCTGACGCAAAAATAGGAAATTGTAGGATGCGGGCGAGCCCACCGCGAAATTGGGCAGTCACAGGATGGTATAGTCTTCGTGGACGAACCGAATGCGAAACTGGAGAGTCACTAGCTTGAAAAATCTCTTGTTGGAATCTGTTATGTCGCGAACGATTCTGATGAGAAATCAGGGAGTTGGTAGGATTGTTGGTAAACCTCGTAACTATAATAATATAATTTAATTTAATTTAATTTATGCGATCCGCGTGGTAAGATTAAGAATTTCATAATTTGTACAATTTACCATGTAACGACGAATGCGACACGACGTGACCCTACGCGCCACTATACAACTATAAAGAGATTGGAAACGAACGGGTTAGGTCAGTAGAGTCAAATTTTATAATTCTTTGTAATTTCTAATGAAATCCAGACTACAGTGTTGGTCCTTTATAAAAGGAGTTGTTAAGCGGAAGTTATCTAGGACGTTTCCTGCCAAAGACGAACTCGAATGATTCCTGCCAAAGTCAGACGGAAAATGTTCTCTGTACGTATCATTTTATAGAGATTTGAAGTAAATTTTTATAAATACACTTATCGTCGCTACGAATGTTTTATATTTATTTCCGCTGTAAAAAATACAAGAAACGCTACGTATCATTTTGTACAAAACGAAATACGATTTATTATGTTGTATTAAAATATTTATAAAGACCAGTAGAAGCAATACAATAAACGAAAAATACAATCTAAACCAATAGAATAATTTGTATAAATTGTTATTCAAATATAACACGATATAATATAAATTCAACTAAATACCAAAAACATTTACCGTGATCGACAACAGAATTTCATAATGATGATAATAAATTAAATTCTCTCTACATACAGACATCATTTTACACTGCATTTGTTTATTTCGTTTAGTTATTGCTTCATATGAATTTATTGTTACGTATGAAGAATATTGTTCCTTTCGACTATTTCTCAAGAATCTTTCGAATTCGTCTCTAACAAGAGACGTCTTAAAGAAACCTCCTCCTAAGCATTGAACAGTGTGAGAACATGCGACCACGTATAACTCTGTACACACTTTCCAGGCAATCCTCCCCCATTTTTGAGGGTATACCCGTTAATTTTTAGTCCCATTTGTAAGGAGTAAATTTTAGTAAGATCAGGCTAAAGTTCCCCTTCGAATCAAGTTTAATCTTATAGATTCCGCTAGTCAGTTAAAGCTCTATTTGGCATTTTTGTAATTTCTCTTTGGCCCCGTATCGCCAGTGCGTCAACACAGTGCGTCATAGGTAATATTAATTGATATTACACATTACATTCGAATCAAGTCGCGACACCTTAACACTGGTAAACGTACAATTTAAACTAATAAATCCGTGTTAAAGGATAAATCGTGCAAATTCTAAGCCGTTTAATTATTTACCAAAATTCCTAATCTAGTAATCGAACGCTTCCACACGATACACTTTTACCGCAAGGATTGTATCAACAGAATTATATTATTAAGGTTCCAAGGCTTACCAACACTCCTAGAGCATCAGGTTCATTCACTGCGTGATATTCGAAACACAACTTTTCCAACCTAGTGGTTCCCCAATTTCGCATTGGGTTCGTCCACAAAGTTTCAATAGATCATGTCAGTCATTTCTGCAGCTCCCCAACTTTGCATTGGATCCATTTGCATTTGACTCTATTCCCAGAAGCTCCCAATTTCGTATAGGGTTCGACCTCGATGTATACAATACTAGAGGCTCCTCAATTTCGCATTGGGTTTGTCCTCGCACCTAACTAACAAATTGAAATGGCATCGCGCGCTGCTCGCGGCCCTGATTTGTAACATTATCTAGAAAAATGTCAATTTTTTTAACCAATTAATAGGAAAAAATAAAAGAAAACGTATTTAGAAAAGCGGAATGTACAAAAAGAATTTCCCAGTTCTGTTTTATATTGAATATTTTAGAAAGTTACCTTTATTGTTTATCATGAAAATTATTTGTTCCAGTAGAGATTTGTATAATTTTTCAGTTCTTTTTTTACTTTGATTAGCGACATTCATATTCAATACATTGTTTTAACTCGTCGATTTAACGACGATATTGTTTATTGTGTATTTTAGTGAGGTTTAAAGTGCAGTATAATCGTTGCTTATATTGCACGTCGATACAATGCTGTTTCATCTTTTATATTATTTCTGATGGTTATACTATTAGGTAAATCGAAAAGTTCCGTTCGTTTTTTTACAAAAAGTAAAGCTTTATTCATGAAAGAAAATGAAGAAGTACGTTAATCAAAATATTGTCCATCGTTAGTGATGACTTTTTCCCATCTTTCAGGCAGCAAGCGAATTCCGCGTCGAAAGAATGATTCATCTTTGGAGGGTATCCAGGCGGAGATCCATTTTTCGAGATCTTCGTACGAATTAAATCGTTCTTCAGCAAGTGCGTGTGCCATCGACCGAAACAAGTGGTAGTCAGATGGGGCACCGTCTGGTGAATAAGCCGCATGTGGTAGCACTTCCCAGCGAAGTGCTTCTATCGTTTCCTTGACAATTTTTGAGACGTGAGGCCGAGCATTGTCATGCAGCAAAATCACCTTACGCTGTCTCGTTTCATATTGTGGTCGTTTTTCGTGCAATGCTCGACTCAAACGGATAATTTGTTTTCGGTAGAGATCTCCTGTGACTGTTTGACCAGTTTTTAGCAGTTCATAGTATACCACACCTTCCTGATCCCACCAAATGCAGAGTAAAGCCTTTTTTCCGTGGATATTCCGCTTTGGCGTCGATGTTGAGGGTTGGCCAGGATCACAAATGGTTTTTCGACGTTTAGGATTGTCAAAATAAATCCATTTTTCATCCCCAGTGATGAGACGATGGAGAAACCCCTTTCTTTGTTGCCTAGCAAGCAAAATTTCGCAGATGGTTTTCCGCCTTTCAATGTCTCTTGGCTTGAGTTCATATGGGACCCACTTTCCTTCCTTGTAGACCTTCCCTAAGGCTTTTAAACGGTCGGAAATGACAGATTGAGCACAATTTAACGCTTCTGCAATTTGTTTTTGCGTTTGACATGGATCTTCATCCACCAATGTCTGCAATTCTTCTTCTTCGAATACTCGTGGCCGTCCAGAACGCTCTTTGTCGGAAACAGCATTATCGCCATAAACGTCTACAATCATTCGATGAGCTTCAGCTGCCGTTTTCTTCCAATTGAAACAAAAGACTAACACTTCGCGCAAATGACGCTTATTCGGCTCAAATTCCGACATCTTCAATGTAGAAAAAAACAAAGTTATTGATGCAAGTGTAAATTGTTGTGTACTGAGTTTTATTAACAGATGTTCAAACTAAAAAGTTAGCCTTACTTTAGAGGTTATAGTTACCCACAGTTCGAGCTACGGCTACTCGACGTTAGATGGACAGAACTTTCCGATTGACCTAATATAACACATTATTATATTATTTATACTGTTATTTATATTATATTTTACATATTGCTTTATCCCAGATTATATACTTTTTCGTTATACTTTATCCTTTCCTATTATTTATTGTATTATATTTTGTCTATATTTTCTACCTTGAACTCTTAACTCCATTTTATCAATCCTGTGTACTTCTTAAGTTCTCTTTCGTTCTGTGTGCATTATATTGTTATTATTCTTGCTTCTCTACTTCCCTAGGAAGAAAACTCTTAACTTCGAGCTTCTTTTACAAAGTTTCTCAACCGCCATATTTGTCCCTCGTTGTTTGTTTTTACCAGCTCTACCCATTTCCTATTTTTCATTGTATTTCGTCTAATTTTTGTTCACATACGGGGCACTTGCATAGAATATGATCTTTATTTTCTGTTTCACCTATGCTACATATTCGACAATGCAGACTTTTCTCTATTCTATGCCTTATCCCAGCTTCTGTTGCATTTGTCCACCCTAGTTTTCCTGCTAATTTGAACCGTGCCACAGTCTTCTTAGTTGATAGTGGAATGTTCATATTCTGATATTCAGCTCTTTCGAATATTTTGACATTTTTAATATTCTTGTAAATATGTTTCACTATACGTAGATCCTGATATTCTGTTTCTGTCCTCCTCGATTAACTTCTAAAATATTTCTTCCAATATTTGTTTATATCTTCCTTCCCGTTCATTAGTTTCTGTCAGATTAGCAATATCATAGTCATATTGTTGTAGTACACTTCTCATTCGAGCGATTCAATTTCTTCTTATGTCTGGTGCTTTGCTGTCCAACGATTTTAATCTATCTCAGCTTCTTCTAGAGAATCTTTTCTCTTTCGTGTGTGTTATCTTTCTCAAGTATCCTAATTCCCGTTTCATTGCTTCTACATCTAGTTCCATTCTTCCCGTTACTGTTCTCGCCGCGTACCCTGGCGTGTACCAGGGGACACCTCTAACATTCTTTTTATAAAATCCGTTTGTATATATTCTATTGGATAGTCGGAAAAGTATTGAGAGATTTTTGTTACTAGATGTTGTTTGGTGTCATATATCGGGCAACACTAATCAGGTTGCGTCATACTGATGCGCATTTGAGAAGTAACATTTTAGTCTACAATTTTTATCAAGACAGTTTTGTATTTCGTCATTCATAGCAAATGTAATATTAGTGTGAATATGAGTAAAATTTCTCAAAAAATTCGCTATGTTTAACAATTTTACTACGAAAAGACAAAAATGCGGCACAATCCCGACAAAAAGGCTATGGCCGGGTTTGGAGGTGATTTTCGCCCCCGACGGTATTTTGATCTAGCTTGGAATACGTGATAGCTTACCCAAAAGACCCCCGTCTGCAAAGTTTCAGCCCCATATCTCATCTGTAAGGGTAGTTATTGAGAAAAATAGAAAAACGATTTCTTGGCCCATTTTCCCTATTTATTAATTAAGTAATTAATTAAAAATTCTGACACATTTCGGCTACTATGTCAGATGTTAGATATTATTCTCAGATTTTTCCGTTGCAAACTCTGGTTGTAAACAACGAAAAACATTAAGAAATGCCGATTTCATATAGCAATCTTAAGTTGAACCCCGCAGATTTAATTTAGCAATGAGATATAACTGTAAGTATTATGCTCAATTTTTTTCAAATTCCTGAGAGTGTGAGACCATAGTTAAAAAATATAAATACCACTTTTTTCAGCGTTTTTTTTAAGTTGTACTTATTTTTTCTGAATCGAATAAATATATTATGCAATATTAAACGTACCTGCGTTCAGAAAAAAAAGTTCCAGATTTTTAAAGTTGCGTACTGTAAAAAATTAAAATAATATTACCAGGTGTATGCATAAGTTCTTTCCGGTTTGACTAAGAG
>CM052096.1:14735682-14814789 GCA_028453745.1 Agapostemon virescens | reverse complement strand
TAAGCTGTTATTATGAATAGTTTTTCTTGTGAGGGGAGTACGATTTTGATAATTGTTGTTTCTATTATTGTGCTGTTAATTAAAGTCGGGATTTGTATCTTTTCGTGTTTGATTTTGTGTTTAATTAGTATTGCATTATACATATTGTATAGTATAGTTTAATTAGTATATTATCTGATCTGTGGATCGTGTAGTTGGTGTAGGTGATTGTGTGTCTGTGGTTAAGTTTTGTTTCGCCTAATAGTACTACGTCTGGGTCGTGATCGTTGAGCAGCTGTAGAAGACTTGCTCTTTTTTGTTGAGAGATTAGGGAATTTATGTTTAATGATATCATGTTTAGTGTGGGGGGTTGTTGTAATTGGGTTTTGTTAGGCATTGGTTGTTGGTGGTGAGAGAGTCGAGATTAATTGAAATAGTGTGTAAATGTTGGTTGTGTTGCTTTGGACTGATTGGGTTATAGCGTTTAATTGGTTTTTTATGTCTAGTAATATATCGGTTATTTGGAGTTGTGATGTTTGCGGGTTGGAGGGAGTTGGGGGTAGGTTGTGGGATGCTTGGTTTTTTGTGTGTGTGTGGGTTTTGTTTGCTTGTGGTGTGGGGGTTGGGATGAGTGAATGCGAGCTTGGTATGATATGGTGGGGTTCAGGTGCGATGATATTTTTAGGTAGGTTAGGTGTGGCGTGTGAAGGTTTGTTTGTGGGAGTACTGGCGGTTATTTTGCTGTATGATATTTGCGGGTTTGTTAGTTTTTGTATCGTGATAATCTTTTTGTTATTGGTTTCGTGTTGTTTGATTTGTTGTGTTAATATGTTTTGTTTGTGGTTCTTTACTGCGGGGCAGCCTTTGTACGAGGCTGGGTGGCCGTTGTTTCCGCAGAGGGCGCATTTTAAATTAATTGTGTTTTTTTGCGTGGCTGTTAGTTTGCAGTTGCCTATTTCGTGATTTTCTGCGCACTTTACGCATCGGAATGGTAAATTGCAGTTTGTGGAGGAGTGGCCTAATCTCTGGCATTTCCAGCATTGGGTGATTTCTTTTGAGATTATGTTCTCCCATGAAACTGATTGGTGTAGG
This sequence comes from Agapostemon virescens, assembly GCA_028453745.1. NCBI lineage: Eukaryota > Metazoa > Arthropoda > Insecta > Hymenoptera > Halictidae > Agapostemon > Agapostemon virescens. Next base: position 14,813,718 of record CM052096.1, on the reverse strand, counting down.
ATCTTTTTGATTTGATGGACGTTATTGATGATACTCTCGGGTGTGAGGTGTACTATGAAAATAGTCAGTTTTCTGTTTTCTAGGGTGGATTTTTTTGTTGTGAATCTGTTAACTTTTGTGAATTGAATGTTATTAATTTTCTGGTCGTTTAGTGCGTCTAGTATTGTGTCGTTTTCGAAGTCTCCTTCAAGGTTTTTTAGTAATATCGTTTGGGTTTTTACATATTTGGGGGTGAAAGAGTGGAACGGTGTGTTATTTGTTTTTAATATATTAATTATGGTTAGGTAATCCTCGGGTAGGTCGATGTATAGTGTATGGCTAGATTGTGTGGTTTTTTTGGTTCGGAAGTTACCTGTTATTTTTTTGCCGCTGAATAGAATTTGGTTTATTGTTTCCTGGGCGCTTTGGTTTTGCACTATTATTGGGGGTGGTCTTGGCTTCCTTCCTTGGGTTGCGTGTATGTTTGGGAGGTCGTCTGTGGAGCTGGTTTGCTGCTTTACTGGAGGCTTGGTTTCCGGCTGTGTATAGTTTGTAGTGGAGAGTGGCTGGTTCTGTCGGGCAGTACGCTGGGTTGCTGTCCCATTGTTTTTTTCAGGTAGGATGGCCGTTAGAGTCTGGGTTTTCCCGACATTCGCTGGAGATTTGGGTGCCTGTGTGTTGGACGAGTTGGCTTCTATCACGTCCAGTCGTGCTTGCAGCGATATTATTTGAGCTTTTTGCTCTTCGTTTATTTTTAGAAGCAGGTTGTTTTGTTTTTTTTAGTGCGTCAATTATCGAGGTATGGGTGTCTCCATCCTCTGGGTCTGTAAGTTTTGGTTCTGCTGGTTTTGTCTTTGGCTTTGCCTGGAGGTCGCTGTTTGTTCTTGGTAGTTTTATTGTCGAGTTTTGGGAAACTGTCAGTTTCCTTTTGGTGTTCTGTGTGGTTGTCTTTTGTAGCAAAGCTTCCATTTCTATACTGTTTAGAGTTCCTTTTCGTTCTTTTTTTATTAGTTTTTGGATTGTCTCTTCAAGTGTGATTGGTTTCTCTTGCCTTTGGCTGCCTGCGGCAGAGCCGCATGGCTTGCAAGGACTAGACTCCTGTATCTTCTTGGTGGATTAAGGGTTTGCTATTTTTGGTCGAGTTTATATTTTCCCGCACTGGAGTTTGTAGATACGCTCACCGACACTTTTTCGGGCTGTCCACGCCGATCGGATTTTTGGGCCCTACGGGCTCTGCGATGTTACCTGCTCGACGGTCACTGAGCGAATGGGACCATAGCAGCTGAACCAACCGGTGTTGTTGAAATCAGTTTCAAAATATTGGAATATATCGTATATAATATTATTTTAATTTTTACAGTACGCAATTTAAAAAATCTGGAACATTTTTTTTTAACGCAAGAACGTTCAATATTACATACTATATTTTTTATATTCAGAAAAAATGAGTATAACTTAAAAAAAAAACGCCGAAAAAAGTGGTTTTTATTTTCTTTTACCACGCGTACCCTCCCCCTCAGGAATTTGAAAAAAAATTGAGCATAATGTTTACAATTATATCTCATTGCTAAATTAAATTCGTGCTGCTACTCGTAATATTACTATTTGAAATCGGCATTTTTTTATGTTTTTCGTTGTTTACAACCAGAGTTTGCAACGGAAAAATCTGTAAATAATACTTAACATGTGGCATAGTATCCGGAATGTGTCAGAATTTTTTTAGAATTTTTAATTTATTAGTTAGTTAATAAATAGGGAAAATAGGCCAAGAAATCGTTTTTTTATTTTTCTCAATAACTACCCTTACAGATGAGATATGGGGCTGAAACTTGGCATACGAGGGTCTTTTTGGGTAGGCTATCACATATTCCAAGCTCGATCAAAATACCGTCGGGGGCGAAAATCACCTACAAACCCGGCCATAGCCTTTGCCTAACCGCGAGAAGTTTATAGTGAATCTCTGGAGCTCGTACTTATTTTCGTAGACAGAAATTCTGGTAGATCTACTTTCCGAATTCCAAGAGCTTTTTACCTCGCATGATGGATAGCGGAAGCGATATACTGCCTAAAAATGTATTCATTTAGAAATGAGTTCGTCGTTGCCAGTGAAAAGGCCACTGGCATTCAGGATATATATGTTCTTCTTGCAAACCTATATTTACAAGTCCTAACCACGGTAGAAACAGCACGACAAGATTTCGAGTTTTTAAAGACTTTACCCCATATATACCTACCGTCGAGTTTGAAATTGAACAAACATTTATGAAGTTTGACATCAGGAAGTGCAGCATTGGCATTTTATGATAGTAGCATTGAAAATCACACAAAAATAGATGATAGAGGTTATAAATTTCAGTGAAGAAGCCATCAAAGGGTGTAAACGTCTTGCGAAGGTTGTGAAACGCTATGTCGAAAAAGAAATAAAACATTTTATTTTTCCAAGATCCAAGAACTTTTTCGATAGGTTCTTAATACCGCCGACGTTTTTGCAGAGAAATTCTTCCACCTTGAAAGATGATAACGATTATAAAATTAGACGAAATATCGACAATATAAAATTTATATTTCCTAGATTTTCTATTTATAATTTTTATTTTATATCGAAGAATATAGTAAAATATTATCTAAGTACGAAGTCAAGAAACAGATTAAATATTACAAAATGTAATTGAATGCACAATAAATGCACCCTTAAAATTTGAATTATCAGTTATTACTATAGTATTTTTATTGATTTTAATTTTAACAATTACAAGTGTAAATAAACTAAAATATAATTGTAACTTATTTTACATAATATAGCTTATCGTAAAACAAACTTATCTGATACAACTTAACTGTACTTTATATATGTATATTGTATATGGATAAACATTTAAATGCTTATGGGTCCCATTCGAACGTTTCTATTATTTGTAAGTATGTATACCGAAAATCCTTTTAAAGAAAAGTTGAATTGTTATATAAATAGAAGTTAATATTGAAGAAAAAAATCTTCTGAATAGTAGGTTTTGAAATTTCTGTTTTCTTAAAGAGCGTAAAATATACAAATTAGCTATGTTTGAAAATGTATAATTACGACGTACTATAATGAAGAAAAACATTTTCCAAAAATTGAATACTTTCAAATTTGATACACGCCGGTTTTCCGTAATCCAATAGGGCCTAAATTTTTTTGAAGTTCCTTTCTCGGTTAAGGTCACAATTTTAAAAGGTGAGCTGAAAAATTCTGAAAAAATTTTCATCGCGTACAGTTAAAGTTCGCCCTAATTGTCGGTCGTGCCTTCCGGCTGACAAATATACGGCGACGTAGTAGCACTGCAGATTCGTAAAATCCGGTAAGTGACTCGTTCAAGTTTATAAAAAATAGAAAATACCAATGTTGCTGTATATGTCTATAGGCAAGGGAAGGAAACCAAACAGAATAATCTGACTTATCGATCGGCTCCGTTGCCAACTTGGTAACAGTGAACTCCTGAAATTACGAATGAAATGTTCCACATAACGAAATAATTTGCAAATCGAGCATTTCATACCATCGCTGTAGGGAGAAAGAGAAAGAAAATGAGAGGGGCGGGGGTGAGAGAGGGTATGTTTGTGTGAGAGAGAAAGGGAGAGAAAGTACACGGAAATCTACCTCTTCCTTTCTCTTTCACTCTTTCTCCTTTGTCCTCCCACCCGCTCTCTTCTTCCTCCTCTCGCTCTCCTGGGATGCTAACGCTTAACCTATACAGCAATAAGTGAAATATTCTACAATGTTTAACATTTGTTACGAGCCAAGGATTAAATAGGTACGCGTGGTCGCGAATTGTTTAGGTTTTACAGGATTTTTTACACCGAATCGTAAGGAAGTAAATCGTAAACTAGCCGTTAACTATTTCCCCGGTGGGTGTCACTAGAAGGGACGTCGTGGACTAGTCAAGGTCTGTTTTACCACCGGATGCCACGAAGGATGAAAAACGTGAATTTAGCCGATGTCTGTTTCACCACCACGGGTCACGTGGACAGAAGGATAAATAATAATTGTAGCTCCGTAACTTTGAATACTAATGCGCTTCGTGCTGCAAAAACGTATCACTGTAGAATGTTCAATACTAGTACTCGAATCTCAAGCAGGAAATCAGAAAACTTGTTTGGTTCTAGGTGTGCGAGAATTTTTCGTAAAGGAAGCATTTCTTCGACAGATTTGGTTCTATGACACGGTAGTACTCCATTTTGCATATATTTACGAAAACAAGGACCTCGCTCCACTCACAAATATATGATAAGGATAAAAGTAAACGTTTATGACTCAAAATACTTGTCTTGTATCCATTACTTCGTTAAAATAATAACCGTGACTGTATACCTTTCTGTGTGATACAGAATCACTATCACCACTTACCGACGTTTCATAGATCCCAATACATATCTTTTGCTCTTCTTCTTATAAATCCACTTTTTTGGGTCGCGATTTCTAACCATGTTTCATCGTTAAAGGGTATCGCTTTAAATATCAAGAAGTTAAAAACGTCGCAAGGATCATAAAATGCAGTCTTTAGAACAGTAATGAATATAGATCTAACCTTTTTCCAAATTTATTACTGTAACAGTGGAATGATCTTATGCCTTTAGAATTTGTTCATTTTCTAAATTAACTTAGCTTTTCTAAGTAGTCCGTCGGTAATTAAATATAATTACATTCAATTAAAAACACAAGAGAACCTAAACACATGATAACAATAGTGGGAAATACAAACATAAACAAGCTGAAACAGGAGATTAGGCAAGTAAGTAGCATAAGAATAATTAGGAAAAACTGCACGAGTAAGAAGAAAATAACCCAATGTCATAGATTGACTAAGCACGGGGCCACACTACGACCAACCGCATTGCCATAATAATACATCTGAAATATGCAAGGAACACTTGACCAGAGAATGTATAAAAAGAAGAGAAAAACCAGTGAAATGGGCCAACCATAGTGAGGACCATCTAGCAGATTTGATAAAATGTTAAGAATACTAGAAGAGAGTGAGGCTAATTAATAATGAAAGCACAAGGAACGAAACATCTAACTCCAAAACACCAAACATAATGGGCAACATAACGGTGAATATTAACCACTGACAAATAAACATCGAAACACTGATAAAAAATACAGAAACATTGATATACAGTGTAATAACAAAAATTGGAAGGGAACATCAAGCAATGCGTACCAGAATGCAGTTAGAGATTCGTACTGCGCCACCAAACCTATTACATACAGTAACCTAATAATTAAGAACATTAGGAACATGTATAATCCAGGGTTAAAATCCAATCCATAACGAAAGTGAATTCTCAGATCTTATAAACTTAACAAATGAGTTTAATGAACTAAACAAATATTTAATGCAAAGAAAATGTCAAAAAACTCAATATCCAAGCGAGATATTGAAGACCGATAAAGTAGAACAATTCCAAATATTCATAGACTTTTACCAAAAATTGAATAACGAATAGCCAAACGGTCAAAACTTTACAACAAAGGAGTTGGAAACCTTAGTTAATATAGAAAACAGGGTGATCGTGGCTGGTAATCAGAGTGTGATATACGCTACATGCAAATAATACTAAATGCAGAATACTATATAACTATTTGTTAAAGAATAAGTGTTGCATATTCTTTCCGGATGAACCAATGCACTAGTCAGAGAACAGTATTACACCAACAATAATATTGGATTGTCCGAACAATTCATGCCAATTTTTACAGAACATTGAAACGCAATGCACTTAGTTTTGGTATATATTTATTAAAAATAAAAATAAATGTGCACAAACTTTCAGGACAATCCAATAGATATAGGAATAAACAATATGGCAGGAATAAGCAATGTCAATATGGTAAATGAACTATCATCAGACAATAATTCTATAATACTTACAATACGATTGCAACGCAAAAACACAAACAATAGAAAAGTATATGATTGAGAAAAAGCTGACTCAGAGATATATCGAATAGCAGGATTAAAATAACACCCAAGATCTGTACCAAAGTACAAACAGACATAGAGGTTTAAAAGTTCACTATGAACATACAAGAATGAATAACTAAAACAATTTTGGTAAGGACACTCGAATCGGTACACTGAATAACACTCTAGACACGCTATCGGATAAAGGAAGGTTGAGAAAAATGTGACAAAAGCTAAGATATCAATATTAAAAGCGGAAATGAAAACAGAGACTAAAGAAATAAATGCGGCAATATTCAAACATAAAGATGAAATCTGGACAAACAAACGAAAAAAGATAAATATTTATGACAAATTTTTCTAGCGGATGTTTAAAATCTTTAAAAACGAATATCAACCAGTTGCAATATTAATTGAGAATAGTTAATAACATAAACAGACATAGATGAAATTAATATGTTTGCAAACACAATTTAAATCGCTCGGATAACGTATAGAACATAATACTTAAAAACCTAACACAAAGCAATGGTACAACTTACTTACTAAGCAAACTGCTACGAATGTGCCATCCAATTTTATAGTCACGTACGGAACCATTTGATTCTACATTAAATTCCATATCTGACACCAAGACTATGATACAAGATGGATGCCAGATAACTGCCAGACATTCGTGTCGTGAAGAAAGCAAGGTTAGATCCGCCATTAGTGCAATCAACCTGCTGTCTTCGCGACACCAACGTCTGGCAGCTATCTGGCATGCATTTCATACCGTAATCTGGTCTCCATACCTTGGTGTCAGATGCGGAGCAATCTATTTCCTCATTTGGCATGGTATTTGACTGCAAAATCTGGTGGTAAATTCATAACAGATACAGATCAAATTCTGCTGGAAACAGGTCTCGCCACCCAAATGACCGCTATTTGCTCACAAAGTACGGTACCAATATTTGCATTAAATCTACTCGAGATAGGTTTGGCTTATTTGATGCATACGTGATCAATGCAACAATTAAATTATCATATTTCTCAATTTACTAGAAAACGAGAAATGTACCTCCGGTACAAAATCTTGGTAAAAATAAAACAACCGAGCAACCAATCAGTCCTTTATAAACATTTGGTAATTATAGAAAACTACAAATTAACGTAAGCTTATTGCACAGGTGTATCAAGTTCAAGTCTAACGGGGATAAGTTTTTTTTCTATTTTTTATTACATTGAGTATGGTCGTTGGTCCACGGGCAACAAACGATGACAACTGTAATCGTTGGCCAGCTTATATTTTATCAAAAGCACAACAAAGTGCTAACAATAATTGCTAGTAGAGATACTTCATCGCTCGATACACTTTAACGGTCTGTTCAAGGCCGAATTGTATATGTTCTGCTTTCGGTATGATCATACCTTTGAATGTTCGCATCGTCGATTTGTTGGTGGTTTGCGAATTTGTCAAAAATAACTTGTAACCAGGTTTCCTACAAAATAACAATATTTCCCAACAATGAACTGTTTACAATTGCTGTTGTTACTAATTGTTGCAGTTAGTATATATATATATATATACTAACATATAATATAATATATAATATAGTAAACAATATAAATAAATAATATATATAATACTTTTAATTAGTAAAAATGTAGATAAATCACATATTTTTGACTATTTATTAAGACTGTACTAACCATAGAATTTTAAATTAATGCGATCAGTTAGTATTTGTTACATGTTCTATATGTAGCTCGCATAATAGATATTTTTCGGTGTACTGTTCGATTTTTCAAAATCTTGAAATTTTTGGTTTTATAAAACTGCAAAATAAGGTGTCAATCTTTTTCCATTAAATTACAACAGCTGATCTAACGAAACAGAAAAGTATTTGATAAAATTTATTTTAGTTCAAAACACTTGTTTCTCCCATTTATTTTATGAATGTTGATAATATAATGTTATAAAAAGGAAACAAAATGTTATCGCAGTAAAGTAAACTGAAAAATTTAAAAAAAAACCAAATGACGTTATATGCACAAATGTCTTTTTTTACAGAGCCATTTTTCTAGATTGTAACATGAAAATGATTTGAAGTAAACGCTGCACCGCCATATTACATATGTACTACCTCGAACAGCCGACATGCGACGCCACGTACAGTTCGAGCAGCAACCTGGCGATTATACATACCTAGACACCTGGCTGTTCTTGTACTACGTATGCGACCGCCACACGATTTAATACCGTTATATTATTGAACAAACTCACTCTTTGGACAACACAAGAAAGTGGTGCGTTCCATTAGGAATGGAAGATGTGGCATACACAGTGTCTTTTCGTTTAACAGGGAAAATTTACAAATATACAACGAGAATCTTTCTACATATTATACACGGAAATTACACATTTTGAAGAAGCATGTACGTTTAAATAAATGAATGTTTCATGTTTCTTTAAATACTACAGAAGTATGATATGGACATTTCTTTTCTTTAACTGTTTTCTATAACAGTAACATATCTTTTATTTTATATGATAATGATAAGATTTTTTTAATGTCTTTAACATCTTCACAGTCTGATTCCTATATATATATATATATATATGTTTTCTTTTTCGCTATAATAATATTGGAAGTATTCCTTGCCTTTCCTTTCTGTCTGTCCTTTTATAATTTTCGTACTGCTTAAGTTATGTTCGCATTTGAACGTTTCGCGTAAATCAGGAGTGGAACCAAGATTTGCTTAATCGGTTGTTCCGTGTATATACATATATATTTTGTTGTTAATTTGAATTCAATGTATTTTTTACTTTTAATATGAAAGAAATTGTTCTTATATCTGGTTTTCGATTATAAACGCATAAGGAAGCATTAAGAGAATCACTAAATATTTAAAATCATAAAAATTGGTGTAATAGAGAGCAATATCTAAAACGACATTCATCGTTAATCGAGATATTCAAGTCCTTACAGATGCAAGCTGATCTAACGGATACTGATCTTAAAGGTTTGCTTACAACATAAATCATTATTGGAAAAGAATTTATTTAAAATAGCGCCAGGATTCTTACTATGTGGAAGGAAGTTTCTATGCTCAATATTAACTCATACCATTCTAACCTCGTCTCTAAAGTGACACTAAAAATTACGATATCGTTATTTAAAACAACTTTTACATCACTATTTTAGCATTTAAGAAATCGATAAAAATTGAAGTGTTGTACAATGGAACTATTTTAATTCGAAAAATGTTTCGATTTTGGAATTAAAATTATTTAGAGTGCAAAGGGTCAATGGGAGTAGAAATGAGACAATGGTATAAAAACCAAAACCGTGTTCATTATATTGTTCTCTTGTGTACATAACTTTACTAGTATTCCATTATACTAGTAATACCATCTATACGTTGTGTATAAGTATTTTCCTTTTAGTTTTTAACAGAGAATTAATCGATTGTTTCATTAATTTGTAAACCGATATTCGGCAGGATTTTGAATAAGAAAAAAAACAGTTGCATAAAAAGATAATTCGATCGCTGATAAATGGAAGTTTAGCCTCTGTAAACAAAATATTTTTTTTATCAGCTCTACATTAGGGAGTAAATGTAACAGCCATTAGGATTCAATCCCCAATAGATATCACATAGGTATTTTATGATTTTTAAAGCTTTCATATATTTCTTTTTATAGCGTAACGTGTTATGTATTTCTGAATCAAACGTATACACGTCTCGCTATCATTTTTAGATGGTTTTTTGGACGTATAAAGGATTCGAACAAGCCCACCAACGGATGGGTACAGTTAGGAGTGACTTACGACGCGATACATACGTAGCGAGAAAGAGTTCCCCTTCGAGCAAAATTTTATAAATTACGTATTCATTCTGTCATCCAAGTTAACCAGGTTCACGCTTGTATTTTTCAGTGTATCGAAACCGAAAGCAGGAAAACATTCATAACCACGACTCATGGTATACCAACGATTGTAAGTAGCCTTTTTTCGAAAAATATATGGTATTGTACATTCAGTATATTTAAAATATTGTTTCATATTCACATAATAATGAACCTCCGATTATTAGTATTCCCCTCATCGATACACCTTTTTTTAAAGGTTATAAAGACCAACAAACGCAAAATCCTTAAGCCCTTGCCCTACAACAACGAGTCAGACTCAAGATCAAGATTTCGAACTGAATCTTCTATACATGTATTTCCTTAATTTTCTTTAAACGGAAATAACATTTTATTTCATTGTGATCGTATATGGTCACTGGAGAATAGCTAGGCACGCAATAACTACAAAGTCTTTTGTTTTTTTCCTTCTACAGAGGACAAAGAAAGTCTAGTCACTGTTATTGTAAAATAAGTTGTAGGCCAAGGGGTTAAAAACGTGTGGTGACCCAATGGGAAAATAGATACATATCGGCAAATTCACGGTCAAATTACTACCGCAAGATCAAACAATTCTTGACTATGCATTATCGGCTCGTAACAAACGTAATTCCTAGAAAGTAAGTGGATTCATACGTTATAATATTGATTTCTGTTTTACCAAGAGATCGTTTTTTCTATTCAAATAGGGGAATGTTGCTTCTAGGGGGTATAGTTCGAATCCTGGGAAAAGCAGATTTTTTGGTACACTGTCATGGTCCTTTTAATAAGATTCTTGCATTTTTGAACAGGAGAAATTTTTGAATAATTTCCAATGTCATCTGCAGATTTCGAAATTGTGATATTCTTGGGTGAATTAGCGATTACATTTGTAACATATATTAAATAAATAAGGGGATTAAAAACCCTCTTTCCCCCTGATTCAGACCTCCGCGAATTAAATAAATCACTATAAAAGAAATAAATCTCTCTTTAGAAGGCATTGTGTTGATCCGTGTATTTTTTAGAATTTTACATCTATTCTAGGTATATGTTATGTCGATTTATAAATTCAAACTTTTAGCAGTTTCCTTAAAATACACGGTCAAATTTTTTAATACCTTTACGAGCTTATGTCTCAACAACAGTTACGTTGTTAACAACAATTTTTTTCTATTTTATATTTGTATTTCATAAAACATACGTAAATATACAGTAAAATGCGATTCTAATAATTCAACATATTATTACGAAAGTTCAATAGGAATATCGAATCGGTTCTTTATAAATATTTTTATCGAATCTTTCATATGTATGTAAGAATACAGATTGTTCAATGCAACGTTAGGACGAACCGTTGCGAGCATTATACGCGACACGAGAACGAACGATAATGAACGTCGAGAGACTATCGAAGAGTTTTAAAAAACAACGATCGAAAGAACGAATGCGAAGTCGGTCTTTTGCTGACGATCGAGATATACAGTTTTAAACGCTCTTGTACCTTCCTTTCACAGTTAATCCTTTCAATGATAAAACTTATTTTATTACGGTAAGAATCAAGTTAAACCACTATACATAGTCCGAAACCGTACGTATATGATAGTTTTGAAGAATTATTTTCAGAACCATTTCGAGTCCTACGTGAAATCAAAAGCACAAATATTTCTGTGGCCATCTCCGTTTATTTTCTCATCTCATCATCCAACCAAGTGTTGCAGATGGAAACGAGTCTCGCGTCAGTTTTGGTCGGATTAATTAAAAGTTAGATACCTAGTGGTACGTGTTATCCCAGTAATCAGAAATCATGTGTGAGCGGTTATATTAACCGCTCCCATAAACAGCCGGAAACTTTGTAAATGCATATGTCTCGGAATATTCATGATCCGAGGGTTAACAATTCACGAGTAAAAGACGAAAGAGAGAAACACTTTATGTCCAAAGTTTTCCCTTTTGCTTCAGACTAAACACGTTAATGCCCGATTCGATAAACGCAATATTCATTACGATACGGACCATCGAATAGCCACTTTGACAAACAATTATCAGAAGTAAGCTATAGTAAACACGATCGTAATACATATTGATCGGGTATTTTTTTAAATAGGTATATTTATTTGCTCTTACTTACGTAACTTAATAGTTATCACTGCAAACTGTCGTACTTTGATATGACAATTACGAGTATGTTATCGACATCGCGTCGCGTCGACCGTTTTCAATGCATCAGCAGTAGCTATTGCGTTCATCGACGATGAAACGAATCCTCTCGCAACTACTCTTGAAACTGGACGATACGTGCGTAAATCTGATAAAAGTAATGCAATCGAATTCATTTTATTTCGTATGGCCATCTATACGATTAATTTCTGTACTTATAGATATATTATATAATAGGTAGACAAAAGTACCTGCTGTTTGTCAATAAAATACGCATCTTGGTGTTATACGAATTTATACAAGTACAGTGAATACGTAAAGATTCTTGGACTACCTGTGCAAACGTCCAACGGAATCCGTGTACCTGCATGTCATTTTCCATTATTTCTACCGTAGAATTCTACCGTAGAGAATTTCCGTGTATCGTCAAGTTAAAATCACTTAACCGCTTCCAGTAAGGATTCCAAGTAAAGCCATTTACAATTCTGAATTGAAATTTCATTCGATGAAAACAAGTAAAGTTCTGCGTCGAGTATTCCAATGTTTATACTCGGTCAAATGAATTTGATCCATCGATTCTGAAGTTGGACTCCATATAACACGGCACTCCTATAAAGGGAACAAACTGTTAAATATAAATAATTATTGTGGATCAAAAGTTAAATTGAATAAATGAATTTATTTAAACACATTTATAATTAATGCACGCGATCTGTTTAGCGTCTTTCTTTCATCTAATGTTTATACATTTTTTTCACAGCACACCTTCATTCCACTCCAACCACTCGCATTCATTCGTTCGTTCGTTCTTACATTCACACAATATAAATGTTTCTACATGTTTATTTTTTAACACAAACAGTCGCGCTACTCCCCCTGCATAGTTTATTCTCGACTGTGTAAATTAAAATTAAACTATTCAGTTATAACTACCTGCATTTTTAATTTCTCTTTATGATTCAGTTTCATGCTTCAACTTGTAAAACTTAATTTAGTAATAATAATTTGATAAATATTAAATATTCACGAACGTAATAGAGTAAAAATTCTTTTATTCTTAGCACTTTATTCTAGCACCCACCGAAATTTCTGTCTTTTTAAAATAATTTTAACGAATTAAAAATAATGTACAAGTACGTTCTTACATTCTTCTATTCTTTCTACTGTTTTAAATTTCATCTACTCATATTTATGATAAATTCATAAAATTCGCAATCTTTTTATTGTATCTTATTTACCAAGTGATTGATAAAACATAACAGTTTGCACATCTCTGTGTATGAGAAACTGATAATTAAACGCAAATATTTATACAAATTTAGAATTTCATGTACTATAAAAACAGAAACTAAGAATTAAAGATGTCATTGTTATTATTGTTAGAAATCTTGTTACGAAATGGAAAGAAAAGTAATATTTACGTTAAATCATAAGTTTCGTGCACATACAACAAATAGATATTTCTTTATTTTTACGCCGTACAAACAAATTAAAGATGTAAAATGGAAACTCAAAAAGTAAATCAAATTTTTTAATGTCAATTTTGAAAGTTTCAGTTTTCGCTTAAATCTTTGACTGCGATATCATATTTTTCACAATATTATTGCATCGCACTATATTAAATTGTTAATATTCATACATCGTTTTTACTGTTTAAATTAATGTTTAAATTATGTATTTGTTATCGTACATAGAATTATTATATGTTTTCTGGAGGCAGAAATATTCGATTCTTCGTCCAAAAAGCTCGTGTCATTTTCGATTAATGCAATGCGTTTAGTGTAGTTTAAGGAAGCTAGTGGCACGATTATGTAAGGCGGAATACAAGAAATAATAAATAATTTTAAAGAAGAATGAATCATGGAAAAGTGAAGCATTTGCAACGCATAGTTGGAATAACAGCTGCGTCCGAAGCTGTACGATTTACTCTTAGTTACCTGAACGACCACCTCCGATTCGACCTAAACCAGTGGTTCCCAGTTACGCGTTACGTTGCCAACTCATGCGATCTCGCAATTTACAATCAACTCTTTTTATTGGCCATACGAATTGCTATTCTAACAATGCTTAAACTTCTAATTGTAAGTAAAACAATTATTCTCGGTCGCGAGGAACACAATTTACTTTAAACATGTATGAAGCGATTAACATACATCTAGGAAATGGTTCCTTGTGTAATCATTTGCATAATATTTCCACCATTGTATATACGGTAAATAACTATTTAAGTGGATGTATTTTTTCTTGGCGATAGAATTTAATCCGTAAGATTTACATTGCATAGGTAAAGCATAGGTAATGATGTATCGTAATGATGCTACAATTTCAATCATATTATCTAAGAAATTTTTTTATTTTAAGTATCGTATACTTTTTGATATTTGTGTTTCAGATAAAGCATACGTATTAAACGATCTGAAAAGCGATTCATTTTAAACTTTGAATTTTTCATTACCTCTTACAACCATACTAGGTCTACTCTTAGCTTACCGAAAGTTACGATACAGAAGGTATTTTTTCACGGTACAAAGGATTTTCCATTTCTCCCATAATAATAACAATAACAATAATAATAATAACAATAATAATAATAACAATAATAATAGTAATAATAATAATAGTAATAGTAATAGTAATAGTAATAGTAATAATAATAATAATAAATAAGGTGTCCCATTTTCTTTTGAAAACCTGATTTTCATACTATTATTACTCGTAGCTAAAAATGTTCCACGGGAAGTTTGAATGGTATCGCGAAGTAGGTCATACTTTAATGTTATTAGTTTTGTCATGAGTTAACGCGTAATCGTCATACGAAGGTCAACACTCTTTTCTTAAATGGGATAATATAGAAAAATTAACTGGTTAGAAAATATTTAAATTTAAATAATTTTAAGTCACCGTTACTGTCGTACTACAGTGTTTGTTTTCATTTTTCATCTTACAGAAAAGATTCGACATAACCGTTTACATCGCGGCACTTTTTAAATCGATACAATAATGATTTTCCTACATCTTTTAACGTGTCAGTCGATGTTTTGCAACATGCAGCGTTAATATGTTGCTTCGTATCGGTCACCTTAGTTGGAGCTTCAGCCATAAACTTGGTTCTTTATGTGGTCCTTAACGTTGGTAAATACAGTGATAACATCTAAATGCGACAGTAATGGTTAGTCGGAATTATTTAAAAAATATATCCTGAACTATTAATTTTTCGACATAAATAGGATACTCCTTTTTACAACCAACGTCGAGCTGCATCCACTGATTAAGATCGGTATTAAGAAATCCATTATTTACTTAAAAACAAATCACAATATGCCCTATTCGATTCCAGTCATACTTGAAGATGTCAAAATCGAGTGAGACATCTTGTGTACTTTTCATTATCGTACATCGTCTAACCATATTCACGCACGAATAATGCCTACTCAACGATAGAAAATTGTCAAACAAAATATGAACTACATCTATTCGTGTCAAATAGCGTTCAATAATTTTATAATTCATTGTTACTTGAAACTTGTTCGAAAGTGTTCGAATGCTTTGCCTTTCCATATAAATTCGTTTGCCAATTTTCAAATAGAACTGTAACCGTTTGAATGTTTGTTTATACAACCATCGTCGACTCTCCTGCCGTGTTCGTTTAACGTACATACCGTATGATTTTTCGTTTTCAATCGCATTCACGGTTTTATTCGAACGAATTTGAATTCGACGAATCGAAATACGTTGTTAATCTTATTAAAGGTACGTGATCTTTTACACGCATATTATAACAACTTGCGTTGGTTTCTCGCATGGATTTCAAGGTCACAACCACTCTGTTACACGTGCGCGAAGTTTCGTACAATTAATTTTATAACATGTATTTCGGATTCTGATAGAATCTAAGACGTACCCAGAATAATATAGAAAAATATTTATATACTTACAATTACAAACCTATAACTTCTATGAGCTGCGAGAGTGACAGACGCAAGACCAAAACTTTTCCCGAAAAATGGCATATTTTTCCGTAACTCGACCATCGTTTCGCGATGTACGTAGTAATAACTCGGCAATCGCGCATTTCTCGCGCTATATTCGAGAAAATAGTTGAGAACCACTGGTCTAAATCGTAGAAGCGCATCAATAGAATCAGTGAAAAGCAAGGGGAACTCGATGAGGGTCGAAAGGGTTGCACAGCAGGCTGGTAACTTTTTTGATAGCGGAGCACTATGATTTACAACAACAGCCTGGCAGTCGTTTTCATAGCGAAGGCAAGCTGACTGGTCGTCATGTGGGGGTAAATTTTGTGCATTTTCTAGCTGCCTGCATTAGTTTTATATAATATTATTAGGTACACACGGTTTGGGGTTCTGAACACGCGCACGGCACTAAGGGGCAAAAAAGCAACGCGGCGTGGCGCGGCAGGGACAGCGGCAAAGGGGAGCAGTAGCTGGAAAAGAGGGAGGGAGGGGTCAGTAATGCTCATTGGGGGATCATGGATCGCAGGTCACCCTCGACCATCAGGTATGTAGTAGACGACGGTACCGTATCCTTTTATCAAGTCTGGCTGGGCCGGGAGAATCATCGAACAGCGATAGAATGAAATAAACGAGGAAAATTGTGAGCGCGAATCGATACGCGAAGTTCCACCGCTGTCCGACTCAATGACGGGAAACACAAGATCAATGGACTTTGCTGATTTCGTGGTGGGGAAAGAAATCTCTGTTTCAATTTCCCAGCGAATAACGACCTTTGCGCAAATATTAAATTGAATACATTACCGGAAGAAAAGATTGTACGTAGCGCGATAGAGGTTGAGATTATTAGAATCAATGCATCTGCGATGGATAGTATTTCAACCATCGAGAAACGAATTCCCTTGTCTCTTGTTTGTACTTGACTTTACGTCATCTAATTAAATAATTACGACGAAATAAGAAATTCTTTTCTTGCGTCTATGCTTTCAACAAGTTAAAAATTCTACCGTGTCTCTTTAAATTCTTTAAAATTACGAATGCATCGAAATCAGTGAGAAAGTGAAAAAGGAATAAAAGTCAGCAACGCAAGCAAAACTCGACAGTTTGAACAACGAGTATATCTATACTAGCTTCAGATTTACCGTTGGAGCTTGCAGTTATGCGTAACTGCGTAAAATTTGTTTTATCAAATAAAATAACAGAAAGAGAAAATCGAATTATTTCAAACAAAAACAGAGAACGGAGTAAATAGATAGAATATATACATATATATATATGTCCTACGGCACACAATGTCAACGAGTCGAGCGATATTTATCTAGCCTGTGAAAAAAAGAATGGGCCGTTTGTTATTTGCCCTTTGCATTTTCAGTGAAAGTTACTCTCCCGTTCATGTATGTAACTATATCATAGAATTTTCTTTTTATCGGGGGCAATAGTAAATAAC
Organism: Agapostemon virescens; assembly: GCA_028453745.1. Classification (NCBI taxonomy): domain Eukaryota; kingdom Metazoa; phylum Arthropoda; class Insecta; order Hymenoptera; family Halictidae; genus Agapostemon; species Agapostemon virescens. The sequence continues at coordinate 14,796,348 of CM052096.1, read as the reverse complement.
TTGTTTCTATAGTTGTTTAAATTTCTTGTACCGTAATAGAAAATTGTGCAATTTACAAACATAATATTATAATAAATAGTTATATTATAGGGTCATTTCATGGGAAATCGGACCTAACCCAGACCTTTTAGAGTAGGGTTTAGGATTTGCTTAAAATTTCAGCGAATCGTATTCTTTAGCGATATATCAACGAATCTCGGAGGATTTTTCGATATTTTGAAAACTATTGATTTTATGTACAAGTAAAAAGAAGTATTAAATAATAAGTATTATATATATCTCATTAAATTATTAGAGCTGAACTAAAAAACAACCGGTAAAAAGGTTTCCAGGAGCTTCTAACGAGAAAACAACAGAAGTTTCCAATGGAAATAACATCTGTTTAGAAAAATGTTTTCACAGCAGGTTATTTTTCAAAACATTTTTAAAAATGACGGCATAGCCCCAAGTGTCACCTCGACGGCTGTGTTTTTAAACAAGCGAATATTTTAAAGTTAACATAATTAGAACTTTTCTTGAGCAATTAGTTGCATTAATTTAATAAATGATATGCGAAATGAATTTTATAAATGTTGTAATTGGTATGAATTACATGACCAATAAAAAAGAAACTTTTCAAATATTTTTTATTTCAGCCACGTACTGAAAATTTTAAAGACGCATCTAGTAGATCTATAATAGTTACACACATGCAGAAAAATTCATTGAAATCGATCGATACATGAGCTACATGAGCTACATGCCATAAAAAATGGCGAAAATCGCAATTTTTCACGATGCCTGGACAGTTTCTGCTTAAACTCTACAAATTCTTACATTTTTCTACGCGTGTCATTTTTTCACGCGTCAATCGATTTCGGTGAAATCTTCAGCATGCGTATAACTAACACAGTTCTGAAAAAGACATATTTTCAATTTTCATTACGAGTTGAAATAAAAATGAGTTTAAAAAATGTCTTTTCTACTTTCCCATGTAATTTCTATCAATTAAAAGGATTTCAAAATTATTTTTGCATATCACTTAGTAGGTCAATGCTGCTTCTGGTTGCTCCACAAAAATCAAGTCGTTTGGCTCAATTTTGAAAAAGTTATTTAGATTTAAAAAGTGTCCGAATACTTTCGTGAGCCACTGTATATCATCGAACTGAAATAGGAATCTGCAGCGTTCATTGCCACGGTTATACGCAGATCGGTCATAAGCAAATACAATTGCGATTTTGATGACAGATTAATGAAATAATTTTATTTTATGCTTCATATTGGTAATCTGTTAACCGTTTCGCTTAAATTAAAAACGTGCACCGTCTTTCGCCGAATAGAAAATAATATTTTTCCCTATTTGACGAATATATTATACTCGTCATAAGCCAGAAAAAATGATCTTTTTATGACGAGTACACGCAACATAAATAATTAACAGGTTAAAATATAAATATTTTACTGTATGATTTAGATTCTCGAAATCGAAATATTTTATTTCGTGCTTTAAATTATCCGACTAAAACTATATTTTATTATATAATTTAATTCGTATTATTAAATATTACCCAACTCCATGCAATTCATTCTTCTATTGCTATTGCTGTTGTTGTTGCGTAGCATTTTAGTTTCCTGTAGCGTTATCGAACACTATGAGTTTATTCATTACAATGTCAATAAAAAACACTGAGAAGTACCGTTCTGAAAGGTCATAAAGATCATTGTGTTTTAGATCACGAATCTGTGAGTGAAAGACTGTGATTGTCAAACTAGTTACGAAAAGTTCCGTCCACGATCGTTCTCTTTATTTGATTCCTATTTTTCTGGTAAAAGCATAAAGCGAACAATTCGGCTACGCGTAAGGTACGTTATACCATCCCATAATAATTGTCCTAACCGCCGAATACATCGAATTTCACGTAAATATCAATTTTCACGATATGGGTTGCCGAAAAACTTCCTTCTCGATTATGTTGGCATGCGCTACGAACCTTAACAAACTATCATGAACAAGATTATTAATAATTTGACTGGTGTTTGCTGTAAAACAATCTCTCGAAATGGTTTCATTTTAATTGTTACAGTTCTAATCGATATAATAATAAATGGTTCGGTGGTTGCTATTTTTATAACTGGAATATTGAAAGCGTACTTTGGTTTCATAATAATCATAGTGTATGCGTGTTGAACCTTAAAGTATATTTAGAAGAAATTATAATAGGTACAATAATATATTGTATAAACTGTCACGAGTAAGAATATAATAAGAAATAAATCCGACTCAACCACATTTATATAGTATATTTTTCTATTTTTGATCATTATTGTCGCGATAAGTACATCGAATATTACAATTTGTCTAACAGTCTGTCAAATTGGTCTGGAATCGCGTTAACCGTGTATCGAATCAAACAAATCTGATGCGTATAACTGTGTTTCGCGCTACGTAGTATTTTACCAAAAGAATTCATTTCTAATTTTATAATTTCCATCGTAGTCCAGGTACCGATATTAAATGTTACAATTTCTGTATAGAATGTAACAGAATGTACAAAAGCATCGTTGTTTTCGTCGCAACGATATCAGCGTTATATCGTAACGGTAACAACGAATAAGAAATTTCGAAAAAAGAACGTACGAATGAGAATCGAAAATTTTTTTATTCTTTCCTTTGATTCGACGGAACTAAACTGATAGAAACGAACTTGTAGCGTAAGAAACGTACCAATGATATTTAGCGAGCACCGACAACATCTAGAAACGACTAGAAACGACTAGAAACGACTAGAAACGAAACGATGTAGTGGCATGTTCACGTTTGGCGGTGCGATTACGGTAGACCGAATGAAAAGTATAATTACTTACACACATCTTCTGTAGAATGCATATTTTCAAGTTAAAATTATATCGTACATCGCGCGATCGGAAGAAGATATAGAACGAGCGAAAAAAGATATTATCCGTGCGGTAAGAGCCTAATTTTACCGTTGGGAAGTACAATATAATATTTTCTCCGGTTGGTCGGTTTCGTAGGAACAAGCCCATACACGTAATCTTCTCCGTAACTCGATTTTCGGAGAAACACTCGTGTCTCGTGTATGGCTCGAAAATCGCCCACTCTTATAATGACGTGGGTAGAAACCGGTTGAGAACTTCTATTCGCGCAGACGATCCGTATTCGGGACGCAGCTGCAGACGTCCGCGCAGCCGAACACGCGCAGATTGCGAACACGTGACAGCTGTTCGTGGTAGGAAAGACCGTGGGCCAACCGGCGAGCGCGTACTATCCCCGCTCTGGGCTGCGCGAACAAAGAGACAAAGCTACTTGGTCGGTGTCGACGGTTGATGCCACTAGAAAGTCGTTGGTAGTCGGTGGGTGCGGTTGTTCCGCGATAAATAGAAGGGCGCGTCGGTTTGGGCATCACGAGAAAGTTTATTCCGACGTTCGAAAGGTGTGTACAGAGTGAAAACAGCGTGTGGGAGAGAAAGAAGATCTCGAAGAAGGAAAAAGGAAGGTTTACTGTCCTTACTGTCCGTCGTCGTCGTCGTCGTCGTTGTCGTCACCGCCGCCGCCGTCGCCGTCGCCGTCGCGTCGGTAGTGATCGTTCGTAGTATATCGAATATATCTCGCAGTCTGTCGCTTCTCGCGGGCATCCCAGGGATCGGAGAAACGATTTGGACCGCGTAAACGATTTCGATCGCGACACGGGAGAAGAGATCACGCTTGGTCGGTGATAAAATTGGTCGATCCGACAAGACCACCGTCGCCACGAATTTAAAATCCGTAGACCGCCGCTCACGATCCTCGCGAGGCGAATCGCGTCGCGTAGAACGAACGAGAAGTTACTCGAGCCGTATCGTTGTCGATATACGCGAAAGAATCATCGAGAACCAACCGATACTCCGTTTTCGCGCTGGAGCGTCGACGAACGGATACGAAGTGCAACCGTGCGACGTGGCCGCGCCGCCATTTTGTGAAGATTCCTGAGTACATCCCGCCGCGAACAACAACGGCCCCTCTCGCGCCGTGACCCATCGACTCGAGGAAGAACGGTGTTACGCTTCGATCGCCGCGCATCGTCTCCGTTTTCACCATCGTGGAAAAGGGAAAAGGGGCCGGCGGGGGAGTAAGAGGACTGGAAAAGGTGTGACATATACGTTTCGTTGCGGATCGATTCGACCTGGGTGGCTTCGCTTAGCAACCATGAGACTGGAAATTGTGTCAGCGGCGGATTTTTTGGTGCATCTGCTGCGTTTGCAGGCGGGTCAGCTGTCCGAGAGACAGCTCGAGATGTTCAAGTCGTCGTTGACGGAGGTTCTCCGTCATCGTTACAGGGACCATTGGTTCCCGGATCGTCCGAATCGTGGTTCCGGTTACCGTTGTATACGCATCAACGGTAAAATGGACCCGGTGATCGCGCAGGCGGGTGCGAACGTGGGATTGCTGCCCACGGTGTTGCACAGTTTATTTCCGAGCGAGCTGACTATGTGGATCGATCCGTCGGAAGTATCCTACAGAATCGGCGAGAATGGATCCATCTGCGTGTTGTACGAACGCACAGAACCGGACCCGGAGGAGCAGCAACAGCATCAGCATCAACATCAGCATCACTATCAGCACCACCACCATCAACAACAACAACAACAGCAACAGCAACAACAATTCGAGAGCTGTAAAGATTCGTTGTTGCTGGAGCACTCGCAGTTCAGCGAGCAAATCGCTGCGTTCGTTTCCAGTTGAAGCGTTCCAAGGCTAACGCATTCATCGCCGCGACGACGCTAGACGTCGTCTCGCTTCGTCTCCATTGAACGTGCGTCACGCTCTCGGACTGATCAAAGCACACGCGTCTTTTTTCGTGATATATGTGATTGTGTCCCGCCCCCCAGCCCTCTGGTCAAAGTGAAAACCCAATGTATTTTTCATTCGTGTACACGAACGAACGCACGCACGCACGCGAGAGATCGCCCATACCCAAACAGTGTTCCCAACAATAATGATGACCACAACAAGGGTCGTCGTATGGACGACGACAATGAGAACCACAACAACAGCGAGAAAATGAGTCGATTGTATGGGAATCAAACAGAAATCGGTTTTTTCTTGGCCAAGTTTTACGAAAGAATTCGTCGTTCGAACGAATTCGCGATTCGACGGGTCGCGACCATTTTCAACCACAACTGACTCTAGTCCAACCATCGTGCGCGAGTCGTCTTCTATGAATTTTCCGCGATTCATCGCGAAAGAGGATACACTCATGGCGGTAGCCGCATCGTCGTTATCGTTGAATCGATTCAAGTATAATATGATACAATATAATTGAAAAATAACGTCGCGCGCGCGCGTTCGTGTAAGAACGATACGACCAGACACACCAGACCAACAGTCGTCTCGCATTCCGGCGCGTCTCGCGAGAACATCCGGGACTTTTCTTTTGTTCCAGTTGTAAAGGAGGAAGAAGCAGCAGCGAGACCGCCATTGCAAAGTGAGAAACTGAAAACAAAATGGGCGAGCTCCGCGAGGAACTCTCTCCCAGCCCGACAAATTGATCTCAGCCTCCTCTCGCGCGCGCCTCCGTCGCTCCCGAAAGGACGCCGCGCGAGACCGGGGAACAACGAACCAGTCTGATGACCCTCTTCTCTGTTCCGCAGAGAGAGGAAAACGCAAAAAACAAGCTTCTCTCCCTCGAGAAGAATTCAATGTGTTTTTACCGTTGCAAATCTCTTTTCTTCCACGAAGTCTCTTTACGTACCACTCAAATCGATTATTCGAAAACCTCTCGTATATTCCAATGTTCTTGATATGTCTCTCCTTTCCACGACGATCGAGAAAAAGAAAATCGTGGACGAAGATGCCTGTAGATGCAGAGAAAAGATAAATCGAAACCTAGGAAGACCGACTAAATTCAGTTTTGGTCGCGCAAGACTGAGAAACAACAATAACGACAACAACAACAACAACAACAACAACGGGTTGCATATGCATAATCTTCTGTCGTGAACTGTGATCGTCATGAACTTTTCTCCCTTAACCTCGCACCGTGAATGCAAATTACCACCGAGCTACACGCAGACACCGAAACGGACGGAATACATTATCGATCATTCGGAAAAGAAAAACATGATTATAGATTGATATGATTTGCTACACGATGATAACAAAAGTAACGGTAACAGGAGCAGCAGCAGCAGCAGCAGCAGCAGCAAAAGCCCGTTAAAATCTATCGATTTTCTGAAATTCTTAGGAATCGATTCGGACCACCTTTTCTCTTCTCATGGGATACATTGGCACCAACAAATCTCGGACGCGTAATTTCGTATCGTGTTGTCGTCACCTCTGATACCGTAGCAACGGCCCCAAATATTCTTCTTTTCCGGATCATTCATCGTCCATCATCGTCTTCGTTGGTCGTCAGCTGTTGGACCGTCTGAAGCTCGACTCATACGTTGGTATCGTTAACACAATAAGAACACACGTTTACACTGCATACGTACAAACCTTTAACAAAACCGTGAGTTTATATGTACATATATATAGGTATTATGTACCGTAGGGAATCGTATGTATGCGCGAGAACGAACCGAAAATTCGACTCGCGCGTATATGACGTGTCGTGTCGTCAAATTGTATATTATCTGTTTTCTCGTGCAGTGGAGAAAGAGACTGAGCGAGCGAGATGAACGAAAATATTTGTGTGCGTGTGTGCGTGTGTGTGCGTGCGTGCGTGCGTGCGTACGTGTGAATATATGTATGCACGCATTTATGAATTTTGTATGCACGCATGTAAGAATATATGTATGCACGTATGTATGTATGCGTGTATGAATAAATGTTTGTCTGCTTGTGTGGATGCGTGCGCGTGCGCAACAAAGATGAAAAGAATGGAAAACGTATCTGCGCATGAGCGAGAAAGAGGGCAAAGAAACAAAAATATGAAGTAAACAACTGTGATTTTCTTCGCATGAAAGGAGGGGCGTGTTACATCGTGCATGTCTTATACTTTATACAGAATTATCTTTTCCGATGTTACGGACGTGACCAAATGCTCCAACGTCGAATGGAGTATGCATGCGCGGGCACGAATGGGAATCGCGTTATAAAAATGAAAACGTTATCGAGTGACTATTTTTCGATCCATAGATTCTCACTTGGACGATAACGTTCACCGATCGGCTGTTCTTTCGTAATCGCCTGCTTCCTTCCCGGGTACTTGGTTTTTCGTTTCGATTACAAACCACTTAGTCGCCGAAAACATAATTTTTCGAAGCAACGTATTACACGTTCGGTGTGTCCTTCTTGGCTCAACGTCGAACTGGTTCTCTCGTACGTGACTGTTTGAATCATTCGTTTCTAACCTCGCTTTCAACAGTTTTTGTCTATACCGATAAATGGGACAACTTCCTTTATAATAGCTGCAAATTGGTGTCGTAAACATGTTCGAACGAAATTCTTATCCGTACAAATTATACCAAATCTTACGAACTATTCGAGTATTAGTCTTCATAAACCATCGAGCAAGCATTTTTCATTCGTTTCAAATACTTTTTTCTTTTTTACACTTTATTGTATTCAATTTTGAAGAACTTTTTATTTCGATCCGAACAACCGATCAATTTGCAAACTTACCAATTCTTTGTAAATTCGTTGAGATACAGTTTTCGCATCTTTTACGCAACAAACAAATATTGAAACGAACACTTTATGGTTCTTTGTAAGAGTAGTATTCGTACAGTTGGAAATGTTTGGTATATTTCAATGTTTGAATTTAATTTACAGTTTTATCGCAAACATTAGAATAGTTACTATTCTTGATGTTTACGATGGTCAAAGTGTACAGAATTCCGTGGTTTGTGCAAAAAAGAGATCAGCTGGGGATAGACAAATCTGTTTGTATCATCAGAAATCCATCGTTCCGAGAGGCAATTAACGCGTAATCGTTCAGTCGTGCTTTATTATAGTTTCTCTCTCTCCGTTGACGCGTTCGATTTACACGAAATTCGTTGAATATGCAAGCCAAACGTATCGAGCGGGGGATTTCGTATAAAAACGTTGACCGTTGACCGTTGAATACGCGTCATCGATGGACGACACCTTAACCCCTCTCCGCGAAAAATCTGATTTTTCAAAAATCATCGCGTAGCATACGTACAAATTTAACATTTTCAGCTGTAATGCTAAAACTATTCATGAGAATTCCTTTTCGTTATTTTAATCGTATAGTCTGATCGATTGTTGATGTAATCGTGAAAAATGCTGCGCGATCGAAGGATAGGGGGAAAGAAGAGAGGTACGATGAAAGCAAGAGAGAGAGAGAGAGAGAGAGAGAGAGAGAGAGAGAAAAGTATGCTTGTGAGAAAGAGAGCGATACAAAGATAGCGGAAATTTGTGGCGTTCAGTGATCGAATCAGAAAGCTCTGTATGTAGCAATTATAGAAACCGTGTCTGTGATTATATTAAGAATAGAGAGACAATATAAGCAATCTCTGTGTGAACGACCTAATTAGGGGCGCGTGTATTCGTGGTTCTATGGCACGCTTACACGCGACCGTTTCGCACCGATATGTAAAAGTAAATGTTTATAGATATGTTTATATCCGAGAGTATGCGTGGCAATTTTAAACGAATTTTTTTTTTTTTTTTAGATTAATCCACTTTAGCGATCAATCTTTCGCGGATCGTGCATTACGTATATTTGTGTATAAATATATATTTTTACCGCGTTAGCTTTATACACCATTTTCTTTCTGTTTAGCATTTTCTTCGAGAAGGGGGGGGGGGGGCAGAAGAGTTCGATCGTTATGCAATTTCTTTATATTTCTCTGTATTCTTTTACTTTTTCTCGTAGTATTTAATCATTATTACGCTTGATTTCGACCGACTCGTAGTTTACCATCGTAGAAAACAAGTTCGATTAAAATTGCTAAGCATGCCCACCTTGTGAAATTACTATAGAGCGCGCGCAAAGGGACGTAGAACGATGGTAAAAAATGAAAGAAAATAATAAGAAACAACAGGATTCGCTGTTTCTTTTCGAAGATCCGTGACCGCAAACCGATAATAATTCTCTTTGTGTGACGCGACGCGTTGTGAAATAGATCCGTGTGTCGCTGTCAAAACGAGACGTGATGATGAAAGTGTGAGAGTCGAACGGCGACGCGTAGAAAATCTTGCACACCGTTTTCATAGTCTGTAGATGATATGTGTATAATATAGCTTGTACCGAAGCTGCAGCAGATAATGTTCCTTTTTCCTGATTTGATTTCGAGCCATCGGAAGATGATAGTCGACGATATGCAACGGTGCAGACTCGTTCGGTAGAACCGTTTGATTCGTGCAGCGTAACCAGAAAAATAAACTAAATTTCAAGCCGAACAAGTGGGAATATATACAGTAGCCCGCATTGATATTCGGATACTCGAAAAATTTTTACCGCGCTGTATACCTCCACTGTTAATGGACTTAAAGAATTCGTCGTTTTGTAATAATAAAAACTACTTATTTTAAATGCTAAAAACATAGTTTTTAGTTATTTAAGTTGCACACTTTTCACGTTAATCAATGTTAAAGAAAATAATGTTAAATTTTGACATCGCAAAAATATTGGGGACTCGTCGCGTTACCTATTCCCGCTTCTTCGGTTCGAAATCTAGATTATTTTTCTGGCTACGTTGGATTCGCGCGAGACCGACATAGTACATCCACAAAACACACACGTACATACAATTGACAACGCAAACGAACAAGGTCAGCTGTGAAATGAGAAAACATGTGTGGCGAGTGATAAAGCAAACGAAAATTCAGCGAGAGAAAGACACAGAAAGAAAGAAAAACACTTGTAAAATCAATTGTGAGAATCAGTACGAGAGAGTTTATTTCACGAGCGAATTGTAATTACTATATATACATATATATACGCATATATTATATATACATACTTATATATATATATACATCTTGTAACTATACATACAGTCCTTCAGGAAGAATTTGTACAAACCCGCTGGAATAAGGCACCAGCAAGTCTGTGATTTTAGCTTGGTTATATTCAGTATTTTTTTAAATAAAACGAGACAAAATCAAGATAAACGATAAAAAAAAGAAGGAAGATTCGAACTGCGAAAGAGGCGTGGGAGCAAGAGAAAGTTCTGCATGCGAAAAAGCATAGTCTGCGCGAACTGTCTTGTGTGCGTGCGTGATGAAGAAGGGGAAGGTGGGGATACGAGGTATGCGTGCGCGTACGAGGAAGAGGTGGGAGCAGTCGAGAGAAAGAAACGTTGCAAAATGCAGATGGTAGACCTTTCTTTTAATGTATTTTTATATATTTCAAACGATTTTTTTAAACCGCTGGAAATATCTAATATGAAACTTTTACAACGTTAACGAACAATCGTGTTCGTCGTTCGAAATTGTAAATACGATGCGCTTCATCCTGAGATTCGCATCTTTATATCTTCACGGTTATTGTATATATTAAATGATTTTGTAAATTATCGGTGAACTTAGCAATGCATAATAATTATCGGTTGACAGTTTGTAAATCCATGAAAATTTCGCGCGTCTTCCGTCCGTATTTTCCGTTCACGCTCCTTCCACTTTCTCGGGAAAGAGAGTGTGCGCGTGTGTGAGTGAAACAGATTAGAGCAGACGATAGTCAATATCACGAATCGAGGTGGATAGTGAGTTTAGCATAGGTGCGGCGACCCGATAACAAAACGTATTCGAGTAACATGTAAAAATTTCCAAATCACTTGATACATTTCAATACGGTTCGATTTGCTTCCGATATTGGGAAGCTACACATTGTTTCTAACTTTGCAACACGTAACCCGATCCAACTATTTTTTCGTGTTTTGGCAATTTTTTTTTAGGAAAGGGTATCGTCGCATCTTTGACTTTCACTGCACACGCAATGCGAAACTGTAGTATAAGCCGCGTGTCTTTCTTTTCTGTGGGGTTGGCGTATCAGTTGGACACCAGAAAGGAAGAAGAATGCACTAGAGAGAGAGAGAGAGAGAGAGAGAGAGAGAGAGAGAGAGAGAGAGAGAGAGAGAGCGAGCGAGCGCAAAAGAGAGGATATCGAGGAACCGCAAGATTGTAAGAATGAACGAGAGAGAAAGAAAGAAAAAAAACAGAGCAAATGAGAGCGAGGCTGAGAGCCGGAGAAGACGAGTTGGGAGATAATAGGGGATCGACACAGTAAGAGAGCGTGAGGCCCGGCAGGGTTGCTCAACTCGGTTGAAGTGGGCCGTGGGTTCCATCGTGGTAATATTAATTGTGATGCCGAATTATTGTACCGATTAGGGAGAGTTCGTAGCGATTTTAATACGCACCCACGTTACGAGAGACGAACAAGCGTCGAAAATGAAAAAACAGCAGTTCAGAATGAAATTTTAAAAAAAAACACCGACCCAAGGTTATCAAGACCCGAATTCGGCGGCCCTGTTGGCCAGTGCACAAGAAGAAATACAATACACGTGTACATGGAAACAAATACATTCAACTTACACGCAACACACACACACACACACACACACACACACACACACAGCTACACGTTGCGCATCAACCGCGAGCGAGATAGAATCGATTTGGAAAATATGCTTCGTCGATAGTCACAACACACGTGGAAGATGAAAATGCACCTACACACGTTACACGTACACCTCTTTGACAAAATACACGAAACAGACACGAGGAACACGTTACGTACACTCTCGAATCTGTAGACTAGTAGGTTTACTATTAATTATTACGAATTATAATTATTATATCTATTATTACATCAATGTATAATTATATTTAGTTTTTAGGTTATTATGTCTATCATTTCCCGCTTGTACATACGCCGTGAGCTCGAAAAAATTAAATCTTTATCAAAAGAAATCTATAATTTTTTCGACTGTTTTTGTACAGAGATAATAAAAACAAAAAGGCCTCGTGCTTATGAAATTTCATGAATATAAATTTCTGCTGTCCACTGTTTTAATTTTATCGACAACTCTGTTCCGTCAAGCCTTCTCCTTTCCAATAAACCGTACATTAACGATCGTTCACTTCGACTTTTTAATGTCGTGAATCAAGGAATCATAGAAAGTTGCAATCTAAACGTGTCTCTACATCCATGCCATAAAATAGATCATTACGTTATAGCGTTACTATGTTTTCCAGTGAATTATTATCGGGGTTTGTTCAATTTTTGCGGAAACTAAAACCATCGTCAACGTCGTGTTAATTTTGTCGATTTCAAAGAACCTGTTTAAATATCTGACAATTTCGAAAGTTATATATCAATGAAATAGCAGAAAATCTGTATTAATTTAACAATGGTTAGGTGTTGGTATTTTCGATTTCGATTGCCAAAGTCAATAACCATCGTTGGCTTCTATTCCAAAAATATACAATATTTTAGGCACTTCGAGTATCGTTGAAAAAAATTGCTTTCAATAAAAATAGCGTGAACTTAATACTGTGCTATCGATATAATTTTTAATTTTTTAATTAAATGTTTCTTAATCAAAAATACGATAATGCTATTCATTTATAATTTTGTGTATTCATTGAAATATGTTACTAATAATCTGAAATTCATCGTTCATGGGTACAATCAGGACTTGTAAATTGTTTTAACGTTACAAAGACTTGGAATTTTTTCGATTTTATATGTCGGTTCAATACAATTTTTTCACTATTGACGCGTCGAATTACTGTAATCTCATTTAATCGTATACATACCTAGGTAGATGCACATGTTTTGTAAGATAGTTTTATAAAAAAAAATTTATATCGGTTGTAGAAATTACCCGTCTTAGAGGCGAATCAAGATCTCTGGATCGGTAGACATTTGTAAAGGAAATTGCTATTGGAAATTTTCTTTGCATCGACAACCTGTTGCATCGATTGACCAAGAAGAGAAAAGGCTCGAAAAGAACCAAACAACACTCACAAATAATTATCGAGTTATAAACTCAAATCTGCAAAATTTGACTACGTTCAAGTATACAAGCGTGCGCGTAGACAAAGGCCAGCCTACCTATCGCTGCATCGCATCCGATCGTGTCCTCTAATTTTTTTTGTCCCAGTATGAAAACACAGTTATGTCCTGTATCAAAGACACGATCAGCTCCATACGGTTAAATTTAGCAGAAACATTTTATGAACCCATAGAAACTTTAATAACAATTTGTTCGCACGATATATTATGATTCCTTTAAATTTTTCTCGTTAATCGACAGATTGTACGTATGTACATATGTACGTACAAATGTTCATGAATCCAGAGGTTGAAATGCGCCCCTAGAACGTATTTTTAACGCTCTGTATAAATGTTTCTCCTTCTTAAGAACCTTCTCATTAAATGCATACGTATACGGTAAAATTGCGGTTATGATAATTCCACGTATCGATTACGAGAATCGATTTTGTGACCGTTTAAGAACCGATAGAATCCTAACACACCTTACCTGGAAATTTCGGTTCTTCGTAATATTTAGTCGAAACAAAGGTTCTTCGTAATTGTTTTAATCTTTATGGTAATAACTGACGTTTAGATAACAATTTTCGATCAAAATCATTGTAGTTTCTTATGTTCTCGGGTGATCACAGATCAGTATACATTCGAGGCCTAGAAATACGAGTTGGAATCATTAATGGTTGCAACATCGTAGAATATAGAAAATTTTGGTTATCGACACAAGGATTGATCAAACTTTATACAATCATTTTTAACGGTTATTTTCGGAACTATTTCAAGTATTGCGTACAACTGCAATTCGTTATATGCAAGTGTTTCCATGTAATAATATTTGAACAATTTAAACGATGACTCTAATTTGTTTCGACACGAAGAACCGATGATGGTAGACGATATAATCCAGGTTTCCATGCTACGTAGCACTTAAAAATAATGATAAAATCATTGACACTCGTTGAATATCGTTTAAAGCAGGACTGGCAGGGGCGGACGATGATTCGTTCGACTATGAATAAAAGCTGCGAATAAATGAAGTTGTTCGTATACTTTTTTAGCGAACGTGTTACGGACTATAATGGAGGGAAAAACGAGCATCTGTTCGTTTGGTCTAACTGTTCAAGTTCAAACACACCGAGTGTAAAATATCAACAACTTTACATTTCCTGTAATCGAATATTATAGTGTTATTTTTCCGAATGATTTCCAGTTTCAGAATGAGTATATAACAATTTACAAGTATCGTTTACTTTCGAATAGGATGCGTTTACTAACTTTAACCGTTACATGCTAGTTGTTTCGATCTTTGAATAAAAATTATTATTTAACTGTAACGAATAAAAGTAATGCTGCCCATCGTGATCGTAATATCGCATGATATCGTACAGTCTTTACATCTAAATAACATTTTTTTCTGAAATTGAACCGAACGACTTGACTTTTCTGAAGTCAAGAAATTCCGTCATCATCGATCGGTTCCTATCTGGAGAGGTGTTGTCCTCGCGAAATCCGTAACAGACTTATAGGTACTTGGAGGTGTAAGGTTTGGCACCGCTCAATGTGTCACGTTTATTCGTCGCTTAGAATACGTCTCTTTGAATAATACTACAGATATTTTTCGTAAACAACGAATAACTTTGCTTGGAATAAAATCGTAATTAGTTACTCGACACCTCGGCATTACGGTTGGGGCGCCTCGAACACTCGGTTCCCCCACCAAGTTCTGTTTCGCGCAACGCGCACCTTTGTCGCAGTTTGCCGATGTCTCGTATCTTCGTTGTCCCACACGTAACTGCGCTCGCAGGAAGGAGACAGTGAGCAACGCTACGATGGGGACGGTTTTGTCTCGATCGAGGCGAATCTGCCCAGACCGAATTTAAAAGATGCTGCTTCTTACGTAATAATCCACAAAACACGATTAAACACTAGTTTTTACAAGGAACTGTTGTTACGGTATAGACGAGTGATTACTAGTTAAAATTAGAGATGGCAGCAGCAGAATCACCCTGTGTGCGCGTTGTACGATTCGAGGTTCTATGAGCTCGGCCATTGTTCTGGAAAGCTTTCTATATTTTAGACGAGTAAGTAGCATGTATTTCTAAATATGTAAAATCATTTACGTCGTTCTAAACTGTTCACCTTAAAAACAGGGAGATACGCCTTTAAACGTTTAAACAGCTTATTTTTATTGTACATCTATTTGCTACGACCAAGCGACGTACGGTTGTCTTTTCTAGAATTTGTACGATTCATCGAAACGGGGATGACTAGCCCTTACAAATTTTATATTTCAATATGAAAGAATTATAAATAGAGAAAGTAATTTTTCAATATTGTTGCATGATATAGACGAAAGCAGCAACTCGAACGTCGTTACCTTCTTCTCAATGTGTTCGACAACACGGAGCACAACTTTATTACGCGAGAATACAATTTCGAGCGATTTTGTAATGCGTTCTGTGTTGGTTTCGCGATTTCTAAGACGAGTACGTAATGCGTTCCGACAATTGTCGGAGACTTACGGATTGTTCGTGTTTTTATCTCATTATTTTTGTATCTCGTTTTTATCTCGTGATTTCTAGCTTCTGGTTATTCGCCATTTTAGGATTGACATGGTTCTCCCGGTTGTTCGCGATTTCGTAATTTGTCAACTTCTGTCCGATCGTTCGCCTTCATCGTGATTGATTAAGAGTAGCTAACAGCTTGTAAGAGGAGTAGGAGTATAAATAAGTCTCCGCCGTTTGAAATCTGATAGCGCAACCGGTATAAGTTATGGCGGTTAATTTCAGGTGTGAGACGTCATATTGTAAGGTTGTACACCTATCATAAAATAATATTAGCGATTGTGTGTCAGTGCTGTATATTTGTTTCGTGTGAAAATGTTGAGTTTTCGGCCAAATAAACGTAATTTACTGGAAGTTCTGAGTAACTTCTTTAATGAAGAAGAAATCTGCAGCCGATTGCTCGTAGAAGCATACGGTAAGGCTGCATTAAGCGGGAGAAGTTGTTGCGAGTGGTTTCAAAAGCTTAAGAACGGTGAATTTGATTTTGAAGACAAAAAACGTAGTGGAAGGCCGAAAGTGTACGAAGACGCGGAATTCGAAGCATTATTGAATGAAGATTCGTGGCAAACGCAAGAAGAATTTTCACTTGTGTTATCGGTGACCCGACAAGCGATTTCACATCGTTTAAAATCATTGCGAATGATTGAAAAGCAAGGAGAATGGGTTCCGTGTGAACCGATGCCGAGAAACGTTGAACGCCTTTGAATTGAATTGAAGAGTTTTACTTTTAATTTTTAATTTAAGACATTGCTTCTTCTGTTTATTATTGTACTTGTTTTGATCGATGTCCCATGGCCTGTCTGAGCAGCACTTCGCATCGTATGAAGATACCAAAAATTGGGTCGATTAATGGATAGCGTCAAAAGATGCAGCGTTCTTCCGGCGCGATATCCGGATGCTGCCAGAAACATGCGAAGAAGTAGTGGCCAGCAATGGACAATACTTTGAATCGAACACAAGGTACCGTTCTTTCGCAATAAATGCCCAAATTTAAGATGAAAAACGGCGGACATTTATTTGTACTCCCTCCCTATGTAATATATAGCGTTTTATAATTGAATATGCGTACGATGAAAAAAAGTACAAGCGAAGGAACGGGAAAAGAAGCATCGAGGAAGCAATATCCTGATTTATTATTGGTTCGCCGATTATCGTTTTGGTGGGTTCGTCGCACGTGGCGTCAATCTTCCTTCGAGGTCTAAACTCGGTTTAAATCTAGGTCTAAACAAAAAATGGCATGGTTTTCAGGTATGCTAACTAATTTTCTGGAGGTACGACGGGGCGCGAGCAACCTTCGGTGTTGCCGTCGCAACAACTATTTACATATACGTATGCGAACGAGTCTGAATACTTACTTTGTTATAATGTAGCGGTGGTTAAAAAATTCCATATTAGCATGATGCATATATGAATGGTAGTTGCACCGATATAACATTTTAAACGTGTTCTTATCAATTGTAGTTTAAAGGAAAACGAAGTGAAATCTGGAAGAAATCCGATTAAATTGAATACAATTACTCGGAATCTTGGTTATCCTTAATTATCCATAGTCTCGATTATCGGGGAACTTAAATTATACCTCGAAACACGTTCAATCACATTTTACTCGTTACATTAATCTCGTTTTACTGACCAACAAAGCGTGTATCCGCTTGAAATGAGTTGTTTGTCAAGGGTAAGTTTTAATATTTAATTCATTTTGACGGCATGCGGTGTGATACTTTACCGATATAGATGGGAAAAAATTCGATGTCAACAATGATTCAAACGCAGAAAGAAACATTATAAATCAGTCCTAAATTGTTCATATTTTATTAATATATGCACTCTTCTTTAGTAAGTAACTTTTTATTATTTATGTACAAGTCTCCAAAGTCTCGCAACCTAGTTTTCGCGTCTACGCGCACATTATGGACCCACGGAATAAGTAGTTGAATCATACTTTATTCAAATTTTTGCCCCTTAGTTGAATTCTAAATAAAGCTCTGTAGCTTTCGTCAATAATCGTCAATAATCGTTAATATCGTATAGTGTTATAAATTATAATTTATTATATGAGATTATCAAGCGTTGCTGGTTGCTCGATATGCGAGGTAACTGCCCGTAGGTATGTGTGTATGTTGTTTTAATGTATCTTCGATGACTTGGTACTAACCATAGATTATAATATAGTTAATTGTTACAATATTATAGGTATATTTAACGACACCAGCAGTTGGCCATGTACAATGTGAATCATCGAATACTTTTCTATGCACTATCTAACAAGGGGTTTTAAGATACTTATGATGATTTGCGATTCAGGGTCATTAAAGGTGATCTGCAATGGAAAATATTTTACGTTGATTCTCTACTATGGTATCTAATTTAAAAGATTGATTTCCTTGATCAAAAATAAATTATTTTATCGTGGGATCCCTTTAATGTAATGCAGCTTTTGTTGTTAGGTTTTTTCCACAGTCTATAATTGAACATTTTTACGATGAGTTTATATGTATATATATATACGATGTAGATACATTCTTTTCTGTCTTCTTACGCTGACATTTCGTAACTTCGAGTAAAGCTAGTCAGACGCTTAACACGGTTTTTAGCGTTGATCAAAAGCTTTATTTCGAACGTACATATGTGATATTGCAAAGTCTAAGGCAGAAACGTTCTAGACTTGAGAAATCAGAAGAAAACGCATGGTAAATATTGACCAAAGCAACATTTACAAAGCAGCAAGGAAGTATCAAACTACTGTTTCTAAAAATGTGTTACATAAATCGGTAACTTAAATTGTTCAATGATCGCGCCTATTGTTAGTCAGTTATTTCTAAAGGAATTACTGTAGTTGTTTCGGACGTGTGGTCGCACGATACCGGTTACACGTACACCGTACATCCGCGTCATGGTCGATTTACGATTTTGTCGCGAATAGGTTAAATTATCGTATTTGTGACGTGTCTTTGCTAAAATGGACGAAGAATTCTTGTCGGTGCCGTATCGCGACAAGTAAGTAATAGTAACTATACTACACTACAAAATAATTGTGGCTCGTTTGACATATGATCCTGACATAAAGTCTCATCGGTCAAAAAAATTGTACTTTGCAGACTAGTTAAGTAGGTGTACGGTTCTCTGTTCTCAATCAAGTCGATGTTTGCAAAATTCAAAGGTTGAAACTTATCAAACGAGCAACTGTTTATCTATAATCGATACTTTTTGTTCAATACTTCATGTATTCCGCAACATATTCTGGTTTCTCAACACTTTTTATGTAATCTATAGGATTAACAGCCATGCTTATGGATAGATTAGCAGTATGTTCGAAATATTTGTTATAAATAATCTGAACGGTTGGTGACGAAGAAACCGTAGAGTTTGTGTATGTTCCCATAAAAAACTTCAACCGGGATTTGGACGTTAAAATACCCCAGCCGATTTTAATCAGATGCGAACACTTTTCTGCTATTTTTCTGTCGAGTTTCAGCTCGAAACCTTGTTTGCAACGGTAGTTATAGGTGGAAATCATACATTCAGTGTTTGTCCCATTTAATCGCAATTAAGAATTGTGAAAAGATCGGACATGTTCCAGATATCGACCCACGTATTAGGGAACTTTTTTCGACTTTTTCCGTTGCAAACTTTCGTTGTAAAATGTAAGACATCTACATCTATCAAAGTTATACTTATTTTTTTCTTAACGCGATAGGTGTATTAGGCGATGTTAAACATCCGGAAAAGTCCTTTGTATTAGGGGGACCGGAGAGTAATGTCGTTTCTGCGCATGTCGACATTCGTTTGTCATTTATCAGCTCATGGTGTACTTCAAAGTACACAAAAAATGTAAAAATCGACATTACTTTCCGGCCCCCCTAATAGTTTTTAAAAGTTAATATTAAGCAACAAACGATTACCGATGCCATTAGAATAAGAATATATTTCAAAATTTTTAATTGTAATCAAATGAAGAAAATGAGAGGCAAGAACTGGTATTTTCTGATTTGGGGGAAAAAGTTTCTTCCTTGTGATGATGACGAATAGTTCATATGCGGTTAAAACCTTTTTAAAACTTTTCATGTGCACTGCATGTTTACATGAAAAAATTAATATATATCATACCGTTAATGTACTTATAGAAGCACATGCAATAGTTAAAATCTTACGCTCGATGTATTTTCCTTCATAAAAATCATTAAATTTTAGTCCAGCATTGTAAGAACACGGTAGAAAAACCCCTCGATCGACCAGAATAACCGCAATGGAGTTCTTTCGTAAATTGATCGTTTTAAAAAATTATCCACCGTCGTAAATTGATTGATACGAACTTCGACTCGCTTATCCTGTTGGTAAATACACCGCTGCATGGTATTCGTTCAAATCGCGATGGCTATTGGAAAATGCACTCCATGACTTTTCCTTTTTTATTTAGTTGCTCTTGAAATTCAATCGCTACGTCCGGTACGATCAATTCGACTATGTGTCAGTCCGACGGATGATACGTCCCCTGGAGCATATTTCTTCGTTGGTATACTATTTCAGAGTACTCGGTTAAAGAACTGAAAAACATTTAGTAAAAGACAATCCAAAAGGCTGCTTATTGTGTACATAAATGTATATTCTTTTAATTATGTTTTTATGACGCGTTGATTAGCCTATCTTTATTCATTGGATACTAACAAAATTTTGTGCCCGATTTTCAATAACTACAAAACATTTTTTGAAGAAATGGCAAAAAAGTGCTGGTGATTATGCATATAATCGAGCGATAGAACTGTTATTTTAATTTTAATTATTTGATCCCTTGTATTCTCATAATAAATTAATAATTTGAGGTTATAACAAAGTAAGATAAAGTATTGAAAAATAGTGTAAAATTATTTCATTAAGAGGTGAAACGCAAACGAATACTGAACCTAACGAAGACGAGGATGTCTGAAATCATTTACACTTTTATTTACCTATTCGTTGAAATACATCTTGTAAGCGGCTTAGTCCTTTGTATTGCTTGTTTCGTTAAATTGCAGTCAGCAATTTAAGGTAATCGTTGCAAAGAGAGTACTCGAGTTTCGAATAGCGGATCGTTGAGACCAGTTGAGAATCGACGATGCTTTAGGATAATTTACAGATTTATTTGTATACCCATTCTTGTAAATATTGTATATTTTCGAGGATACTTCTCCTGGACACGTTGCTTTTTATATGATTTCCAATGAAACAGCTAGTAATTGC
This sequence comes from Agapostemon virescens, assembly GCA_028453745.1. Taxonomy (NCBI): domain Eukaryota; kingdom Metazoa; phylum Arthropoda; class Insecta; order Hymenoptera; family Halictidae; genus Agapostemon; species Agapostemon virescens. The sequence goes on along the minus strand of CM052096.1, from coordinate 14,775,623 downwards.
CTAGGAACGTATCCAATGCGAAATCTTCTACGACATGCGTCGGTAATAACCTTGTAACTTTAATATTGTAAATTAATTCATACGATCTGAGTTGTAACATTTCATCGTGTGGGAACGGTCAACTAAGAATATTTGAAATCCGAATGACGAGTTGACGTTAAACGTTACTTAAAATTACCTCGAATTTAATTGTATATTACACAGAACTGGTTCTGTCGCATTCGTTATTGTCGCGGTAAAAATCGTGCATGAAGAACATTATGTGGTTAGTTTGCGATACCTAGATACCACTTCCTGTTGGACGATACATCGATGATACAAGGAATACGGAGTGGTCGAATAATTACGTCAAAATTGACTGGTATAGATCTGCGGAATCTATAAGGTTACTCGGTTCGAAAGGATGAATCGGCCCAATTTCATTAAATATAATTAACTCGAACACGAGATTCAGCGTAACATTTCTACACTGCTGCGAGGGTTTAAATTTGTGAGTATTTATACTTGTGGGACGTAACTAAGTGGGAATGCTCTCAACACTTCTAAGGACCATATTGAGAAATCTTGAAGACGTTCTCGAAAATTCTATATTAAGAAATCTTATGAAATTGTCACTGAACCGAATCATGCTTTATACCGGCTGCATGCAGCTGGAGCATGGTTATCCTCTCTACGAGCAGAGGGATTACTTCTAATCGAAATGCACGCAAAAAATTCTTTGTACGCAACAAGTGAAATGACTATTTCGATACACCGGGTCAAAGTGGTTTATCGCCCAAAGGTTAATCGAAATTCTGCCTTATTGGATACACTTTTCCATTTTTGTTTTAATTATAAAACAAGTAGAAAGACGTCGCGATGTTCGGCTTCGTATACGACCGATAAGTGGTAAGCAGAAAATCTACTTTCCTGAAAACAATAAGCCTTCGTGGAACTTTTGCATCTACGTGTTGCCTGTATAAATAGAAATTGCTAGTTTTTATTCGTTGACGCAAGAGCGTGCGAACTTGAACACGATGGTTCGTTATCAGAAACTCGTCCACGAAAGTTCATGATGGATCCGCGGTGACAGGTAAATCGAGAATCGCTGGAAAATTAACGGGCATTACTTGGCAGATTGGCTAAATCGTTGATTGGCGATAACCGAGCGGTTAAACTGGTTCCGCAGCAACGATACATTTTGCCGTGACCGATGGCGACCGGGAGAAAGGGTATCAGGAACTTGCTACCACGAGAGAACCCGACACGCCATGTTCCACGAAGTGGATGCCAGTCGAGCTTTCAAGTTGAAGTACAGCCTCGATTTCCTTGGAAAGGAGACTGCCGATCTCCTCGGTCGATCGGCGCTCTAATATTAAAACGTATCTAGGCGAAAAAAAACCTCGTCCCTGTCGTCGCGTCGCACCGACTTGCTAACCGGTCTTTTAGTTTGCATTATCAGTCGGAAAAATCCATTCGGAAGTCTCGCCATCTCGGTGTCATGGTACCAACTCACGTGGCGCGTCATGATTTTGACGAAGAATCGTGATCGCTATTGGCCATTTTTTGCATCAGTCAGATCGGGACAACAAGCAATTTCCTTGTTCGTTTAACGAGTTATGTATTACCATTACGACGCGCAGCGAAATGTTGCACGTCCTTCCGAGGTTCGAGCGACAACCGAACGTGTTCGACGGGCCAAGTCGCTCTGTGTCCATTAATTTGGGGAGTCGTTGAAGCTGCAAGCGATTCTACTGCGACGTTCTAGTAACGATTACGAGAAGAATCAACGTTTTCGCGTGCCGTGTCGAGTACGCGCATGGAATTTCAGAATTGCGATTCGGACTCCGGAGCTTTGGTTTCTTTTTTCCGATTGAAAAAACCGAAATGTAACTTAACTCGGGTTAAAGGGCTGATCATACCCGGTTCCGGACGAAGAAACTTGGAGATGTCGATGTGGGACCACCGAGTCCCCTAACGTTTATTTCGTGTTCGTCCATTGACGTCTCGCATAGCAGAAGGGGGCTCTAGACCGTCGATGTGGTGTAAAATACTCGGAGATATCCTAGGACAGAGGCCTGAACGAGGCTCGTACGAATGAACCTTAATGCGAGGGACCGGGTGAGGCGGACGTTTTGCTTCGGGCTACCGAGCTGCTCATAAACGCAGCAAATTACCGTCAATCAACGTTGCGTCAACCGTCGTCGCGAAAAGTTGCCATGCAAAGCGAGTTCCTAAATTCGCGCAAGTTCTGGCTGCTGGCCACCATGGTGAGTCGAAGGGACTCGCTTGTTGGCGTCCTGGACCTACCGTTGCCCCAGTACTCTATTAGCGTTAACTACCACGATACTTCGCGATGCTTAGCGATTCAAATTTCATTCTTTGTTGCCAATATTATTAGGCTTTCCCAGAGGAGCGAGCCGTGGATTAAGGTACCGTAAGACATTTCGACTTGTCATTCTATAACATAATATAATGTAAGTTAGTATGGGCGAACCAGGAATTCGGAGATGACAAATAAATATAATAATACGCCGATCGTCATCGATCCTGCTTCTTTCAACTTTTAACGCAAAACATACATATTTCCGCTTGCGTTCGAGGTTTTAACGCTTCCTTGATGGTAGGCGTTTCTCACCTCCGCCAATTAGGTATTTCTCAGGAGAAATGCGCCCTCGATCTTCCTCTCCTAGTACAGGTCCTAGAGGGGAAATTCGCACCTAAGCGCATCGCCCTTGCATTTCGCCACGGAGACCAGGTTTATGATGCGACTATTCCGGACTCTCGAGTGGTCAAAATCGAAATACCCATTGTCGCTAGAATTAGTCTCTACTCTACGGAAAAGCAACCGGTATCACATCCGGGTCATAATCCTGGTCACCGTCCTGGTCGACTCGGCTGTCGGACATCTGGCCGCTAGCATTAATAAATGCTAAACTGCCTACAATATTTTGTTGGATTTTACTGCAAAAGCACTCGTCGTTGAATTTTGTGAAAAGACGATGAAGGGCTAAATTATTTAACGTCGAATCATTGCAGTACTGGGCTCGACTACGACGTCGATATGTTATAATTTAGCTTGGCCATCGTTGATCGTGATAATCTGATAACTAGAAGAATCGTAATTCTTGCCACCCATCGCGCGTCGCGATGTATACATAGACCCCGCTTTCACATAATTAAACTGCCGTCGCTATCGATTACCAACATTTCTTTAACGAAACGATTGTAAGCCAAAGATCTCCGGCTTCGCTTGTTTTACGAAAACCCCTCCCACTTTCGCTCTTTTGCGTAGAATCTTTTCCCGAGATCGATCTATCCTGACATCTTGAGATTCTAGCCAGCTTCTGACGAATTACGTCTTCTTAGTTTTCTAGATACTTTCCGTGTGGCGATTTTTGAGGACGGTGTCTTGAATCTCGCTAAAATTGAAATATGTTGTAGTCCGAGTGAAAATATTGTAGAATATAAAAAAAAATATTCTTTCGCCTTTTTCTTATCTTCAAAATTTTAGCCGACTTGTGCGAAAATTACCTGTGCAAAACAATTTATGTCAAAATTATTATTCAAGATACGGACATTTTTGTTTTTTATTTTGTCATAAGATTTATTTGATTTTATCCTTTGTAATATTAATTTTACATTCTGATGTACGATGCACCGACAAACGGTATCCGTACCAATAGAATTTACTAAAATTCATTCTTCTGGTCTTAAGGTCGCAAAGGTGCTAAATGCTGCAACGTTGCTACCCGGAAATTGTTCTTTAAAATGTTTATAAATGTCTCTTAAATTTCCTAAAATTAAACGTTTTTGAACCAAAGCAAGTTTGCCGCCTTTCGCAAAGGAGGAAAGAAAAATAGCTTTACTCGTAATCAGTTTGCAAGTATTTTACTCGTCTAACCGTATGTCTATCATAATTTTCTAATACTCCTCGATTTTGGTATACATGATAACTTTTATTTTTTACATTGAATTTATTTTTCGATTCTTGCAAAATATAATAACGCATTGCAGTGTATTGTATATAATAAATATATTGTAACGATCATAAATTAAGAAGTTTTTACGAAATGGAGAAAAACGAATTCATGGATAAAAGTATTTAACGCAACGTTTGACTCATCTGAGAAGAATGTGACAGTCGTTGGAAAGGATTAATTTTCAGTTGCTACGAATTTCGATTCGTTGCTTTGTTTACACACACACGCACACGCACGCACGCAACGCGAGAGGCTGGCGAAAGGCTCATTATCCTAGGAATACGGTTTAAATTTGTTAGTTAGGTTTGACGATGAATCCAATGCGAAAGGGAGCCTCTGGGAGTGGAGTCAAACGAAGACGAAACCAATGCAAAACTGGGAAGCTGCAAGAGGTTGAAACTTTGTGGACGAACCCAATGCGAAATTGGGGAGCCACTAGGAATGACGCGCAGACGAACTCGATACGAAACCGGAGAGCTGTTAGGAAATTGTTGGCAAACGTCATGGACGTCCAATGCGAAATTGGAGAGCCGCTTGGAGGTTGGGTGGTATACAGACGAATCTGATGCGAAATCGGGGTGCTGTAAGATACGGACGAACCCAGTGCGAGACTGGGGAGCCGCAGGAAAAGTAGAATTTTTATGGACGAACCCAATGTGAAATTGGGGAGCCATTAGGTTGAATAAATCTTGTTCTAAAGTATAATATAGCGAATGAACCTGACGCAAAATCAAGGTATCACTAGGATTGTTAGTAAGCCTCGCAATTGCAATTATATTATTTTATTGATACAATTCGAGCGATAAGATTGTATCGTGCGGGAGAGTTCAATTACCATATTAGGAATTTTGACCAATGATTAAGGATTTGAAAGATTACACGATTTACCATTTAACACTTTGCTGACCGGAAATTTTACACAGAAACGATGCAACACCGGCTATTATTTTGTAATTGAATATGGAAGTAAAGTAAAACATTCTAAATAAAATCCTATAAATTTTATTTATACTGAATGAAACGAAATTAAACTTTGGACATATTTTTTATATAACTTTTAAAATATTGAAAAGACGAGTTAACTCGTCACCGGTCACCAGTGTGTTAACACAGATTTATTGCTTTAAATCGTGTATTTACAAGTGTTAAAGTGTTGCGACTTGGAATTGAATGTAGTGCGTAATACGAATTAATATTATCTATGTGGCACGGCGTTAATGCACTGGCGATACGGGGTCAAAGAGCAATTATGAAATGTCAAATAGAATTTTACCGGACTCGCAGAACCTATATGGTTAAATTTGATTCGAAGGGGATGTCAGCCTGATCTCAGTAGAATTTATTCTTCTACGAGTGTGACACAAAGTCTGCGCGTAACTATTCGATTATGAGCTGCGAGATTAAAAATGAATGGTTTTACATACTCTTAAAAATGGGGGAGGGCTCTTTGCATGGTGTACTTAAGGAGTCACGTAGGGTCACATTCTACATTTTTTGTAACTTCCAATAAAATTCGAGACGAACTCGAAAATATTCTTGACAGAAAGTCAGTGTATGTATACCACGAACGAAGCTCCTCGGCGGTAAAAGCCTAGTTAAATATTGGCGAATCGTTACTGCCGCCTTTTTCCTTCTCCAAAAATGACTGCTACTTAATAACGGTTGATCTGTTGGTGCAATTACCCGAATCGTTGGACTCCGTGCCAATGATAATGGTGGTCGTAGTATACGTTCTTTTATAAAGGTTGTTTTCGTAAAAATCGGTCAGTATGGCAATCTTTGAAAATTTGTATCTTCCAAACAATATCGTGCATGAGAAAAAGACTGCTCGCATTTTTTTCTATTTCCACTTGGATTTATTGCTAGGAATATAAAAGAATAACAAAAAACAACATTATAATTATACTTATCATAGTTAGAAGTAACTTAAGAAATTTTGTCAATAATTTATGTTTCCTCGTTTGACAATGAGAAAAAAAAAATAGATTGACTCGGTTTTGCAACACGTTGGCAAATTTTAATATATTATTTATTTTTAATATTTCGTGCACAACATTTTTGCTTGCAAAACTGCATTAACTCGCTTTGGCATACTTTCTACTCATTTTTTGCTGAATCATTATTCAGAGATATTTGTTCCCACTGTTCTTGAATTCATTATACAAATCTGTAATTGAAGTTGGTTGAGAGTCATATAAATGTTTCAAAGTCGTCTGTTTAATAAACCCCATAGATTCCTTATGGGGTTGAGATCGGGGCTCTGCTCAGGACAAACCGCAATGTAAAATTTTTTACTACTGAGCCAATTTTTTACACTTTCAGCAGTATGAGTAGGGTGTAGGTCATGCATCAAAATTACATTTTTTTTCTTCAAATGGAATATTTTCAACAGCACCTATGAGACGATCTTGTCAAATATCTGATTCAACACCAAATGCTGTTAGACACCCCCAGAACAATAAGGACCCACCTCCATGCTTCAGCGTTTGCTTCACATATCGTGGTTTAAGTCATTCATTTTTACAAATTCAGTTAAATTCTGTTAATTTTGGTCTCGTCCTACTAAATAACCCATTCCCAGTCGGTTTCCAAATTCCAAACAACATTTAATATTTTTTTTCGATAACACTGGCTTCTTTTTTTCTTAATGTTTCTAAACTTACCTCCCTTGAGGGTTCTTCGTGTTTTCCACTGGCTTATTTGTATATTCGTATCTTCTTTTAATAATTTTGCAGCCACAGTGGCATTCGAAGTTTTACCAGATGCGACAAACCGTATAATCCTTCGTTCGTCCTGCGGTCTTAATTTTTTTGTTTTCCTGTAACATTTAATAATATACTTTAATAATATAATGTCTTTTTCTTATTCTCTGCACCGTCGATCAACTAAACTAATTTTTCGCCGTTTGATGCGTTGATGACAAGTCATCATTAATAAAGAAATTACATTTAAAATCAATTTCGAGCAATTGATATTGTTACTTCAGCAATTACTTACAGCAATTCATATTATTACTTCACTTGCGTGCTCTTTCGTATCACAGATTGCGAAGAATTGAGTGCTAAGACGTACAATAACATGTTGTTAATATACCAAAGTGGTCTAAACATACTATTACAACATTCCACGTAAACATTTCTTTTACGGACCGGTGCAAAACCAAGTCAATCTATTTTCTTGGCATTGCCAATCGAGGGGACATTGATTATTGAAAAGTTGATTATTTCTTAAGTTACTTCTAAGCGTGATCAAAATAATTATAATGTTGATTTGTTGTTATTCTTCTATATTCTCAGTAATAAATAGTGATTTATACAAAGCTTGTGGTTATTGGTTCATCGTTATCGTCGTTACTCTACATATTTCAATTTCAACAATATCCCGGCTACACCGTCTCAAAAACTAGTTGCCTTCGCATGAAATGACCCGACCTTTTGGATGTCCAGCGCCCGATACAGAAATCGAATTAGATTTTATTAGCATCTAGGGCTCGCTAGAAAGATCGTTTTTATCCTGGATGGACTTTGTCTGCGCAAGGTCGTGCGTTACCTGGGGCATACAACGGGCATATAGAAATCCAATGTCGAGTACGTTTCCAACCTTCCTCCGGAGACTCGATACATGAAATTTTCAACGAACACGGAAGTTTATGTCGAACTCTAAACGTTTCTTCGCTCGGGTCACTCTTCTCTTTTCATAAACATTTAAGTAAGAATAAATATTAACAAAAGCAGAGCCTCTTCCGAATTTGATTTAAGAAATTATTTTCGTTTTAAAAACCGCTTTTTCACCAACCAAAAAGGAATTTTTTTCAAAAATTCTATTGGATTTTACACATGTATTTACAGATAACACTGTCCAACACCAAAAAAATTTTGCAATACCTGTTGGGCGATTCTTATACACTCTGTCATTCTAAAACCAAATCCGCAAGTAGAATTGCTCCATCACCCAACGTTTTCGAAAAATTTTGATTTTTGTAAAAATGCATGATTTTGATAAAAAATGACGTGGTACGCAAAAACTAAACACGCGAGAAAGTTCAACTTTGAGTCAGGAGATAGAGGGGACTCTCCTCTACACATCCTTATAGCCAATTATATTTTTATATACTCCCTAATAGTTGGAAATGATTGTTAAAGTTTGAAAATGTGCCGACACGAGTACTTTATACGCTCTATTTTTGTATTTATGACAAAAATCTGTTATCTAGCAGGAATTTACTATACAGGAATGCATTCTACAGACATTTCTGGTAAAGAAACCATTCACGAAAAGTATTTGCTTCCTTTAATATACTTTGTTCGCGCTAGACGAACATTGCAGCCTTTTCTCGACTCGCCAGGGCCGTCGCTATGCATAGTCAACGTTGGTACTACTCAAGTATGTCTTTGCTTACTATGCTTAATTACATACATTTTCTTTTTGTCTTTTTGGGTGCCAATCATTATAAAAAATTATAAAAATACGAGCTATATTCACATTTCATTGTGGAAATGCTTAATAAAGAAAATTGAATACAAAAACTTACCTATTTCTGATGTAAACAAATTTAGAAATGTTTCCGCTTTGCTTGACGCTTGTTCCTGGTATCCCGATCTTCAGTAATAAGTGTCGAACAGTATTCAACAAGCATCGCACAGAAATCTTTTCCATTGTAAGGCTTTTCGATTGTTGAAATATCTTGATGAAAGATTAATGCTGGATATGTATTCCTTTTTTCATTTTAAAATAATTTCGTCATAAATATAATAAAACAGTCCGGCTGATTTATACACTTCCGCGACATTTTATCGATTTAATATGGAGCAAAAACATTTATTTTAAATTTTTTGTATTAAAGTTTTTGTATTCTATTTTCTTTATTAAGCATTTCCACAATGAAATGTGAATATAACTCGTATTTTTATAATTTTTTATAATGATTGGCACCCAAAAAGACAAAAAAAAAATGTATGTAATTAAGCATAGTAAGCAAAGACATACTTGAGTAGTACCAACGTTGACTACGCTTAGCGACGGCCCTGACGAGTCGAGAAAAGGCTGCAATGGTCGTTTGGTGCGAACGCGTCGCGCACAAGCTGTCAATGAATATTTTCTGATCCTTCTCGTATATTAAGGGAAGCAAATACTTTTCGTGAATAGTTTCTTTACCAGAAATGTCTGTAGAATGCATTCCTGTATAGTAAATTCCTGCTAGATAACAGATTTTTGGCATAAATACAAAAATAGAGCGTATAAGTAAGTACCCGCGTCGGCACATTTTCAAACTTTAACAATCATTTACAACTATTAGGGAGTACATAAAAATATAATTGGCTATATGGATGTGTAGAGGAGAGTCCCCTCTATCTCCTGACTGAAAGTTGAACTTTCTCGCCTGTTTAGTTTTTGCGTACCACGTCATTTTTTATCGAAATCATGCATTTTTACAAAAATCAAAATTTTTCGAAAACGTTGGGTGATGGAGCAATTCTACTTGCGGATTTGGTTCTAGGATGACAGAGTCTATAAGAATCACCCAACAGGTATTGCAAAACTCGAAAAAAGTTTGATTTTGTTGGACAGTGTAATTGGAGTACCCAAGTTATAATATCTCGTAAGAATAATAAAAATTACACGAGTTATCTTTTTTTCATTAAGTATGTTTTGAAAAACATGCGATACCTATGTATCGCGACATAAGCTATGATCCCGATAAGATATTATCCCGAAATAATGATCTTTCTGCTGATCGAAAACAAAGAAACGAGGTAATGTAGTAATCGGTATGAATGGGGCCATAATCTGAACAAATATGAATAAAAAATGACTATTGTTTACAAGATGACGGCATTATTAACTGAAATAATTAATTTTCTATCCATTTTTCCGCATATAACGCGTTAAAAAGCAAGATAAGTCAGATGTCAGAGTCATTAAACATTCCGCTTTATCCGATAACAGCATACGTTCAAAAGATCCTCCGAAACTTTCAGGTCGATTGGTCATCTAGAACTGAAGATATCGTAGCAACAATTTCGAAAAAAAGTAGTTCAAAAAGAACGTATTTAAAGATTCAACTGTTAATGTCTTGCAATGCCACTTTAACCCAGATATATTCAAATATGATTTTAGTTTCATTGGAAATCAGAATAATCATTTATAATTGATACCGCGGAATGTATTCAACGACCTTAAATTGGGTCGTCGAGATAAGCATTTTGAACAACTTGGTTTCAGACTAGGTACAAATACCTATATTTTTGTCTCGTAATACACGATTTTTATTTATCACATTAAGTTCAATTTAAAGTTTAACCGAAATCTCAGCTGTATTTAATACGGACTCGACACTAAGATCTTTAGTTATTATATCGCGTTATTGGTTAGGCTGAGTTTGATCTCGGTGAAATCTAGGTCAGATCTGGCTTAACTAGACTATAAGAGTCATACAGCTTACCGTGGATGTTTCGTAGACAAGACACTTTGCACAGTAGCAAATAAATGTAATATAAAACATATGTTCTTATATATTTCGTAAACTAAACCAAAGCAACTGATATACATTGGCCCGCATTAATATTCTGATACCATAATACTGGAGAAGTTTTTGCTGTATATCTCTACTGTTAATGGACTTAAAGAATTCGTCGTTTTGTAATAATAAAAAACATTTATTTTAAATGCTAGAAACATAGTTTTTATTTATTTAATTTGTACATTTTTCGCGTTAATCAATGTTAAACAAAATAATGCTCAAATTGGACATCGCAAAAACATTCGGAAACTTCACGAATTATAATTTTGTAATTAAAAATGTACATATACTTCAACAAAAGGATATGGATTTTAGTACTTTGTTGGATTACCCTGTTGTTTAATTACATGGCTCAATCGTTTGGGCATACTAGAAATAACTTTATACAGAGAGTAGGTTTCGTAATATTATAGTTCGCATAATACATTTGTAAACATAAATATTGGTGTATCTTTAATTTAAAATTGTACATAAATGTGTTCGCAGCAGTCAACATTTAAATATTATATGTATAAACATGTTTTATAAATTGTATCTTTATTTATAGGATACCCCAAATGCAACAGCTATCAATTCTACAAATCGCCGTCAGAAATCATGGGATTTACTGGACCACTTTGCACTCACTCAAACTAGGCAACAAGAACGGTATTCAACGCATCAGGTATGTGACATATTATTTAATTTTCGATATGTTAAATTTTACGGAGAAGAAATACTATTATACATATCCATTATACAGGATTCAAAACATATCGGAAGTTCAGTAGGGATATTAATTCAAGATATTAACATAAGAACATAAGAAAACATATAATAAACATATGGATGATGATACGATCGTGTTTTCGAGTTTGTATTTTGTTCTGTTCGATGACAATCGTTTGCATAGATATTGCAGGATTGGATAAAAATATTATGAAGTATTATAACGTGATTGGAGTAATTAATTATTATGGAAACTACAGTGGCCCGCATTAATATTCGGACATCATGGTACACGAAAAATTTTTGCTGTGTATCTCCACTGTTAATGGAGTTAAAGAATTCGTCGTTTTGTAATAATAAAAAACATTTATTTTAAATGCTAGGAACATAGTTTTTATTAATTTAATTTGCACACATTTCGCGTTAAACGCAATAATGCTCAATTTTGACATCGCAAAAATGTTCGGACATTCCATACGCTTCGCAGTTTGACCGTCCTGTTAAGCCAAGTACGGTGTTCGGGGGTATTGTTTGTAAACATAAGATGTAAGCAGTATTTGATAAAGTCAGTTTCATTTTGAATTTCGTTCGTATTGTACGTATTGGTTGTGAAAATGCCACGTAAAGCTAAAAATACACCGTTTGATGTACCTCAATTTGTTATTTGTAATCGCAAGAAAGGGAAATCATACCGAGAAATCGGTACGTTATTACAACTGAGTATAGTAAGAGTACTGTAGCGGATATCATACGAAGATATTATCTTGATAATAAAATCGAATCTATGCTCAGCGTAGTCGGCCAAACCTACTTGACATTCGTGACAAACATAATTTGATTAGAAAAGTGAAAAAACATCCTAGTTTAAGTGTCCCGAAATTGTTTGCAGAATTGTTTAAAAAAATCAGAAAGAAAGTTCATCCTGATACAGTCCGTCGAATGCTTCATAAAAGTGGATACCATGGCAGAATCCCACGAAAAAAACATATATTAACGATGTGAATCGAAATAAAAGATTACTGTGCGCCAAGGAATACATTTCTAAAGAAAATGTATGGTGAAAAGATGTCATTTTTGCAGATGAAAGCAGGTACAATATGTTTGGATCCGATGGACGTAAAATCAATGAAGAGCTTCAGAGTATAAATGGTTTGGGGTTCTATCTCGGCTGCTGGAATGGGCGAATTAGTTTTCATTGATGGAATTCTGGATAAAAATAAATATTTACATATTTTCAAACAAAATTTAATAAGATGTGTCACTAATATGAACATTCACCACAGTTTTAAATTTTATCAAGATGTTGATCCGAAACACGAATCACGTGTAGTTCGAGAATATTTATTGTATAATTGTTCAAAAGTAATGCAACCTCCTCCACAGTTACCGGATTTAAATCCAATAGAAAATTTATGGGATTATTTAGATCGTCAAATCAGAATATCACCGATAAGGTCGAAGGAAGAATTAAAATTACGATCGAGTGTAGAATGGTCACGTATTCCACTAGAATATCTAAATAAAGTTAAAAATAATTTCTAGTATGCCCAAACGATTGAGCCATGTAATTAAACAACAGGGTAATCCAACAAAGTACTAAAATCCATATCCTTTTGTTGAAGTATATGTACATTTTTAATTACAAAATTATAATTCGTGAAGTGTCCGAATATTTTTGCGATGTCAAAATTGAGCATTATTTTATTTAACATTGATTTATGTGAAAAGTATACAAATTAAATAGATAAGAGCTATGTTTTTAGTATTTAAAATAAGTGTTTTTTATTGTTACAAAACGACGAATACTTTAAGACCATTAACAGTGGAGATATACAGCAAAAACTTCTCCAGTATTATGGTGTCCGAATATTAACGCCAGCCACTGTACGTACGCGTGGGAGAAAAATGATCGACGTGACATGGTTTGATTGTTTCTATCGACTCGATTCATCGGACGAATTACAATTGTGTATTACGCATTATGAAGTAAAAGTTTTGACAGTGGGGTGCACCTCGAAATATGTCCTTAACTTTAGACTTGCATAATAGATAGCATAAAACATGTTTTTGCGTATGTCTCGGAAGCGGTGTTCGAATTACATGGAAGCATGACGAAAAATTGTTTAGAGTGTTAATCTTGACAACATATCACAAGATCATCTTTGTAATTTGTAAATAATTAGCTAAGAGAGATTCGGATTTTCTTCGGGCTGAAACCACGAGAAGAGGAATGGCATCGATAATACATATGTATTCAAAACAGTTCAACATCGTATTCGTTCCTGACGTGTAACATTACGTAGGTAAATTTCATATAAAAAAAAATTAAACGACAAAGAATTATAATGCTAAATAAGTATATAGCAACAACGTTAAAATTATCAAATGAAGTAAAATAATAATAAGAATAGATTTTCAACTTATCTTAATCCTATTATTCTTAAATAGAGTTTTTACAAAAAAATTGTATATTACTTCACTTTTAAATCAAGTCGATGTTAATTGAAATTATTTCACTCGTCAGAAATTTAATTTTGAGTAAATCTTTTCTAGGCAAACTCTTTTCGAGAAATTTTAAACAAAAATTCGGTTGTTGCGAAATCTTCATAAAAATTTCAATATAAATCTAATCTGAAATTATATTTGAAAATTTACAAATTATTTACAAAAATATTCATTGTGGTCTGAACTTTTTCGTAAAATTAATTTTCTAAAGTATCTACTATGATAATCGTATCGCGCGGATGGTTTTATGTTAAAATACACCAATTTTTTTGTTATACATAGAAATATTTTATTATTATAAATGTTGATTGCTGTTTACGATCGTGAATTAAATTATACCATTAAGAAACTTTGTGTCAATTTCTGTTTGTACTTCATTATTTTAATCGATTAACGTTTAAGGAAGATTCTCCATCGTCTTTAAAAACAAAAGTATAAATATTTTAGTTTGATAAAAAGGAAGTTTAAAATTTTAATTAAAATGATTATTTCCGTTACATTTTCATTGTCAACGATAATACTGTATTAGTTTGTGTTTGCATTTCCTTTCATTGTACATGTTGAAAACGATTTTTACGTAGAGACATGTAAGTTTTTCTTTGTTGCATTTAATTCAATGTTCACGCTATTTACAGGAGACTCGAACAATTGTTTTATTAATTAATAGTAGTTACTAGTAATTAATAAGTAGTTAATAAGTACCACGGTTACCAGACGGCGTGGATTCCAATTGAAATGATTTCCCACCTCCCCTGCACTGCTAAATGTTTCTTGATCCTTCTAGCATCTCCACGTGCAATTACGATATGTGCCTCGTGTAGACAGTCGCGGCAGAGAAATTTGTGATGGTCACTCTACTAGATGGAAAACGTACTGACTTTTTCTGGTAAGGTTGATAAATACTCAATTGCAATTCTAGTTGTAGGGTTACTGTTCGTTATGCTCGGGAAGGTGAGGGAAAGGAAGACACTGTATTTGAAACCGTGATGTCAACATTAAAATTATAAAAAGTTTTATATTGGTAAAATGTTATAATACGGAAAGCTTGAAATATTAACAATATACGAAATTGAATAATGGCTATAGAAATTAGCGTTACGTGTCTACGCAGGAAACTACTGGAAATATTCTAATTTCTAGTCAATAGATACGATCTTGTTCCAATCACGAAGAATGTTCAGAGTTTTCTTTCTTAACTGAGCATAATTTGTGATTACGCAGTAGACTTTAAATTTTGGTTGGCGATACCGATATTGTACGCGAACGAATGCCCTTCCACAGGAACACAGTTTTTTTTTCGAAAAAATGTTAACTAACTTACTAGTAGTAGGTATATTTTATAATTTGTATTGTTCAGATCTGTAAAAATGAATTCACGAATTTGTTATAAAGTTAAAGATTTCAAACAAGGTCTATTAAATATATGTATCGTCTTTGCCACTTTCATTCGTCACTGTATTTCGTCTTTGTTATTTAGTCACTGAATCGTCGTTGTCGTTTTCATTCGTCATTCTATTGTCTTTTTTATCCTATTTCTTTATCTATCAATTTTTTCCTTTCTTTAGGAAACTGTAAAGTACAAAATAATCCTAATAACTGTAAATGCAAAAAACGTCGTAGCGAAAAGATTCAAATGAATAAATATTTACTAAGATCACAGTGCGCTGTTAATATGAATAGACGATACTATTCGATAATATTCCATTTAATTTCAAATAGTTGTACCGGTGTTGCAGTCCTACAGTATTCATCGGCGTTAAGCAAAACTTGTACATATGCGTACAGCAACGATCTCGTTGCTGTTTAGAGATGTTTAAAATGCCAGAAATTTGCATGTACGAGTACCATATGTACTCGATAAATTATTATCTAGTTTTTTTACGCGTTTTTATGTACGAACGAACTTGCAAATAGATAAACATCCAAATTCTAAATTCAATTTATCGAATCGCTACGCACGTATAAAAATTCTATCACGAGCTCAATATTTAAACTATCGCTAATCAGAATGTCATGTCACGCCGATCGATCCAGCCATAAACAAGTAAAAGTGCTTGAATTATAGTACCGCGGTAGTATTAATAATTATAGGCCCCATAAACGCTTACCGGAATTTTCTAGTCTACATAACGTTAACAAACATTGACATAAATTTCAAATAGGCAGCTACTTGCAACAAATGTCTATGTGCCCGTCTTAAGTACGTCTGCATAAATGCTCTTATGCAAATTTCATCGAGGTTCCGTGTGACTTTTGCTTTGTAAATGTTGTTAAACCGAATCAACGAAAAAGTAGGCATTTCTGAAAGGAAATCGTTTAAGTGAAACGCATAAGTGAAATACAGAGTAGCGAAGATATATTTTGTCTTTGAAATAATACAACGATACTATTAAGTTCTTTCAATATCTTCGCTACTCTGTATTTCACTTATACGTTATTTTTTATCGAAACTCTGATCGTTATTTTTCATTGATCAAATTTTTGGTTAAATTGTCATTGATAAAAAGATACGATAGAGCAAATTTGGATAATTTCAGGGAACGTGTGCTGTCTTTATAAGACATGCATTTTTCTCTGTATTCGATGGAACTTTTCACCAAATTTTAAGTAACTTGTAATAGCTTACGTTTATACAGAAACGTGCGAACACGAAGGAATGTATAAATGAAATGTCGTTAAGTTTCATCGAAGTTGAAAATTTCACTTTTTTTCTGAGTTTTGATAACTCTGAAAGTCTGCACAGCATTGGCTGGGAAACTAGAAATTGAAATTAATTTAAAAAACTGTTGGTTCTTTTCGGCTACGATGTGAAATTAATTCACGACCAAAAGGGTTAAATACCACCGACAAGAAATGGAGGTACAGTTCAACAACCCAATCCTGAGCGTTGGTAAGATTTCATGCTTCGGACCGATGACGATGTGGGACAAATACGTGGCGGTATCGCGAAGAAGAGAGGTCTTTCGCGTGTGAAACGATGGCGAATTATTGTGCCAAAGAGGAAGAGAAGTCAGAAAGAATGAAAGGGCGAAGAAGAGTGGTAAGAGGAGGAGGAGTTGTCGGTGGGTCGGCGTTGGGACGGCGGCGATGGTGACGATAGTAGATATGGAGGGGAGAAGGTTGAGGAAAGGCAAGGAACGTGAAGGAGGAGGAGGAGGAGGTGGAGGTGGTGAAGGAGGAGGAGGTGGCGACCAATGGTTGTCGTAGGGGTCAGCGTCGGTTGTTGCCCTCTCTCTCTCTCTCTCTCTCTCTCTCTCTCTCTCTCTCTCTCTCTCTCTCTCTCTCTCTCTCTCTCTCTCTCTCTCTCTCTCTGTCTATCCATCCATCCATTCATCCATCCATCTATCTATCTACCTCCCTTTCTCTCTCTTTCCATCGTATTTCTTTCTCTGCGATGCATATCCATCCCTACGTAGAATGCTTACAGATCCTCCAGACCCTCTTTGATCTGTCCCTATCCCTCCTTCGACTTCGTGACAATAGGAAAAACATCTTTACGTTTGAAATCAAGCGTGTGGCAATCACAAATTATTTCGGTGCCTGTTTTTGCTCGTAACAGGAAGAGGAAATGGAGTTCGTAATGCCACGTTGATGGAACCGATAGGTTACGCTCGTTCATCGCAATATACCAAAGCGAAACGTAATAGCAATTGTCTTTCTAGTTTGACGATCCAATAATAATACATTCTTAGAAACTGTTTAGAATGGAATCAATAAACATACAGATTTCGATGTTACGGGTATTTAGCAGCTTTTACGAAAAAATATATTAACGTAGTCTGTCTTTCCAGTGTTCTAAAATAGAAAACCGGTGTACAGCTTCTAATTTGTACGCGTATAGTTTGTATTGCCTGAATTGGAATAAACGAACCGAATGAAATATAAGAGAACGGTAACGTGGACGAAATTACTATTTTTCGACTTGAATTTCCAGATTTAGAAGCTAATTAAACGATCGCCGTTTAAGGCGCGATGCCAACTAATTCGATAAACATTGAAATATTCGAAAAGTACCTTTAAAACTTTAGAAATTACTGCCAATTTTCCAAATTTGCCTATAGTGCTACAGAGTTACATACGAGTTTTATGATAAAAAGCTGTAAAAGCATGCAAACCTAGTTCGATTTGTTTAAGCTGTGAAAATAGAACGACCTCGTAAGGGAGCAAAGATAGAAAACTCGAAGGCAGATAGGAAGTGAAAACACTGTGCGGGTTCGTGCAGGTGCCGACAAGTTCGAACCTGAACATCCTTGCCGCATGCTACTTTTCTTGGAAGTAAGCTGATCTTCCAGTATCGTAATACCATAACCATGAGAATCGAATATGTAAACATTTGTTCCTCTTGCTGAAAATTGGATTAAGTTGTGCATGAAATTACCAGAACTGATCGAATAACTAACAATCGATATCTCTAAATTGCATACCCGAGGAATATCGTTAAACCGTAAACTGAAATCGATAGAATGAAAAATTCATCGAACGTCAGAAATATTACGGAAACATCGATCTAATTTCGAATACCTCTCGTCATTGAGAAAACTAAAATCTCAAGTTTCACCGTTTGACAGAGCTTAGCGAGAGAAACCGATCGTTTCTAACAAAATGTTATTCCGTTGTCGGTAAACAACACGCCAGCGCGTAAACGAGGACAAGGTGAAACGGAAGGAGAAAAAATTACGCGTATGAAAATGTCAGCGGCTGAGAACGATACCGTGGAGATACGGTGAAGCGGATGTAGAAACGAAGAAGAGTGCAGGCGATCGTTGCAAATGTCAAAAAAATATCCAAAACTACGCATTCCTGTTCTAACAGATTAACCGGTTGTACAATTCCTTTCGAGTAATGCAATGTACGGAGGCATTACGATAGACCATGCGAATAACTCGGTTGTTGTCGGGGATAGAAAAAGATATGTCGCACGAAATTTGCTTGGTTCGAAGCGGCATAATTCTATGTTAATAAATTTTTTGTAGATAGACGTGTAGAGGACAATTCATTTTTCTTTCTCTGTATCGAAATATAGAGAAGGGATCGGTAAAATGGCTCTGTCGTCGCTTGCAAAATTCTTCTTATTACGTTAGTTTTGTTTAACGATATAATTTTTAAAGATTCAGTCTGTGTCCATATGTAACAAACATCGATTTACCGAAGCGTTCAAACTGCATTGTTATGCATTTCAGTCCTATCCGGTTAACTGCTGCTACGATCAAATAGAATACCGCACTGCGATCAAAGGGTTAACACGATCGAAACGAATCGCGTAAATCTACGTGTTTTACGCAGCTGCTGATAGTCGGTGGTGTTAGATTATGTTATTTTATTAAACGGTAAAACTGTTTTAGTTTTATGGAAAGACATCAGCGTAAATTTTGTATTGTTTTGAACTTCAAGAAAGGTATTTAGGATAAAATCGTTAATATCGGTAGAGATACACGAATTCATAGGAAATAGAAATTTTATTATTTTTGTGGCGACGTACTTCGAGTGTCGCAGAGAAGAGAGGGTGTCCGGTTGCGCCAGCCCGGCGGACCGATTCCATGGGGCCCGTAACGAAAACGATGCTGGGCCGTCTAGCTTTTCTCTGCGGCACATAGCACTCGAAGAAAATACAAACATTGGCGATATCGAGGAAATGGTCCTCGCCTCGAAATGCGTTCGAGGGGAGACGACAGGCAGAATGTCTCGAACAGTCGTCTAATGAAGACGCCACCCTGCTACGTTGCAGAGTGAATAAAATACATAGAACGACAACGTGTTGTTTCTGGAAAATAATTTCCACGTACTTCACCACATTTTATTATTCGAGATTACGATAGGCTTTTATCCATTTATCGTTTACTCCTTTCACACGATACTCGGACCGAGATAAACCATTGAAAGCCAATCGAAATTATTTTTTCTTAGCTTTTTGTTATGTCGTCGGACTCTACAATATTCTTAATTTGCCATTTTAAATTTGATTCGGTCTGCGCGTCCATAAGTATTTCTAAAGAATCGTAAACTTTCCGGTGGTGTGTACGCGACATTCCAGATTTCAACTTCGATGCGCGTAGGAAGCGACGAACGTATGGCGTTTTATCTACTCTCGTTTACAATCTTGAACGATTTCGACGGTCCGGAGTTCGGCGGGAGTGGAGAATCTGACGAATCGAGCAACTCGTTGCAAGGAGATACGAAATGGTTCGATCGATCGTATCATCGGAGCTACTTATTTTTCATCGTCACAGTTTCACAAATGGAAATTGTGGCTTTGTAATAGCGGGACACGGTTGGTGCACCGTCTTGTTAGTTGAGAACTAGGCTTACTTCAAGCGAGCACGCGTCTTTTGTTTCAACGACGCGACGTTGCGAAGCCGTTTCTTGACAGTGTCCTGCTACTCTATATCCTACAAGACAATAACTCTTCGAGAGAAAAAAGGAGAAAAATACTGCAACGAAGTGTCCGAGAAGTCGTGAGCGATTCAGCGCCTGGCGACGAATGTCTTTCGAAACGGGGGATCCAATTATCGTACGGTTGGCTGGCTCCCTCGCCGGAATCGCTCGATGCAGATAGCGAACGGCGTGTACTCATCGGGAGCATGAGATACAGAAAGAAAAAGACAGAGACAGAGCAGGTGGGGGTGGGGAGAGAGCGCGAGAGGGTGGGAGTGGCGAAGAGAGAGAGAAAGAGAGAGCCGCCTCTCGATTCTCTATATACCTGCCGCGCGACGCCGCGCGACGCCGCGTCGCCGCACCGCGCTGACAACGGGCAATCAAAACCGACGCGACGAGGTAGTCCTGCATGACTCATCCGCTTATAAAAATAAAATTTTCTGTTTTTCACTGCGTTCTGTAGCCACTCGTCAAAGAGTCTCCCAAGCTTCATGCTCCTTTTACACGATAATTTAAAAAATTTTTTAAATGTCAACTGTCGAGTATCATGATTTCATGCCCGATGCGCTTATGAACTAACATTCAAGAAGTATTATATATTGTATTATTTAAATACTGCTTTAGATAGAACTTTATTTCTACGACGTAGTTCTTGAATATCGGAAACGAAACGTCACGACACGATTGCAACGAAACAATCGACTCTTTGCTTTGCTTCTCGCGTTATACGTATTACATGTTATTCTCCTAATGTTTCGATTAATCGCACGACCGAACATACGTATACCCAGCTCGACAATCATTATTCTCTTAACAAATACACGTGTCGACAGAATTTCAGAGGAAACAATGCAAAATATTTTCGAATCTCTGTGAACACAGGTGTCGCATGAAAAAGAATAAACGATAAATATGGAAAAAAATGCATAATTTTAAAAGGAATGTTATCGATATTTAGAAATAATTACTTACAAGAGTGGATTCTAATTTCTGCTATAATAGAAATCACATTTATTTATCGACTTCCAAATTATTTGGTTTCTAAGATGTATCGATCCGTATTCATTGATACCGTCATCGTCGGTTCGGAGAAAGCTGTATTAGGAAAAATACAGTTAAAGTTTTAAAGATCAGTTTACAGTGTATAAGATGTAATTACACGAATAGGCTATTTCTGTAATCGAAACGCGCTATGTGGTACATATTATGGGGTACAATGGTTGACCTTTACTATGATTGTCGTTTCAATTTACACGCTTACTCCTACTAATATGCAGACATTATGTATGTATCCCCATGCAATTGTTGTCATGTATTGGGTTGTCCGGAAAGTTCGTGTCGATTTTGACGGAAGATTGAAACGCAACGCGTTTAAGTTTTAGTATATATTTATTAAAAATAAAAATAAATCGGCACGAACTTTCCAAACAACCCAATACAAGGAACGATTTAGGTACGATATAAATCATTTATTTTAGATTCAATATTGAATGAATTTTCTTCGAAGAATAACACATTCAATTGCATAATAGTTTGTTTTATGACAAATTCCTTTGTTTGCAATTAACTTTTTGCATTTATCGATGTTTTATTTTTCATTCTTTCGTTAAAAATATTGGATAGACTCTACATGGGATTTAAGCTCAGAGATTGCGGCGGTGTTGAGTGTAAAACTTTTGGAGAAATATATAATAAATATGTATTCGTGAATCGTTATCTTGATATTTGAAAATATCTTGTATTATCGTATTAGTTGAACATTGTCGGGTTTATTTGGATAACGAGTAATTATCTAATTAGTTCGAAAATATACAACACAACGGCACTACATATCGATCGTAGTGTAAATAATATCGGACACAACGCAAATTCCATGGCTCGCGCTGCAACCAGGTATATATTAAACAATGTTCGTATCTAAATACGCGTCGATGAATACGAATACTCGACCGACATTCCAATAGATTGTTTTATGCAAGGTTAATAGGAAATCGCGCGATAACCCGTTAAGTTGGTACTGTGCATAGTACGGATCTTATAATATTTGTAGGTTGGAGAATTTTTCAACCGTTCTACCAAATCGCGTCGTATTCGTTATTTTACGGATTTATTATAAGATATGTTATGATATGTTGTGAGAGAGAGTCTATATTATATTGTTGAAAGTTCTCGAAAATGCAAAGAAACGCTACATTTATATAATGAAAAGACCTTAAATAAAAGACCGTGAACGAAACAAGGAACTCCTGACGTTGGTAGAATGTTGATTTGATTTGATGGGACACTATGCGCGTGTCCGGATTCGTAGGCGAGCATGCACGTTCGCGCGCGCATGAATACTTGCCAGTCATTTGTGTTTATAGATTTACACCAGACACGAATTATTTATTAATAATCGAGAGCTGGTCAAATTGTGAAGTGGCGCACCTGTCCGACGCATCGATTATGTCCAGTCTGGTCGTTTCAAAGGAACCGACAACGTGGCCTTCAATCTTGGTTAAATTTTGCACAAGTTTCGAAAGCCTGTGTAAGTATTCACTAGCACGTTCGTAGCTTTTACTTCGACGTTATGCTAACTAAAATGCAATTTTTCTTAGTTTGTGCTTCACGAACGATAACAGAAGTATCTAATGATCAATTAATATATTTTGAAGGTTATGTTTAACAAATTCCGAGTCATAGAACAGTTACTTGCTTTGCGATTTCCGTGCTTATCGAATATGTTATAAAATTCAACATTTTGAACAACTTCTGCCTATTCGTATAAACCTAGCAATCGCTCAATTTAGATATATTCGTAAAAGATTACCGATACTAACCATTGAATTCTTTCTGTTGCGCGTCCGTAACCGAGCATGCGTCAGTTTGGTGCTCGCCGCTACGCGTCGGCTGTTTTTCTTCTGTTTACGGATTCTCTTCCCTTCTCTTCTCTTCAACCGGCAAGAAATCCACATTTCAAATGGATCTTTGATGTCCGACAAGTTTCGATAAATTCATAAAAAATTTATTCACGTCCCTTAGCAACAGACCTAACATATTTTTGTTGGTACAAGTCAGGTATACATATAAAAGTCTATACGAAATGAGAATTTCTCTCTCTCTCTCCCTCTCCATCTATATATATATATGTATATATTACAATTACAATTATATAATAATTACAATACAATAATAATTACTAGTAATAATAAGTACTATATTTATATAGTTACTAATTATAAGATTATTATTGTAATTGGTCAGAAGAACAAGTTCATACGATGGGAGTGCTATCCGAAAGGCCTTGCCCCATATCTTTTATTTCTTGTATACGCTTGTTTTTTATTCATTCTTCACATTTTGTTCATGACGTTTGACTCGTTACATCTTGTATTATTGTATATTTTCAATATTGTGTTACATAATAAATAATAATTTCAAGGCCTCTGTCCTTCGGAAATAAATTTTTAATAAGAGCCATTGTAAAAGTTATTATAAACGTTATTAATGAAAGGTGTTCAAAAGGTTGAGTTTTATAACGTTTTATGTCGTATTCTAAAAGTATTCTACAGTTTTAACAAATGCCGTAAGTAAAGGTTTTTCAGCGGCAACATAATAAAAATGCTTTGTGGTTCTCGTATTCTTAATATTGCGCGGCTGTGTATTGCCTAAAGGAAAAAGAATTTCGATCGCATCACTGTCTATTTCTGTAATTGCTTGTACAATTTAATGATCTCAATTTTTTATGTTCTTATAAAAATATCATAAAATTGCTCGGATCATTGATACGTTAGAAACGAGACCTATATTAATTAGTAGTTTCACGGTAAAAATACATGTAAACAATTTTAAATACAAATATAAACCAGAAATAATTCCGGATTAACCAATAAAGCAATATAAGCACGCGCTTGGGACATTAGGTAAAGTGGAACGCTATAGAAGTTTACTAAATTTTACGTTTTCTATACAATAATAATATTACAAAGTGTTCATGTACACGCGCGCGCATATATGCGTTCTCTATGCGTATGCGAGAACAAATGAATGTAAATATAAGAGTGAACGACAGTTGAATGAACAATCTTATCATAGGTCGGATGTCTTATCATCGGACGTTACCTAATTCGGACGGTTGCTACATCCTTGACATTTATAATTTTACTAAGTTTTTGTACCGCGCAAATCGTAGAGGAACGCGCAGCAAACAATAATCGCATTTTATTGAAAAAGTATTTATCAAAAGATACAGTAACGCAACTTTTACGTTTTCTGATCACAAAAATTAATAGATACAACAGTTTATCAATTGTTACGATGCATCGCATTTTTGCTGGCCGTAATAAACTATTGTTTTTATCAATTTTTGTAGTCAGAAGATACGTGAGTTGTGTTATTATATTTTTTGATAATTACGTTTTTAATTATCTTTCTGTATTATGCATAAAATATAGCGATTATAATGAAAAACAATTTTTGTTGACAAATTCATCGTCTCCTAGACTGGATTTTTCCTACTACCCGATAGCACGCATCTCGTTCTTACGCGTTCCTTTTGTAATTCGTACTATTTACAATTTCAGTTTCGATGTTTAAAAAGTACGGCCAAGCAACATCGATTACAAAAAGAAGGTTAAAGGAAATATGTTCAAAATAAACACCTGAATACTAGAACACTAAAACCAAGGCAGACGAATCAATGGACAATCTGCGTAGATTATTTAAAAAGTAGTGAAAAAGATTGAATTCAATGTTTAGGGTAACAAGAATGGTCCCACGAGGAACGCAACAAAATCCTAAGATGTTTTCATCATTATATCTGTGATTGTTGTAAATTATTAGTACCAAATTTGACTGTATCCGATATTAGAAGACACCTCTTGATTTTGTTAAAATCATATAAAACCAAAGTACACTGTTAATTTAAGTTAATTATTAGAGACATTTTCATTATTTTTTTATTTAGTTTTAGTTTCTCATATTCTTAATTTATGAATCAAGCAGAACAATAGAGAGACAACATAAAGTACTTTTTAATTTACTTAAGAGAAGAGAAGCTCGAGTGTCCGCGCGAGTTGAATACGCAATCGATAACAAAATTTTTGTGTAAAATGCAGTATGAACGGAACAACGTGAATGCTAGGTTTTCGTTTCATACGAATATTTACAAATGTTAAAGAATCCAGCATCGAACGTACGGGTTAAGGGGTACGATGGGTTAATGCCAATTTTTCTGTAATGTTTCTGTTTTCAACTTATCAATCTTATCGACCTAACTTACATGCGTCGCTATTTTTGTTACAAAAAAAATCGTCACTCTCGACTTTTATTTACTAATTAGATTGTCTCGCAGACTCAGTCTGTGAAATATATCACGCTAGTAATCGAACACGTTATATAGCTTCGCATTTGATCGATCGCTATTAAACTGTTCGGTAAAGAAACCTGATCAAAAATGGTGACGGCTTGTGCAACTTACAATTTGAAGTTACGTCACTCTGGCTGAATCCAATCTATCGAAAAGCTTATTGAAAATACAAATTACGTAATTTACATAGCCAGTCAAAAGTAATAATAGATATTTTCTGTTTTCGGTGATGTAATTGCTTACGTCAATATCGTTACCACTTTATCGAACGATACTGTTATTTATATATCTAGTTGCGTTATCACGCTAACGGGCAGCATTTCTTTTGTTTCGTTTAAAATCTTCGATTATCGTGTTCCGTGCAAAACGATTACCCGATTAACACTGAAAACAGAGGTAAGAAAGTTAGTTGTAATCTTACAGCAAGACTATTTGCTTTCTCTTACGCTGCGAAATCCTTGGTAAGGCAGTTCGATGAATTGCAAATTTTACATGCCGAATTAACCTTTCACAAAGAATTAGGTATTGTAGTAGAGTAGTAGGTATTTGTATAGATAACGATAAAACTGTGTATAACTATGCGAACCATGGATGTATGCATTTTAGAGTGTGAGAATCGACGTAGTATCGACGACGAATCGATCCAAATGAATCACTCTTGCATACAAAATTGCCGATGAAGGAGGATTCGCAATTGTTCAATTGGATTTGAGTTATTTTCAGGCAGTGATTTTTTCGGTGAAATAACCACCGACCGCTACAAAGTTTAGGGTGGGGTAGAAAATAGCCTGCTACGTTCGACGGCAGAAAAGTCCTTTAGGGTGGCTCGTGGATGGACACAACTAGGTGCTACCGCTTACTCGTCGATACATTGTTTTAACATTTTACTACTCGAAGGTTCTGCTCACCGAAGATGCACACAATCGTCGATTGCATGCAAGTCTTAATGTACTTTCCAGAGTCCTAGTCTGAAATAGTCGGTTCCGGCTAACTTATGGTTTTTGTAATAAGGCAATCGATTTCGCACGACGAAGGCTATAATACAAAGAACCAAATTAGTAACAAACTAACGTTGCGGAACCAACATCTTCAAAGATTTCCACTCCGCGTAAAAAATAATTGCACCAGATTCTTTTAAACGATCATTGGCCGAAAGTAATATCACTTTCTTTAAATGCTCAAGCGTGGGTCAATCTTTTCTTTCGATGGAGACATGTCATGATATTATACCATGTCTAATAATAATACGTACTACTAATAATACATCCGATGTACCAGTAAGAATTTCTCTAGGATTCTTAATAACATAGAATTTAATGAATTCGATATATTTATCTGGTGAATTGTATCTGTATACCGTGTATCTATAGTAGAACTTGCATATTTGCACTAAAGTGCATATAGAAAGAATTCATGCAATGTTTGTATGTTTAAACCACCGGGTGCGAATATCCTGAAACTGTCAGAAGAAGCTTAAAATGACCCAACATACGTGTGGATTTTGTTGATATATGGTTAGAATTCTTTTTAATTAGGACATCTACTGCTCCGGAATTGATATTTTATCGTTCGCGTATGTCGAAACGATAAAAATTTAAATCAAGTATCTACGCTTGTTATAGCAACGGATTCGGGTTGACACACGTAATCCGGCATTCGTTAAGCGGAGGTTAATAAAGTAATCGGTCGACTTTATAAAATTATTATAGTGGTAAATCCATATTAGCGTTCTTGTAATACAAGATTTTATTGTAAATGCAATCGTATGGAGTTTACACGGAACATTCGGTCGTCACGGTTACTTGTCGGTGCTTCTTTCGTAAACAGCGAGTATAGTAGGGTGTTGAGAAAGAGACGAAAGACTAAGATTTTATACGGTTGACTAATACGCATCGAGAGGAATAAAGATTGTGCGATCCACGTAGTTTCCATAATCGATCCTTCCGATATAAAAGTGACTTTTTTCATTTACGAACGTTCAACATCGTGAATCAGTTTTATTCTAATATGTTAAATACAAACATATGGACTGATTCAAAAGTACGTTAGTCGGAGGACCGATGGCGCGATAAATTAATTCATATTAAATTTTGTAAAACTCACTCGCGGTATCAAATATTCCTATATTTACGATAAAAATACATCTTTCGTAAAAAAGATTAATTGTAAAAGCTATAGCAACCTCTTGCACTACAATTTATTTTAAGATTTCGGCAAATAGAACTTTTTGCATCGTTCACAATTTTCTAGAACAAAAATAAAACCATTGTTTGTTATATCCTTGTATACTCTCCAAAAGCTATATATCGACAACGATGAAATAGAATATTATTCTAATTTCAATAAAATTAGTAATGTAAGTATTTAGTGGAATCTGTTCGATATTCTCAATGGAAGTTCCTATGACTCAAATAGACTTGTTATAGTGCAAAGGATTAATGCGACATCCTCCGATCCTCTTGTTGAATACTACCAAACTTTAAATCTCTAATCCATTTTTAACGCTCTACGCAGAAAACGTTAACAATGAAAACGTTCTATTGCTTCTTTCTATAATTAAAATAATTGTATGTGCAAGTTTTCGCTTGCAATAATTTGTGAAATGAAAGTTGATTTTTATTTCATTATGACGAATATGATATGGAAGCGGAGCTTCAAGAATTTAAGTCATTCTATTTAACACGTTGAGCGCGACGCCGATATTCCTGTTCTTTCCGTTTGGCCAGCAGCGAGCGAGTACTTGACGGCGAGCGCTCAAATGATTTTTGGGATGGGGAGAATGATTAAAGGATTACTTTATTTCAAATTTTTTTCTATGGACTGAAAAAATGCGGGCAATGCATTGGTATACGCACTCCAAAAAGGCGAAGAGACGAAAATAAAATCCGAAGATATTGTTCAGGATGTTACAATAAAAATGCAAACCTATTCGGACGCAAGACAGCCAAAAATTTGACCAAAAAAAGTTGTAACATTTTGCAATACATGTACATCTAAGCCATCTTTTTGTTTAGAGTGTTTTAATAAATATCATTGAAATTACTATATTTTTTTTTAACTTTGATACTGTCAGTCCCAGGGACCGACGTTGGCCAAATGGAAAGTTTAGTGCCGGTCCTCAGGGACCGGCGCCGCGCTCAACGTGTTAATAGCATTTCTCTTTGATGAAGTTTTCATAGCATATCACTTTGTTCTCTTCTAAATATTTTTATAATAAATCAACATTTTGACTACACCGTTACTCTGTTTTCTTTTTTGCTATCGCGTTTTCTTGTATTTTTTTAAATACTTCTTGTTAATTTACATTTAAAATGTATGACGAATCCGAAGCGAGTAATCGATTAGTTCTAATTGCAACTATTAACTATATAGGTCAATAATGTCGTTGATATTTGTTGAAACAAATGTTTTAACATACAATTTTCAAATTATAGATCACTTCGCAAGGACTGAGAAATATAATATGTACGGTATTAACACTAAAACTACCGAACCAGTTGAAATATCTGTTTCCTGACTTTTTCGTTTACAGTTACTGAAGTTATAAAAACATTTTCACCAGAAAGTTTCGAATGAATTTCTTCATTGCAGCAGACATTACGATAAAAGTTGTACGAGATCTGAATCGATGCAATTTTGTCATTAATACAGCGATTAAATTGCATAACTACTAGAACATACCGAGTAGCGAACTGCGTGTTTTGTTTTTTCTGTTCGACATAAATTCGATGTTAAATATTTTTATACGTATATATATCGTACGCAAGTATAGTTCACCTTTCTTTGTAAAAAATTGACACGAGTGGACGCTACGCGTTACTTTTAATGATATAGAGATAAAAGTAGAGATTTTTCGAGAATTATTATTATGATTGCGTTAAACGTTATCGTTGAACCGACATGCAAACACTTACTTCCTATAGCGATTGGTCGTCTCCTTTTTATCATCAGGAAACCCATTCGTCTTTCTCGAGCCGTATGTACTCCCACTAGTAGGAAAGTTTCTGCTTCGTTTTTCATTCCTTTTACGGCGATACGTTACTCCGTTTCACTTGAAACCGAGTTACGGAGCGAAAAGTTCTCATGCGCAGCTGCGATCATTACGATTTTCTTAAGCATTAGTTAACACTAGACCGAAAAGATAAAATTGTCGGATTTCAGATTTCTTTAATTTTAAATTGTAGTACAAAATGTATATGAAAATTCTTTGAATGACGAGATTAAGAATTTTATATCGCACCGCAATTGTGGATTGATTTGCTCATTTGGACTTGATCACTCAATACATATACTTTAATACTTTAAATTGATTATAAAACAAAATGAATGGTTCCTTAACGATATTGATTTATTAGATAAGCTTCCTTCACTCCTCCGACATACACGGTCCAGTACAAACATATATTTTTGTGTTGTTTCTCATTTATAATTGTGTTCATAATGAATTGTTTCTCTCATTTAAATGATCTTTTGGGTTGATCAATTTTAAATATATCAAATTTCCCACATCAATTTGTTTATAAAAAGAGTATTAGTTGCAGAAAATAATCAATACAGTGCTGTTTTATCGAAACTGTAACAAAACCGTTAAAAGTGAAATATTTACTTGTTGGTTTGAAAATTTGAAGTAACATTAGCTCGAACTAAATAAAAGGTAAGTAAATACAACGGTGTCTTTGGCAAGCATTACATTAAACGTTGTAGTCCTTTCGTATTTAAATTGGTGAAAAGTGCTGTCGTAGTAGCTGGAGCGGATATGTATGTGAGCCGTTTATTTTGAAAGTGGCCCGAGTCCATTTATATTTAAATTGAGATATTTAAGGTAATGAAAAAATTATTGAGTAATTTTACGTTTCAATAGAATTAAAAATATATGTATAGGATACCAATTTGTCATACCGCTTAAGTGTATCTAAAAGTGTGAAATTTGCAGTTCCTATTAAAATAATAGCAATTGTTGAGCGAATAATATGTTTTCTTACCAAGAATGGAGTTAAGCCACTTACGAAGTTAACAACCAGATTCGTTATAAAATTTGAAAGAATCAAGCCGATTCAACAAAATTTAAAATGCTTCAAATTGAAAAAATAATACTCAATTTATTTTATATATCTTTAAAACACTTCAAAAACACAATTTATGCGATTCAGGACATTTTCTAATTACATAAATTATATAACAATTTCCTGCTCATCTAAATTTTGTGTACGCGGAAGGGATTTGAAGAAGTCATGATGCTCCGGTGGTATATATCGTAGCGAGTCCATCCTGTCCTATTTTCAAGATTTTTTAGGGGGTAAAATAATCAGGAAACTCGAGAAAAGTAGTTTGCGATTTATATAGTTTTATTATCATATATTATATAGTTTTGCATTATCAATTTGCATCGCATTGGTAATTTTTCTTATTTGTTTGTTTGCGTTGATATATTATGTTAAAATTATGTATTTAATGGAACTATTATTATTTAAAATTATCCATTTGCAATTCTCAAAATGGCACTTATAAGTCACTTTCAAAATAAAAATCTTTATCATTCCATTGATCAGCTAATTTTCGTTTTACTAAATCTTAAATCTGATTGTAAATATATTATTCACAATTTGTTTAAAAATGGAAGGATAACGTAGAAATGTAAATATTAAAATAACTAGTTTGATCTTTTTGAATAATGGATTTAAGCTATTTTTAAAATAAACGGCTCGCATATGTCGTCTGTTACAACTTTACATAACCGATGCAGACATATTAAAACATTGCAGACAGCGCAGAAAGGTGTCGATGGCAGAATGTATCGAAAACATAATATTTTCCGAGAAAAGTTCGCCATTTTCTCGTAGGACGGGATTATTAAATTTATAAATGAGTAGTCGCGAATACGACGAACGTTGAAGGTGTGTTTCGAATAAACGGGAAATAAATGATTACAATTCAACGAATTCATTTCTGTACTTGCCCTTACTGTGACCGAGGATTATTTGTGTTTTCGGAATTTATTTGGTCGTGGACTTGCCCGTGGTATGTCTCTTTTACCGTCGAGTTGCCGTTCGTTAGAAAGGAAATCTGGTATCGGTGACCGCCGCCGCATAGAAACGCGTGGACCGATGTCTCTCCCAACATCGGTCGCCACGTGGGTTAATACATGAAATTTGATATTGGCTCTCGCATGTTTATAGAAGTTTTCGTACAAAGTTTTGAGTGGCAAAGGTGTACCAACGTGGGGGATACCGGGATATTTATCAGAAATTCTAAATGGTGCGGGTATAAAATAAAAATTCCAAAGTATCCAATACCAAAGTTCCCTGCTCCGAGATTCGACGCACCGAGAAATGCGGGAACGATCTTATTTGGTTGACTCCTTGTGCTCGATCGATTCGAAAAAATTGTCATGCCATTATTCGAAGCATTTCTGATATTATTGAATTCGGTTGTAATCTATAAATTGCTAAAAACGAGAGTAGTATAAGAAATCATATTCAATTTCATGCGCGTGATGTAAGAAAAATTATACATATACAGTGAGTAACTTTAATATTCGGACACTATGAAATTTTTACTTTGTCGCATTGTAATTTTGTTCACGATGAAGGAAAAAAAAATTAATTTTAAATTACATTCCTACATAATGTCTAGTTAATAAAAGTATACATTTTATTTATATAATTATTAGCGTTTATTAAATATTCTACTTTAAACAAAACAACGTCTGGTTTTAACGTTACAATAATATTCGGACACTTTTAAAAACTGATAGTTTTTGTACTAATTTTTACAAACGAAAAGTAATTCAATATCGTGTAGGATATCCTTCTTGACGAATGACCTCTTTTAATAGTTGAGGCATATTGCAAATTATTTTTTTCAAATATTCTGTATTAATATTATTCCATTTCTCTTTTAGTCGTTCTTTTAACATTTCTTTAGATGTTATTGCAGTTGTTCTAATTCATCGGTCTAGTTCATCCCATAAATTCTCTATAGGATTCAGATCTGGGGACTGAGGTGGCGGTTGTAATAATTTTGAACAATTATACAGCAAATATTCCTGTATGATACATGCTTTATGCTTCGGGTCATTATCTTGATAATACTTAAATGTATTCTGAATCTCCATTTTTATTGCACTTTTACGTAAATTATTTTGTAAAATGTTCAGGTATACATTTTTGTCCATTATGTTATCAATAAAACTTAATTCAGCCGTTCTAAAGGTTGAGATCCCATCCCCATACAAGTACATTTCTACCTCCGTGCATTATAGCCGGCTTCGTATTATTAATTTTGAATTCTTCAATTTTTTTTCGCCACACCGTTCTTCGCCCATCCGATCAAAAAATGTTGAATTTATTCTCATCACTAAAAATAACGTCATTCCACCACGTATCTTCTTTTAAAACAAATTTTCTCGCAAAGTTTAATCTTTTTTTCTATTAGTTTCATTCACATACGGCTTTTTCCGAGCAACTCGTCCATTATGACCACATTCTTTTAATGCTCTGCGTATTGTTTGCGGGTGCACTTTCTTTCCAGTCTCTTCTAATAATTCGGCTAATTTGCAGCTAATTTTGGTGCACTTAATTTGGGGTCTTTCTTTATTTTTCTTATAATTATCTTTTATCTCGCGTGTCCACAATTTTTGGTTGGCCTCTTTGCGGAATAGATTGTATTCGGTCTTCATACTTAAATCTTTTAATAATATCTCACACTATACTTTTACTAATTTTAAGCATTGCTGCAATTTTCCTTTAGGATTCACCTTTTGCATTGTGAAAAATGACAAGTTGGCGTACGTTGTATGAAGTGTTTCTTTTACGACCGATTATACTGTCCAACAAAATCAAACTTTTTTCGAATTTTACAATACCTGTTGGGTGATTCTTATATACGTTGTCATTCTAAAACCAAATCTGCAAGTAGAATTGCTCCATCACGCAACGTTTTCGAAAAATATTGATTTTTGTAAAAATGCATGATTTTGATAAAAAATGACGTGGAACGCAAGAACTAAACACGCGAGAAAGTTCAACTTTGAGTCAGAATCAGTATATCAGAGCTCAGTTTCGGTTTGAAATTTTGTCGAAGTCAGTCGTGTTAAGCATTTTAAATCTGCATTTCTACGCGATAGAACATCATTAAAAAACTTTATAGTTATTTATAGTATTTTAGTTTTTGTGCATATAATATATGTATTTTAGTAGTGTACTTTAGTAGTGTATTTTAATAGTGTAGTGTGCATGTGTGTATTTTATATATATATATTTATTTATTTATTTATTGATATTATTTAAAATAATACAATGTCGCGAAGGTGTACAAATCTACCGGACTCATTCTGTTATATTTGTGGTGAAATTGTTTTAAAATCAAAATGCAGAAATATAACTCCTACATTAAAATTTGCATATGAAAATTATTTTCAATGTAAACTTGGGGATCAGGATAAAGATTGGTTTCCTCATACTTCTTGCCAGCGTTGTGCCTCGGGTCTTGTAGCGTGGATGAGAGGTGATAAAAAGAAAATGCCTTTCGCAATACCAATGATATGGATGGAGCCTACAAATCACGTGACAGACTGTTATTTTTGTTTAACCAAAACATGTGGGTTGAATGCAAAAGGAAAGAAAAAAATGGTGTATCCGAATGTATCTTCTGCTATTCGGCCAGTTATGTATTCGGAAGAATTCCGTGTGCCTAAACCTCCTGCAATGACACCTGAGGCATTTGACGATACCGAAGAAAAAACATAAAAAGAAGAAAAATAAGAAAAAGAAGAAGGAAGTGAAGAATATAATCCAATTTATTCAAAAGAACCACACGTAATGACGCAGTCAAATCTTAATGATCTCGTAAGAGATTTAAAAACGAAAGACCAGGCAGAACTTTTAGGATCGCGCCTACAAGAGTGGAATTTATTGGACAATACAACGAAAATCACCTACTTCAGAATCCGGCAACATACATTGCAGCAATATTTTTTTATGTCCGAAGATCTATGCATTTGTAGTGACATAAATTCACTTTCGAGAGCATTAGGTTTTGAACATGTTTCAACCGAATGGCGGCTATTTATGGATTTGTCAAAAACAAGTTTAAAAGTTGTACTACTTCATATTGGAAACATATATCCTTCCATCCCCGTTGCTTATTCAACGACAATGAAAGAATGCTACGAGTCTATGAAAACTGTTTTATGCAAAATCAAGTATAACAAATATAAGTGGAAAATTTAAATAGCCATACACTCGGTCTTCAAACCGGATACACAAAATATTGCTGCTTCCTTTGCGAGTGGGATAGCAGAGCAAGAAGTCAGCATTACCTGAAGAAAGATTGGCCACAACGAAAAAAACTAATTCCAGGGACAAGAAATATAAAACATGAAAATCTTGTTGATTCCGAGAACGTGATTTTGCCACCGCTACATATAAAACTGGGTCTGCATTTGAATATTTAATAATTATATTTCCGGCGGTTTCTGAAGCTAAAATAAAAGAAGACATATTTATCAGACCCCAAATAAAAAAGATTAATGACACAGACTTTAGTAAAAAATTAAATAAACTAGAAAAACGAGTGTGGACTTCATTTGTGGAAACAATTGAAAATTTCCTTGGGAAACATAAATCAGAAAACTATGTATCCGTAGTGAATAAACTTTTAAAAAATTGTGAAAAGCTAGGATGCAACATGTCGCTAAAAATGCATTTCTTGCATTCGCATTTAGACTTTTTTCCTGCAAACCTTGGTGACCTTGAGTGATGAACATGGAGAACGGTTTCATCAAGATATTTCAACAATGGAAAAACGTTACAAAGGAAAAGGCTTATGTGCGATGCTTGCAGATTACGGTTGGACCCTTATTACTGAAAATCGAGATACCAGGAACAAACGTCAAGCAAAGCGGAAACATTTCAAAATTTGTTTACATCAGAAATAGGTAAGTTTTTGTATTCAATTTTCTTTATTAAGCAAAAAAAATGTATGTAATTAAGTATATGTAGTAAGCAAAGACACTTGAGTCTTTTGAGTCGACTACGCATAGCGACGGCCCTGGCGAGTCGAGAAAAGGCTGCAACGGTCGTCTGGCGCGAACGCGTCGCGCACAAGCTGTCAATGCATATTTTCTGATCCTTCTCGTATATTAAGGGAAACAAATACTTTTCATGAATGGCTTCTTTACCAGAAATGTCTGTAGAATGCATTCCTGTATAGTAAATTCCTGCTAGATAAAGGATTTTTGACATAAATACAAAAATAAAGCGTATAAGTAAGTACCCGTGTCGGCACATTTTCAAACTTTAACAATCATTTACAACTATTAGGGAGTACATAAAAATATAATTGGCTATATGGATGTGTAGAGGAGAGTCCCCTCTATCTCCTGACTCAAAGCTGAACTTTCTCGCGTGTTTAGTTTTTGTGTACCACGTTATTTTTTATCAAAATCATGCATTTTTACAAAAATCAATATTTTTCGAAAACGTTGCGTGATGGAGCAATTCTACTTGCGGATTTGGTTTTAGAATGACAAAGTGTATAAGAATCACCCAACAGGTATTGCAAAATTTTGTTGGTGTTGGACAGTG
This sequence comes from Agapostemon virescens, assembly GCA_028453745.1. Classification (NCBI taxonomy): domain Eukaryota; kingdom Metazoa; phylum Arthropoda; class Insecta; order Hymenoptera; family Halictidae; genus Agapostemon; species Agapostemon virescens. The sequence goes on along the minus strand of CM052096.1, from coordinate 14,739,623 downwards.
TTATTACCAATGAACTTAGTAAATATATAAACACAACTGATTTTCTGAGGTTCGAGACAGTTTACACAGACTGTAATGTTTGTAAACATACATCACAATCGCATTAAATATCACACTAGCTCACGCAAATTGTTACATTCCGAGGTGTCCGAATGTTATTGTCACGTTAAAACTAGACATTGCTTCGTTTAAAATAGAATATTTCGTAAACGTTAGTAATTATATAAATAAAAATTATGCTTTTATTAACTAGACCTTATACAGTAATGTAATTTAGAATTACCTTTTTTTCTTCATCGTGAATAAAATTACAATGCGGCAAAGTGAAAATTGTATAGTGTACTATATTAAAGTGATTCACTACAGAACGAAAACGACGTTCTAAGAAATGGAAATGCGTTGATTTTGGAACTGAATTTGCTTCGTGCACAAAGAGTGATCTTGGTTCACGGTGATGATACGTACTTATTAAATTCGATCGAAGCAGAGTATAAATCCTATTTCTAAATATGCATCGCATCGTAACTAAATTTCTACTGCACCTGCTCGTAGGCAAGCTCGTGTCCTTTATATACCCGAAAACTCTACTACGAACGATGGTGGGAGAAATTCTCCGGAATTTTTTCAGCCTGCTGCACCCCCGTGGGAGAGTTAGTTTTTTGGGTATACAAGCGAACCTCCCTGGAACAGCATGTAGCTTCAACAAAGGAAGTTGAACAGCTACGTAGGAAAAATCTCTGTACCTAACAGCGTTGATTTCGTTTCGGAATTCTTGATGGATTTATCGATAAGTTCGATAGTTATAAGTTAGTTATCGATGTCTATAATCGGATTGCAGTTAATCTTAACGTTTAAAAGCCAATAACATTAATTAATTCGCTAACAGTTAACGCTTTCGTTAAATAATTACCAGTTCTAAATTAAAACTTCTCCATTGATATAATAGATCGACATTACGAAAAGATGAGCAGCTAAAGTTACAAATTATTTCATGGAAAATAGGGAAATTAAATGTTCTGTGCATCTATACATATAGGCATAAGTTTGTATCTATCGCAGATAGCATGGCGATGTACGTAGCATGTTGCGTTTATCGTAATATTTATAACGATCGTAAACTTGATAATTTAAACGTATTGGGTACTTGACCAGTGTTACGCGTTGAGGTAGCATGTTGCAGTTACTTGTGCGTAAGATTTATGGCAAATAAATTCTGAATGCCACTTCGGCGGTTGGGCGTTATCTATCGTTTCTTAACCGCGCGCTAGCCACCGCCTTGGTGGACTTTAACAAAAAATCTGTAGAAAAAGGAACGCTTTCGTAAGCAGACGTGCCAGTGATTATTATTGCCTGTTTTGCGTTTTAGCCTGTCATAAATTTTCGGTACGGGTGACCGATACCTGGCGTCCACAATTTTTTTCCGTTGATCAGCAGTCGCGTTCAACGTTGTACGCTATACAATTTGTTTGCATTCGTTTCGTATTCTGGATCTTTTGATTTCGATTCGAGAAGAGAGAAAAGAGCGTTGAGCCACAGACAGATGGGAGAATATGTTACGATTCGATGGGATATTGGATATCGCATTGGATAAAAAATTATGTAGCAGAAGATTATATTTCAGTAAGATAATGCCGGCGTGTACATCGCAAAGTGTGTGAAATACTTCTTTAACGAAGAAAAAACGTTTTCGAGTGGTCGGAAAGATCTTCCGATGTGAACACGATAGAAAGGTATTGGGCGATATTGACACGGAGTGTCTGTCAAGGTGAAAAACAGTTTAGTAGTATTACGGAGTTATTATGAGTATGCGTGTCGAAGAGAAATGGACTTTTGGTTGCAACCGAAAAGCGTTGAGTGGGAAACAAGAGGAAGAAAAGGAAATGGAGCGCTTGGCCCAGGGCCTGCTAGATGGATTCGTCGGTAAGGCTATCCAGCAAGTTTTGCCTTTCACGCTGGTATATCGCAAAGCGGTCAACCCCTTACCGTACCATTTTCTTTGTAACTAAAGTTATTATGTTGTCATCGTTAAAAACGTTACCCGGAAGAGAAAAGTCAATTTATATTTTTTTATACTGCTACATTTACTTTGATGTTTAAATATTGTTTACAAAAAAATAAAATTTGATTTCGTCTAAAAGGAATGGTATAATATTTATATTTGTTAGACACTGCTTAAAGTCTTCGCCACGAGTCTGATTCGTTATAATATGGCAAAGGGTTAAGAACGGTATAAGTACCCACACAGGGATCGGTAATTGGTCAGGCAGGAGCGAGAAAGTATGGTTCAAGTAGCCATCGTAGGACGAGCGTAGGAGGTAGCCGCTACGATTACAATTAAAATAGCTTCCGTAGAAAAATTTTTATAATTTCGTGGGTCAAATACAGGGTGTTCAAATATCGTGATGCATCCGATCCTATGGTCATTCAATGCGCAAAAACATTGTTTGTTGTCCATTTTTTCATTTAAAGTTCGGTTTTTGAAAAAAATGAATTTGAAAATTTGCCAGGAAAATCCATTAAATAACCAATACGCGTACCGAATTAGCCGTGATGGTACCGTCGTACATGTTTTTACGATTATACATACGTATACGCGTAAAGGAAAGTGTTTTCCAATAGGGACGGGTCGATGTCAGCACAGTCTGTGGCGGCCATGTTGTTTTGGCGGCGTATGTCAAATCTGTTGTTTGTAATTCAGTCCAAATGAAAAAACTTCATTATCAAAGTGAGTGTTCGTTGGTGCAAACATTGTGCGCGTTGTGCTCATTTTACGGCAGACGTGATAACCCTTCAAAGTCGACTCTCCAACGTTTAATGGCCAAATTCGAGACGACCGGTTCGGTAAACGATCAGCCAATACCCGTACGTCAAAGGAACGCCAGATCGAGTGCGAACATCGTCGTTGTCCGTGAAAGTGTGCAGGAGAACGCGTGGTAGTCAATTCCTGTCCGTGCACAAGAAGTTGGCCTTTCACAGACTTCAACTTGGCGAATTTTGCGTCTAGACTTGGGCCTGCACCCATATAAGATCCAACTGACCCAGGAGAAGCTCGAAGTTAATGACCATAGGCAACGCCGTTTGTTAGTTGGCTAGACTTCGAAGTGTGTGGAAGAGGACCCCAAGTTTGGCTGGAAAATCATCTTTAGCGACGAGGCGCATTGTTGGATGAATGACTATGTTAACAAGCAAAATTGCCTTATATAGGACGACGCCAACCCATACGAGGTTCACCAGGTGGTAATGCATCCACAAAAAACGACTGTTTGGTGCGGATTTTGGGCCGGCGGCGTCATTGGTCCGTTGGTCCGACTAGCAAGTCGGCGCTACGAGCCACACAGCGAACAACACGATGGACATTTTGCATGAATGATTTTAGTGTATCGTTATTTCTCGCAGAGGTCACGTGAATTGGTCACAAAGATCGTGCGATTTAACTCCGTTAGACTTTTTCTTGTGGAGTTTTCTGAAGTTACAGGTGCATGTCAATAAGCCTCAATCGACCGATGCCCTCAAAATCAACATAACCCAGGTCATCGTTCAAATTCAGCCGGATCTATGCGGCAAGTCACTGAAAATTGGACCTCTCGGATTCGTGCCACCGTGCGAAGCCGCGACGGATATTTGAACGATATCATATTCCATACATAATGGCACACATGATACGCTTTTGAAATAAAATAAAATTTCGTTAATACCTTACACACAACTTGGTTTATTCCATTTCATCATCGACCCACCCTTATTGGAAAATTCTTTATAAGATTTATTAGTAGCAATGGAATTTAAAAAATTTCGAAAATACTGTTACGAGCCGAGGGCCATGCGGCTTTGCGTGGCCGGAGGTTTATTATGACTTTCAGGAATAAATGTGTAGGGAGTCGTGGACTAACCGAAACGTCTTTCAGAACCGGGTCGCCACATTAGGTGTATGGTAGGAGAGT
>CM052096.1:14721435-14735672 GCA_028453745.1 Agapostemon virescens | reverse complement strand
CGTGGACTAACCGAAACGTCTTTCAGAACCGGGTCGCCACATTAGGTTTGGTAGGATAGTCGTGGACTAACCGAAACGTCTTTCAGAACCGGGTCGCCACATTAGGTATATAGGGATAGGGTTGAAAAGGTTTTTGGTTGCCTCGTAACTTTATGAATTTAAATGAAGATATACCTCGAGCGGCAAAGATGTATTCTCGTGGATTTACTTTACATTACTACTACATTACTACTAGTTATGAATTAGGAAGTGGAATAATTGAATTGAGAAACAAAGACTGGTAAAAGATAGTATATTACAAGCTAAGTTCTATACAATTGTGTAAGTGAGTGTGTGTGTTGCGTAGACGCTAAGTCTAGCTCTCAGTTTGTCGCACTGAGTGTACGGGGGGCTGCTTAACCTCGTTACAATACGTACTCGGTTTATTTCTGCTCGAAAGAGAATTTAACTCGATCTTGCTATAACGTTTCTAGTCGAAGGTTGACGTGAAACTAGCCCCGATTTCTGGGTCCGTCCGAGCTCTTTATATACCCGGATTTTCCTCAAAAATCGGTAGTGGGTGTGGCCGTATGTGCGGTGGTTTCCAAAAATTCGTGGGAAAGAATTGGTAGTAGGGGTGGTCTCATGTGCCGTGGTCTCCGGGAAACTCGTTTGAGTAACCCCTTCGGTGCGTCAGACTTACAATAAACGGACCCACCGTATGGGGCCAGCTGGCGTACAATCTCGGGAAGAGCAAGAAAATACGTCGGAGAAAACTCCGTACGTTACAATACAATCAAATTTATAAAATTATCGAAGATGCTAAGCATGTTATGTAGCAATGGTTGATTTGCTCGTGTTATCGCTTAATATATCGGTAAATTGTATTAGGCTCAATTGAAAGTTGGAATATCGATTCAATTATGCAACAAATGTGTCTAGTGTCATAAAAAGTAGAGGCTTCGGTGTATGAAAAATGATCGGAACCAGTCCAGAAACGCAGTAAAGTTCACAATAGCGTATTCGGTGCACCGTTGGCAACGTTTTATCTCTCCGTGTACGCTTCTTTTGTACATGTGTATGTACATGTTTATATTCATGCGTATTTTGCGCAGGCGTGTTCACGTGTATGCGATAATCCTATCATTAACTTCGACGTTTTTGGGATTTCAACATCCTACTCTCCGAGTTTGATTTTCACATTTTAATTGCTGTGTTCCGAAACACGGTAAAATAAACATTTGAATTTCATTTACATTGTAAAATTTGTAGATTTACAATGGTCAATAATTTTCAGAAATCCCGGACGAAAGTCGTCTTTTTGTATAATCAACAAACCAAAACAGTGAAGTTTTTGAAAAGATGAGCTTTGCAACGGGGGATTATAAATATTTATGTTTTCAAATTTTGTGTTCTTACAATTTTTCTATATGCCCCAAATTCGTTTAGCCATTTCACAATTTTTTCAAAGAATATTAGTACTACTTTTTCATGGAGCTTAAATTCTTTTTATAAATTTTAACGTGCCTCGAAAACAAGATTATTTTAGTTTTGTCTTTACCATCGGATGCGTCTTCGAAAGAAAACCCTTTTTGATAGATTTTGATTCGATAACTACACCGCAGGCTAACTGTAGTTTTTTTATTCTGCTTAACGCAAAATTACGCAAAAATTCAAGAAAATGAACAACGTTCTAAAAGCACTTTTAAAATTTCAAAATCCTGTGATACTTCTAAAATACTTACGTGCGATTAATAAGAATAACACAATGACTTTTAATATTATATAGGTAATACACCTACGAACAAGCGAAGAAACGTTGAAAAAGTCAATTTTTCATTTTATCAACAACGTTGCACCTCGTACACAAAATTTAGAACACTACAAACAATGCTTTCGATGAAAACTTTCTACCGAATTGACGCTTAACCATCCGGCAGCACATCGATGCAAGGTCTTCTTTCACTTCTCTACTACTTCTATATGTATGATACGATATATTTAGTAAGTTTTATAGTTCATTTGCATTCCTTGAAAATTTTGTCGAAAAATAATATCTTTTACGAGAAATACATTAATTTTTCTGGCAAAAATGCGACTTCTAAAGTATACACATAATTTTGCCTGTTGTATATTTACATTTTGCTCTGAAAGAGCAAATGTACGGACGGTTAAGTGTCAATGTGAAACTAATTTCAAGCAGTAGAGAATTTGAAAGAATTTTATACATAATTTAATAAATTCACCAAAGAGAAAGCGAGAGGAAGAGAGATAAATTCTTAATTGTTTTCTTTGCGTTGTAATCTATACGAATAATTTTTGTTTTACATAAAGATACGGAGTAGACGGATATATAGATTTATTTGAGAAAGAATAGTTTAATTAATTACAGTAAGAAAAGTCTGTTAACATAAGCGTGTGTTCTTTCCGTAGTTTTAATTCAAACTCCGCTCGCTTGTCCTCCGTCGTCATACGCAATTTTCATAGCCGCCCTGCTCTATCTGTATTTGCACGTACACATTCGTGTTAACGTCTAGACGCTTGGTCCATATCGTACATGAACATTCATTCAATACTACGCAACACACATTCCTACGATATTGTAAATTTTAAGAACGTTATTTACGTATTTTTCTTGAACACAAATTTTAGGAATTTCTCAATTTCTCTTTCACAATACCCTCGTCCACTCGAAAAATGCATATTAGTAATTACGATAAGACGTTTAGCTGCCCTTTTTATACCCATATTTAATAAAAATAATTCAGTATCGTTTGCGCTACTAGATTGAAAATATTCATAATTCCTTTATGCTTTTCCTTTAAACAGAATAGAAAAAGCAGAGCATAGTGCGTTATACGGTGTTTGCTGTATAACTACCCTTTCGTGGCGGGAGTACCACTAGAGAGGTCTCAGAGAGGTCTCAGAGAGGTCTCAGAGAGGTTTTCTTTAAATGGCCTATCGAATCGTACGAACAAAGATCAGTTTGGATTGGGAGCACATTCGATTCTCTTTTCTGGCTATAAATACACTTTTGCGTTAGCCTTAAGGCTAATGTTTAAACATTGTGTCTAAGGTTTTACTCATGGGATAAGCTGGATAATCTATGTACGACAACCATAGAGTTAAATTTGAACTAATAATGTAAATTAGGTAACTATCGATATGCCGGTACCGATGTTGTCGAAACAAACAAGTAGAAATCGAGCTTTCGTTAACGGTTTTCTTACAATAGATGTAACATAGAGTCTTGTTAGAATTTGATTAGAGTCTTTACTTCAGTGCGTTGCACTCGTTAATGTATAGCAAATTCGCGTTTTATAATGTATTATATTGCTTCATCGTTACCAAACCGTTAAATCGCTTCTGTTTCTTAAATCGGTATTACGAATATCATACATGTTGATGAGGATTTTCCTGAGGATTCTATCGAAAAAAATTAACATTTTTAAAAGGATTCGAAGTAGTAACAGCAGATGCAAAGCAACGACTGGGGCACAGGTTTAAAATGACAATAATAAACGAAGCTATTAGTATTACTTGGCCTTGTAAACTGACACGTGATGTTGATTACAGGCAATGTTCGAAGTAATCAGAATGTTTCGTCGCGTACACTTCGGGCTAAAAGTTCTGAATCGCTTGTACAAAATTCTACCGGGTGATAACAAATTTTTATTACAAAAGGTGTTTTGAAGGCAGCTGTAAACATAATTATAAACATTCCAAAACCTTGAGAATAATTGCGAACATTCCAATAAAGTTTATACGACAAAGTTGTACTAATCATTCTGAAAAATTTTCAAAATATTTCCGTAAATGGTAAGATATACTTAATTCGATCGAACATGGTTCGTTTACCATCTCGTTTTATTCTTCAAAATTATAAACGGAGTTTCGAATCCGTATGCAACTAGCTAAAATATAAGGATTTTTACAAATACGAATGTCGCTTTCATAAAACATTATGTAAGTTTTAAGTTTAGCATCTCGTTTCTCGACAATGATGCCACAAGGTCTCGAGAAGGGACGAGCGAAGAAGGCGACTTTTCTCGATGGTGCACGTAATATCGATCTGAATAGTTTTGGGCTCGGCGTAATAGAATCGTTAGAATTCAATCGATAGAAAAATGTATTACGTTCTCAAAATTCAGAGAGCTAGCCGACCATCGTACGATCGGTTAAAACCAAAGGCTTCTTACATACACGGCAGTAGGTCACTTCGTAAACAAGCTTCGAGTAGCGTTCGTAATCATCGTGAAACACGCATTTTTGTTCTTCGAACTTTCATAGTTTGAAACTTGTTGGCACAACACTGGCCTCGATAAACGGAGATAATTTCATTTGGTACGTTTGCTTTATACTTTTCAACCAGTCCAGTTATCAGCTGTGTAACGACGCAGTATTCGGAAACGATTAACGCCGTGCCTAACTCGACGGTTTGCGGTTATCGATAATGCTGACGGAGCGTGTCGAAACACACCTTCGACACGTACCGTGCATCGACCGTAGCAGGTTCGGAAACGAAAACGAAAACGAAATTTCAGGTGCTTGTAATGCGCAAACCTCGAAGTTCTCTAAACAACGTTACAAGTCTGATGAGAATGAGAAAATTACTCCTATCGAACGTGTATTATATTCGATTAAAAACTGGTAACCGGTATATTATGCAAGGTGTGTCTCTGTAATGATCCAATCGATGCTATATCATTTTATAAAATCAACCAAAAATACGCAATAGCTAGTCATCGTCTTACAAAATAATCATCTCCTTACAAAATAATCACCTCGAGAAATCACGCACCTCTTGCAACATTGTTTTCGCTTTCGGTAACAGTACTGAATGTGTTCCATTGAATTTTCCATAGCTCCAAAATTGTTTTTTAATCGGAGTTCGATTTTTGGGAATACGAAGTCGCACGGGCTGAGATTCGGCGAAAAATGGAGATTGCAGAATCACGGGAATATTATAGATTTATATCAACTTATATAGAAATAGAACAATTTAGCTCAGGAAATCGCAATGTAACGAGGAGCATTATCTCGAAATTTTTCGCACGACCAAAATCATGATTGGACAGTGATCAAGCATCGCGAGAACTCTCGCTTTGATTGTATTTTTGTTCACTCTTGGTACACAAGATTTTCCGGAACGATTTTCGAGGCTCGAAGCTTTGAAATGAAAAATTGAGCGATTCGGTTTCTCGGTAGCGCGATCATTAATGTTACCAATAGGAGTCTGGAACATCCTTGCACAGTATAAGATTTACATTATTTCAAAGTTAGAAGTCTAAATAATAATTAAAAGAAAGAAATTTCGTGTAATTTATTTGTCGTTGTACCTGATTCTATCGTTACGAACAATAGTAATACATCGACAATTTTAATGAAAACTACGTATATTTGGTGCAAATGCTCTCATAATATGTTTAATTCAATGCGTTATAATTCTATGATTTAAAATCAACAGTGTATTGTGTTGTTTATAAAATTTTGAGATCAAATAATTGTCAAAAAAATTGTGTGCGTAGAATGCTATAATCGCTAGTTTGTATAAACATTTATGCAAAGTGGAAATTGTTTGCATAGATTGCAAGATACGACAAACAAATAGGAATATATTTTTCGCTTGAATAATTTGTAAATAAGATATCAATATTATCAAATACTTTTAATCTTTCCACTATTTGAATTTTTGCCTATTCGTTTTCGTTACAAATGCATAACATCTGCAGCCTAGTTATTACCGATTTCTTCCTTACGAAGCAACGCTAATACTATTAGCACTATTTTTGCAACTTCAATTTTGGGTTTTCTGCGCGTAGCTTGTACCGTACAAAGTATAATACTCTCGCGGCTTGAGGTGAAAAAGATTAATCACCCAACGCTGGTCATATCCCCTTTAATCCCTTGCCTTACAACATCGAGTCAGACTCGTGATCAAGATTTCGAACTGCATCTTCTAAACGTGTATTTCCTTTTTTTTTTTTAACGGAAATAACATTTTATTTAATTGTTGATCGTATACGGTCATTGGAGGATAGCTAAACACGCGGTAACTACAAAGTCTTTTCTTTTTGTCGTTTTGCGGAGGACGAAGAAAGTCTATTCACTGTTACTGTAAAATAAGTCATAGGCCAAGGGGTTAATTAAAAATATCGTTACCAAATGCCTTTGGTCGATATAGTCCGTGATCGTTTAATGCGCAAAATCGTACCAACACGAAATAGTACAATTAAATTTACGAATAATAAAACGCTGAAAATGGAATTAGTTTAACAAAAATTTGAAAGTGTCTCTTAAATGTAGGTTTAATCGTTGGAATTCTCGTGTAGCAATCTGCATTGTTGGGTGTTTTTAATTACCCAATTTTACAATATCATAAACACAACTCTGGATCGAGGTGGCAAACTGCCGCTGAATACGTTACATCCACAGACTGTTCTTGGACACCATTGATCCGAGCATTCCGCGTGCAAGTGTACGCAACGAATACTAAAAGTTAATTATGTCGAAATCAAAGTCTCGAATGAAAACATTGTATTTTACTTTGCAAGCAATTTGGGAAATTATAAATATACTAAACTTATTAGACACTGACATATTTGGTTAATAATTTTTACTCCCTTAATGTATCCATGGTTACGCATTATGGCGAACGCATTTCGAGGCGAGGACCATTTCCTCGATATCGCCAATGTTTGTATTTTCTTCGAGTGCTATGTGCCGCAAAGAAAAGCCAAACGGCCCAGCATCGTTTTCGTTACGGGCCCCACGGAATCAGCCCACCGTGCTGGTGCAACCGGACACCCTCTCTTCTCTTCTCGAGTGGCGACACTCGAAGTACGTCGCCACAGACATATCGATAACCATCGCAATGTTACATATGCGTGAATAGATAGAAAAACAAGGTAAACTAACAATTGGTTCAAGTTCTGAATAAGAGCCATCGCATAAGAAAATCAAAAGTTGGACTACAGTCGTTCCTGAAATTAGGCAACGCCGATGAATACATATTCGCCGTTCTCTGTCATGCTTTCATATTCGTTTGGACATCGATAGGATATGTGAAATGATCCGAGTTACAGCGTCGTTTTGGTAGCGACGTTTATACAAGGACAGATGAGAATCGGTTGACGGATTCGGACGTGCGTAGACGTGGCATAGATTCCTCTTCTTAGAATGAAGATCTATTGTATTTATTTATTTATAGTGTTTTAATAATGATGAGATCACGCGGCTGCCCACGCAACGATATACAGAAAATATGTAATTTCAGAGCAAAATGGCACCTGTAATAATCAAGTTTATATAATTATGTCGTGTTATAATACCGATTAGCGTACTTTCTCATTTTTTCGTTGTCGATCAACTTGCGTAATTTTTATTACTTTTATTTCTAAAACAAGTGTATGTAAAGTGTGTGTAAAGCGTGTACTTTAAATACCTATAAATATGTTCTTTATCGTGTCGAGCCCGCGAGTGTAATTCTGCGTATTACTTGAATATAACATAAATAAATTTGTTAAGTTGTTGGTACGTACAATGAATGATCTTGTTGAAGTTGTCTGCGTTAATGTTGATTCGAGCGATTGCGTTGCATCAATCAACAAAACAACAGAAATATACCGATTTTCAGAAAGATACGAAACAAGAACGACAAACCATCTAACCCGCTAACTAACACAGCGTATAATACCAGCAGCAGTAAAAGTCTTAAAAGGAAATATCCGCAAGATTTGATAGCACAATTGCAGATGTAAACCCAGCGTAAATGCAAGAAAAAGGATGCGGAAGGTTGGTTCACGGCGACAAGGCTTAGGTTGTTTTATCGTTCTATTGTCTATATTTGGCTTAAAATTTTACGTTGATGTTGTTTTATGTGAAAGATTTGGTATTTTTATTTTGGGTACGACAGAGAAAGAGAGAAAGAGGAGGGAGAGAGAGAGAGAGAGAGAGAGAGAAAGTGTTGTTCAGGGACGAAATATATTTTACAAGAGTTTTGGTAAACGATTGAGAAAACACGAGAGTATAGAAAAAGTAGTCTATAGTAACAAATATTATCTTTTTGACGTTCACTGCATTGCTTCACTGCATTTAATTCAATTACTCTAATACAACATACTCTAATGTTGTAGATTTTTTATGGTTGCTGACGCAGCAGTTTACGTGTCGAAGAAGTTTAGTGCTTCAATTTAGTGACTCGTAGTTTAATTTGATTTACAATAGGTTTGTTTCCTTCTGTTTTGTTTCATTAATTCAGCTCAGTTCATTCTGGATTCGTTCGAACGTACGAAGCGATTGTGCGATTATTTATTAGAAACGTTATGCAACATTACGTGGTACAACCAAAAAATGTTTTATTGGAACGGTTACTTTGATTTTACACTGTTACGGACAAGTTTAGGGATGAGATATATAATTTCGTGTATCAAGACATTAAAGATTAAACCGTTCGAGGAGGATTCTTATCGACAATGTTCGTTTCTAAGACGTTTTCCCCGTAGTTTTCTTGTTACGTGCACCGACATACGGTTGATATATTACGTGTTGCGTCATGTTCCATGGCGTTGTAAAAGCAGGTTTTCAGTGTCCTTATGTTCAACGGCTAGGCACAGAGAAAGCGATTATATTCTCTTTCCCGCGTCTATCATTAGCATTCTCGTTAATTAAAATTCAATAGCACTACAGTCGATAACACTATTTATTGTATTATTGCTTCTCAAACAATGTTTCAAAACTAAACTGTAAACGGTATGTCTGCTACGAGAGTCTACACAAGTCTTTTTTATCGGTCTTCATAAACATAAACCTATAAGCTGAAATTACTTAAATTACTCGCATTAACATTGCATACTGTAAATTACGAAAATCCTTACATCATTGGTACAATTAACAGATCGAAAGGCTTGTTTCTTTTTTATCTCTTGATTAGACTTTTAACATACGCACACTTAATTTACTAGCGTTTATTTCATAACTTTGAGGAATTTAATTCATGCAACATACCGTAATAACGCTTTCAGTTGCGAATCCCCAAGTCACCGCAATAGTAGGAATATTATTTATAAGAAGATTTTCGTAAACGTTAATAACGACTATTTAACGTGGGGAAGAAAGAAACAAATGTGATAAAAAATTGATCGAATTAATAAACAAAGCAGAACGCTAACCAATCGTTGCAATTATTAATATTGAAACGAGCAAAAATTACTGAACTTGAGCTAAATAAACAACTATCGATTTGCTGGAGAATTTTAAACATTTCATTCGAAAAAAAGGAAACAAAATGTACCATCGTGTCCGTTTAATATGTCAAAACATTATTTAATCTCATCGATCAAAGAATTGATTTGGTTCACAATGATATTTCGTTCTGTACCTCCTGTGTCAACGCGAATCTGTTCTATACGTACACATTGTATACGTGCTACAAGTAATTTATTTGTAAAATTACGTTTATTTTCTATTTTAGCAGAAATTAGCAGTTTTGTGGAGAAAATTAAGTCGTGTTTTTATGTATTCTTAAATCATTCCTACAGTTACTTGAATAACCTTGCTAAATAATCTATGTCTTTTCACTATTAACGCAGTGAAAAACACGCAGCAAGAACGCGCGTGATTCGCATAGCAATGAAAAGTAATAGAACAATTATAACCAAACTCGATTAATCAACAGGAAACATTCTTTCGAAGGTGAAGGATAGGCATTTCGAAAGTCGTGTATTTTCTATTAAAAATATCCAATACCGAGCACGTCTACAAATGGATGCATAGGGAAAACGCAATGATCGGTTACCATTTTTATAAGATTTGCTTCGTCTACAATGTACTGTAGGTACACCGTTTTGTTGTATGGCATTTCGTCTTTTTACTAACAAATTTTCAAGTTTTCAATGATTTTTTAGTCAAATAAAACTATGGATACTGGTGGAGAAGTGGAACATTCTGAACAAATCGCAACATCGTTCGTTCCATCGTAAAAGACCGCCGGCACTCGAGTATTCTTTTAAATGTAATGAAAGCGAATTGTATTATTGACGTTTGTCTTATAGGTATTGGATTTTGTTTAAAATTTACTATTTTATCAACCGTAATCTTCGTTACTTTGTTACTTTGCTTTCTATCTTCGAAACGGACCTCTTCGCTATCGAACTTCCTAATTCTTTGTTCATCTCAACAAGTTTTATAAATACCGATCGATATTGGCATCCAAGCGCTTCCAGCAGTTCTCAAATTGATATTCTTTGTTATCGCAACTAACGTAAAAACTTGATGGCAACATATAAAATGTAAGTTGTTTTATTATATATTATTTCCATTGAATTTAGTACGTATAGTCCGTATGGCCAGAAAGGGGGCATTCGCTGTAAAATGAAAATTCTATAGACTTTCCGATTGGACGATACAAGACAAAATTGGTTCGATAACTTCCCGCTGCGCCGTAAGCTCATTCTCAAAAGAAAATCGTCGTGACGTAACCGTAAACGATACGCGGTGTTCTCTTTATGCAACCAACTCACGGAAACTTCCGAGCTTTTTTAAGCGGCACGCTCATGCGAGCGTCCTCTTATGTCGGCTGGTTAGGCGTGAACGCTCCATTTCCACTTTACGCGAGACACAAGTTGGCGCAAGGCGGTGCAGCATGGTGAAGCGCGGTGCAATACGGTGCAACGTATCCTCGCGAAGCGAACGCGATACGTCGCGACTCGCGACTCGAGCAGACGCCTCGCACGTTTACAACGACGAGTTTCGCAAGCTCGCCGGTCGTTAACCTTACGCGAAAATGGATAAGACTATGGCAACGTCGTTGCTCTTTATAGACTAAGAAATGCTCAACGAGCAGGAGCGCATGCAAATGCATGCAATTTAAGGGGTTACGCACACCTGGAAGTACCAGAGAATGAGCCAATGTACGCGCGAAATATATTTTTTGTGAAAAATACCATGGTTTCTTCCAAATCACAAGAGGAAGTAGAATTCGTTCATAGGAGTCTTTGTGTTAAAGACAATTCACCTTAAGCATTATTATCTTGACACGTTGCATGTAAACATATTATTACCTATATCTTTTTGATTTGCACTTCCACGTAAAAAGATATTGTCCTAGGTGTAGATATCATCTTAGTCTATATAAGTTGAGGACTCAAGTTATGTTTAGCGTGTATCGTTAACCTAATTGGTTATAAATAACGTTCATCTTTTATATGGGAATTTACAAAATAGTAGAAAAAATTAAAAATTTTGTGTAGTTCTGGCATTCGAAGTACCGATAGGACATTATTTTAGAATGAGGATTTCACAGGATTTTAAGAAATTTTAAAAATACAAACATTCTTTGCTAAACATTTTAATCGATTATATGTTGTCTCAAATATAAGTTACAGCGTCAATGGAGTATTATCTTAATTTATAAACAATCAAATTCTAAAAAATAGTATTGTAAAAATTAGTAGCCCCTAACTCGGTTTCAATTCCCGGACCTCGGCCCGGGCGAGGTGTTATAGACCATGGACTGATAATTCACGTTTTCTAAGATTTTTAAATTGCATTTCAGAGTTTTAGATTTAAACGTTACTTTTAAGGTTTTCTTTCTAAGATTTTTAGGTTTTCTAAGCCTATCAAGCTTTCGGATTTTAATTTAACTTCCGCATTTATAAATTTTTTAACTATATGTTATAATTTCTTACGCTTTATGTTTTTCTGCAAATGAACCTACTGTTTCGTTACGGTTGGAAATTGAAAAACATTACAAAAATCTTTATTGTACTAAAATAAAATATTATACTAAAAACAATTATGCAGCAACATTTCGCATAGATGTTGGACATTTCCCAAATGCCGACAGAAGTTTCAGTCAAACCGGATAGTTGATTTTCAAAAGTTTCATCTTCGCATTCGACTTTTATGGATCACGATTTTGGATGTTGTTACCGTTTACCGGGTCAAGAACAGTATATCGGTGGAACATATTTATTTTCTGGTGACCGTTAGAAAATTTAATGAAAGAAAGTAAATATTTATAATTAGTGTGAGCTATAAAAATAACAAGAATAACATTTGATGATATTTAAAATGCATATATCGAATTTAAATTCGTGTAATTTCTATAGTGGCAGACGTGTGAGCTTCAACGAAGGCTGTTGCGCGGTACAGTGCATTATGCGTATACAATTTAGTATGAACGACCTGTTAGAAAATTGTCCTTGTACTGTACACTACTTTTTAAATGATAACACCTTGTATACTGTATTAATCGTATAACAAAGTGTCGTTTAGAAGGAATAATATAACGTATTCCGCGTGACCCGTGTTTAATGTCTAAATGTGCAAAAGTTAATTGTGACTATAACTTTATGCGACCGATACGCTCTGGCTAACCGGTGTGTGCTGACCGACGCCGAGACAAGGGTCTCAATTTTACGCCCCCGCTTGGGTTCTTCTGTCCTTGACAAAAACTGCCCCTTGAACCGATGCCGCACTTACACACTTACACACTTACAGAGATGCCATGGTTTCGTTGCATTCCAACACGATCGTTGAGTTTTCTACGACAGAAGTAAACTTTATAAGTACTGGTAAACTGCCAATACCGGTGGAATTTCGATCGATCGTACCGCGCACGTTACATCTTACATACAACGATCGTAAAAGAAATGATCGTTGAAAAATATATCAACGATTCCTGAGCTACGAATCGATAAATTGTTAAAAATTATAAAATAAGCGGAGGTGGGTAATTGGCTGAGCGATCGGTTGTTACGATAAGCGTGCAAATACTTTCAAACGGTAACGTAAATCTGTTGGTGTTCTAACAGTTGGCGCGTTTAGAAGAAAATTTACTCACGATAGTCTCGCCGTTATCGACGCGACAATGGTCGCCGTCGTCGGCTGCTCCGTAGGCTAAAAAACTCGGTAGCGAGCGTAGTCGAGCGATAATCTCGTTAGAAGGACAGTTATCTCGTTACATGGTTCGCGTACGTCGAAGCCTGGAAGATGAAAAGAGAGCACGGTACAGCCATAGCACAGGCGCGAGCGTGTTGTAGACGTAACACGAGCTGTGTGTGCACGTGCATACGACCACCGTAACTCGCACGTGCAAATTTTCCATTTACATTATAATATTGCGTTAACGTCACGTTTCTGTAATCTCTCACATTAATATGTCCTATATCGATTTTTCCGCAGACATCCAGCCTTTTCATCAAAATATCTCACGTCTCACGGAAAATTTGATCGTTTACTTACTACCCACAATTATATTTACATTTTTCTACAATCTCCGCTTTTATAAAATTTTTGTTGATCGTTTAAAATCGCGTATATTGTATACGCGTATACTTCTGGCGATTGTTGGGCTCTGGGCAAGCACCTAATAAAACGATATACGCATATATGTATTTACAAGGAGTACAAGTAAGTCTCCACTGTTTTTCATCTTAAATTGGACATTTAACATTTAATTTCCCAATTAACTGTTTCCAAGTAGGTTTTGACCGACGCTTGGCAAGCAGCATTTCACATGTGGACAATCGACCTGTAATGTTTCTCGGCATCGGTTCGTATGGTACCCAATTTCCTTGCTTTTCAATCATTCCCAATCAGTGTAAACGATGTGAAATCGCTTGTCGAGTGACCGATAACGCAAGTGCAAGTTCTTCTTGCGTTTGCCACAAATCTTCATTCAATGATGCTTCGAATTCCGCGTCTTCGAACACTTCCACTATATTCTTTGTCTTTGACATCAAATTCATCGTTCTTAAACTTTTGAAACCACTCGCGACAACATATTTCGCTTGATGCAGCCTTACCGTATGCTTCTAAAAGGTGACCCAAAATTAACGCAAGGTTTGAATTAAATAGAAAACACAGTTTTTAGTCTTTAGATTGTTATTTTTTTCATTGAATTATAAAGTACATAGGATAGGGTCATTTATGGAATAACACATCGGGCAAATGGCCTTCACGGCTTTGCTGGCACATACACACTCTTTTGTAGAAATTTTTCATGACCTTTCTGCATAATACACGACCAGGAAATGTCTCATGCAGTAATTGAATTGTTTCACTGGCTGTATAGCATGTGACACCGTCTTGTTGAAACCACATATTGGCCACATCAGTAGCATCCAATTTCGGCAGAAAGAACTGTGTTATCATGTCGCGATATCAAGCACCGGTAACAGCTTCTTAAAATTTACAATTCTTGTCCACGACGCTGAATTGATGTTTCTGGGTTTTCATCAATACTCTCACGCACT
>CM052096.1:14702236-14720935 GCA_028453745.1 Agapostemon virescens | reverse complement strand
GAGTAACCCCTTCGGTGCGTCAGACTTACAATAAACGGACCCACCGTATGGGGCCAGCTGGCGTACAATCTCGGGAAGAGCAAGAAAATACGTCGGAGAAAACTCCGTACGTTACAATACAATCAAATTTATAAAATTATCGAAGATGCTAAGCATGTTATGTAGCAATGGTTGATTTGCTCGTGTTATCGCTTAATATATCGGTAAATTGTATTAGGCTCAATTGAAAGTTGGAATATCGATTCAATTATGCAACAAGTGTGTCTAGTGTCATAAAAAGTAGAGGCTTCGGTGTATGAAAAATGATCGGAACCAGTCCAGAAACGCAGTAAAGTTCACAATAGCGTATTCGGTGCACCGTTGGCAACGTTTTATCTCTCCGTGTACGCTTCTTTTGTACATGTGTATGTACATGTTTATATTCATGCGTATTTTGCGCAGGCGTGTTCACGTGTATGCGATAATCCTATCATTAACTTCGACGTTTTTGGGATTTCAACATCCTACTCTCCGAGTTTGATTTTCACATTTTAATTGCTGTGTTCCGAAACACGGTAAAATAAACATTTGAATTTCATTTACATTGTAAAATTTGTAGATTTACAATGGTCAATAATTTTCAGAAATCCCGGACGAAAGTCGTCTTTTTGTATAATCAACAAACCAAAACAGTGAAGTTTTTGAAAAGATGAGCTTTGCAACGGGGGATTATAAATATTTATGTTTTCAAATTTTGTGTTCTTACAATTTTTCTATATGCCCCAAATTCGTTTAGCCATTTCACAATTTTTTCAAAGAATATTAGTACTACTTTTTCATGGAGCTTAAATTCTTTTTATAAATTTTAACGTGCCTCGAAAACAAGATTATTTTAGTTTTGTCTTTACCATCGGATGCGTCTTCGAAAGAAAACCCTTTTTGATAGATTTTGATTCGATAACTACACCGCAGGCTAACTGTAGTTTTTTTATTCTGCTTAACGCAAAATTACGCAAAAATTCAAGAAAATGAACAACGTTCTAAAAGCACTTTTAAAATTTCAAAATCCTGTGATACTTCTAAAATACTTACGTGCGATTAATAAGAATAACACAATGACTTTTAATATTATATAGGTAATACACCTACGAACAAGCGAAGAAACGTTGAAAAAGTCAATTTTTCATTTTATCAACAACGTTGCACCTCGTACACAAAATTTAGAACACTACAAACAATGCTTTCGATGAAAACTTTCTACCGAATTGACGCTTAACCATCCGGCAGCACATCGATGCAAGGTCTTCTTTCACTTCTCTACTACTTCTATATGTATGATACGATATATTTAGTAAGTTTTATAGTTCATTTGCATTCCTTGAAAATTTTGTTGCAAAATAATATCTTTTACGAGAAATACATTAATTTTTCTGGCAAAAATGCGACTTCTAAAGTATACACATAATTTTGCCTGTTGTATATTTACATTTTGCTCTGAAAGAGCAAATGTGCGGACGGTTAAGTGTCAATGTGAAACTAATTTCAAGCAGTAGAGAATTTGAAAGAATTTTATACATAATTTAATAAATTCACCAAAGAGAAAGCGAGAGGAAGAGAGATAAATTCTTAATTGTTTTCTTTGCGTTGTAATCTATACGAATAATTTTTGTTTTACATAAAGATACGGAGTAGACGGATATATAGATTTATTTGAGAAAGAATAGTTTAATTAATTACAGTAAGAAAAGTCTGTTAACATAAGCGTGTGTTCTTTCCGTAGTTTTAATTCAAACTCCGCTCGCTTGTCCTCCGTCGTCATACGCAATTTTCATAGCCGCCCTGCTCTATCTGTATTTGCACGTACACATTCGTGTTAACGTCTAGACGCTTGGTCCATATCGTACATGAACATTCATTCAATACTACGCAACACACATTCCTACGATATTGTAAATTTTAAGAACGTTATTTACGTATTTTTCTTGAACACAAATTTTAGGAATTTCTCAATTTCTCTTTCACAATACCCTCGTCCACTCGAAAAATGCATATTAGTAATTACGATAAGACGTTTAGCTGCCCTTTTTATACCCATATTTAATAAAAATAATTCAGTATCGTTTGCGCTACTAGATTGAAAATATTCATAATTCCTTTATGCTTTTCCTTTAAACAGAATAGAAAAAGCAGAGCATAGTGCGTTATACGGTGTTTGCTGTATAACTACCCTTTCGTGGCGGGAGTACCACTAGAGAGGTCTCAGAGAGGTCTCAGAGAGGTCTCAGAGAGGTTTTCTTTAAATGGCCTATCGAATCGTACGAACAAAGATCAGTTTGGATTGGGAGCACATTCGATTCTCTTTTCTGGCTATAAATACACTTTTGCGTTAGCCTTAAGGCTAATGTTTAAACATTGTGTCTAAGGTTTTACTCATGGGATAAGCTGGATAATCTATGTACGACAACCATAGAGTTAAATTTGAACTAATAATGTAAATTAGGTAACTATCGATATGCCGGTACCGATGTTGTCGAAACAAACAAGTAGAAATCGAGCTTTCGTTAACGGTTTTCTTACAATAGATGTAACATAGAGTCTTGTTAGAATTTGATTAGAGTCTTTACTTCAGTGCGTTGCACTCGTTAATGTATAGCAAATTCGCGTTTTATAATGTATTATATTGCTTCATCGTTACCAAACCGTTAAATCGCTTCTGTTTCTTAAATCGGTATTACGAATATCATACATGTTGATGAGGATTTTCCTGAGGATTCTATCGAAAAAAATTAACATTTTTAAAAGGATTCGAAGTAGTAACAGCAGATGCAAAGCAACGACTGGGGCACAGGTTTAAAATGACAATAATAAACGAAGCTATTAGTATTACTTGGCCTTGTAAACTGACACGTGATGTTGATTACAGGCAATGTTCGAAGTAATCAGAATGTTTCGTCGCGTACACTTCGGGCTAAAAGTTCTGAATCGCTTGTACAAAATTCTACCGGGTGATAACAAATTTTTATTACAAAAGGTGTTTTGAAGGCAGCTGTAAACATAATTATAAACATTTCAAAACCTTGAGAATAATTGCGAACATTCCAATAAAGTTTATACGACAAAGTTGTACTAATCATTCTGAAAAATTTTCAAAATATTTCCGTAAATGGTAAGATATACTTAATTCGATCGAACATGGTTCGTTTACCATCTCGTTTTATTCTTCAAAATTATAAACGGAGTTTCGAATCCGTATGCAACTAGCTAAAATATAAGGATTTTTACAAATACGAATGTCGCTTTCATAAAACATTATGTAAGTTTTAAGTTTAGCATCTCGTTTCTCGACAATGATGCCACAAGGTCTCGAGAAGGGACGAGCGAAGAAGGCGACTTTTCTCGATGGTGCACGTAATATCGATCTGAATAGTTTTGGGCTCGGCGTAATAGAATCGTTAGAATTCAATCGATAGAAAAATGTATTACGTTCTCAAAATTCAGAGAGCTAGCCGACCATCGTACGATCGGTTAAAACCAAAGGCTTCTTACATACACGGCAGTAGGTCACTTCGTAAACAAGCTTCGAGTAGCGTTCGTAATCATCGTGAAACACGCATTTTTGTTCTTCGAACTTTCATAGTTTGAAACTTGTTGGCACAACACTGGCCTCGATAAACGGAGATAATTTCATTTCGTACGTTTGCTTTATACTTTTCAACCAGTCCAGTTATCAGCTGTGTAACGACGCAGTATTCGGAAACGATTAACGCCGTGCCTAACTCGACGGTTTGCGGTTATCGATAATGCTGACGGAGCGTGTCGAAACACACCTTCGACACGTACCGTGCATCGACCGTAGCAGGTTCGGAAACGAAAACGAAAACGAAATTTCAGGTGCTTGTAATGCGCAAACCTCGAAGTTCTCTAAACAACGTTACAAGTCTGATGAGAATGAGAAAATTACTCCTATCGAACGTGTATTATATTCGATTAAAAACTGGTAACCGGTATATTATGCAAGGTGTGTCTCTGTAATGATCCAATCGATGCTATATCATTTTATAAAATCAACCAAAAATACGCAATAGCTAGTCATCGTCTTACAAAATAATCATCTCCTTACAAAATAATCACCTCGAGAAATCACGCACCTCTTGCAACATTGTTTTCGCGTTCGGTAACAGTACTGAATGTGTTCCATTGAATTTTCCATAGCTCCAAAATTGTTTTTTAATCGGAGTTCGATTTTTGGGAATACGAAGTCGCACGGGCTGAGATTCGGCGAAAAATGGAGATTGCAGAATCACGGGAATATTATAGATTTATATCAACTTATATAGAAATAGAACAATTTAGCTCAGGAAATCGCAATGTAACGAGGAGCATTATCTCGAAATTTTTTGCACGACCAAAATCATGATTGGACAGTGATCAAGCATCGCGAGAACTCTCGCTTTGATTGTATTTTTGTTCGCTCTTGGTACACAAGATTTTCCGGAACGATTTTCGAGGCTCGAAGCTTTGAAATGAAAAATTGAGCGATTCGGTTTCTCGGTAGCGCGATCATTAATGTTACCAATAGGAGTCTGGAACATCCTTGCACAGTATAAGATTTACATTATTTCAAAGTTATAAGTCTAAATGATAATTAAAAGAAAGAAATTTCGTGTAATTTATTTGTCGTTGTACCTGATTCTATCGTTACGAACAATAGTAATACATCGACAATTTTAATGAAAACTACGTATATTTGGTGCAAATGCTCTCATAATATGTTTAATTCAATGCGTTATAATTCTATGATTTAAAATCAACAGTGTATTGTGTTGTTTATAAAATTTTGAGATCAAATAATTGTCAAAAAAATTGTGTGCGTAGAATGCTATAATCGCTAGTTTGTATAAACATTTATGCGAAGTGGAAATTGTTTGCATAGATTGCAAGATACGACAAACAAATAGGAATATATTTTTCGCTTGAATAATTTGTAAATAAGATATCAATATTATCAAATACTTTTAATCTTTCCACTATTTGAATTTTTGCCTATTCGTTTTCGTTACAAATGCATAACATCTGCAGCCTAGTTATTACCGATTTCTTCCTTACGAAGCAACGCTAATACTATTAGCACTATTTTTGCAACTTCAATTTTGGGTTTTCTGCTCGTAGCTTGTACCGTACAAAGTATAATACTCTCGCGGCTTGAGGTGAAAAAGATTAATCACCCAACGCTGGTCATATCCCCTTTAATCCCTTGCCTTACAACATCGAGTCAGACTCGTGATCAAGATTTCGAACTGCATCTTCTAAACGTGTATTTCCTTATTTTCTTTAAACGGAAATAACATTTTATTTAATTGTTGATCGTATACGGTCATTGGAGGATAGCTAAACACGCGGTAACTACAAAGTCTTTTCTTTTCGTCGTTTTGCGGAGGACGAAGAAAGTCTATTCACTGTTACTGTAAAATAAGTCATAGGCCAAGGGGTTAATTAAAAATATCGTTACCAAATGCCTTTGGTCGATATAGTCCGTGATCGTTTAATGCGCAAAATCGTACCAACACGAAATAGTACAATTAAATTTACGAATAATAAAACGCTGAAAATGGAATTAGTTTAACAAAAATTTGAAAGTGTCTCTTAAATGTAGGTTTAATCGTTGGAATTCTCGTGTAGCAATCTGCATTGTTGGGTGTTTTTAATTACCCAATTTTACAATATCATAAACACAACTCTGGATCGAGGTGGCAAACTGCCGCTGAATACGTTACATCCACAGACTGTTCTTGGACACCATTGATCCGAGCATTCCGCGTGCAAGTGTACGCAACGAATACTAAAAGTTAATTATGTCGAAATCAAAGTCTCGAATGAAAACATTGTATTTTACTTTGCAAGCAATTTGGGAAATTATAAATATACTAAACTTATTAGACACTGACATATTTGGTTAATAATTTTTACTCCCTTAATGTATCCATGGTTACGCATTATGGCGAACGCATTTCGAGGCGAGGACCATTTCCTCGATATCGCCAATGTTTGTATTTTCTTCGAGTGCTATGTGCCGCAAAGAAAAGCCAAACGGCCCAGCATCGTTTTCGTTACGGGCCCCACGGAATCAGCCCACCGTGCTGGTGCAACCGGACACCCTCTCTTCTCTTCTCGAGTGGCGACACTCGAAGTACGTCGCCACAGACATATCGATAACCATCGCAATGTTACATATGCGTGAACAGATAGAAAAACAAGGTAAACTAACAATTGGTTCAAGTTCTGAATAAGAGCCATCGCATAAGAAAATCAAAAGTTGGACTACAGTCGTTCCTGAAATTAGGCAACGCCGATGAATACATATTCGCCGTTCTCTGTCATGCTTTCATATTCGTTTGGACATCGATAGGATATGTGAAATGATCCGAGTTACAGCGTCGTTTTGGTAGCGACGTTTATACAAGGACAGATGAGAATCGGTTGACGGATTCGGACGTGCGTAGACGTGGCATAGATTCCTCTTCTTAGAATGAAGATCTATTGTATTTATTTATTTATAGTGTTTTAATAATGATGAGATCACGCGGCTGCCCACGCAACGATATACAGAAAATATGTAATTTCAGAGCAAAATGGCACCTGTAATAATCAAGTTTATATAATTATGTCGTGTTATAATACCGATTAGCGTACTTTCTCATTTTTTCGTTGTCGATCAACTTGCGTAATTTTTATTACTTTTATTTCTAAAACAAGTGTATGTAAAGTATGTGTAAAGCGTGTACTTTAAATACCTATAAATATGTTCTTTATCGTGTCGAGCCCGCGAGTGTAATTCTGCGTATTACTTGAATATAACATAAATAAATTTGTTAAGTTGTTGGTACGTACAATGAATGATCTTGTTGAAGTTGTCTGCGTTAATGTTGATTCGAGCGATTGCGTTGCATCAATCAACAAAACAACAGAAATATACCGATTTTCAGAAAGATACGAAACAAGAACGACAAACCATCTAACCCGCTAACTAACACAGCGTATAATACCAGCAGCAGTAAAAGTCTTAAAAGGAAATATCCGCAAGATTTGATAGCACAATTGCAGATGTAAACCCAGCGTAAATGCAAGAAAAAGGATGCGGACTACAGAGGAAGCTCCTACACGATACAAGGGAAAAAATTCACAGTCGTTGGTTTGGTAGAATCACAGGTCGCTAGTACAGGCGAGCGTTCGCCGGTCGCAAGGTTGGTTCACGGCGACAAGGCATAGGTTGTTTTATCGTTCTATTGTCTATATTTGGCTTAAAATTTTACGTTGATGTTGTTTTATGTGAAAGATTTGGTATTTTTATTTTGGGTACGACAGAGAAAGAGAGAAAGAGGAGGGAGAGAGAGAGAGAGAGAGAGAGAGAAAGTGTTGTTCAGGGACGAAATATATTTTACAAGAGGTTTGGTAAACGATTGAGAAAACACGAGAGTATAGAAAAAGTAGTCTATAGGAACAAATATTATCTTTTTAACGTTCACTGCATTGCTTCACTGCATTTAATTCAATTACTCTAATACAACATACTCTAATGTTGTAGATTTTTTATGGTTGCTGACGCAGCAGTTTACGTGTCGAAGAAGTTTAGTGCTTCAATTTAGTGACTCGTAGTTTAATTTGATTTACAATAGGTTTGTTTCCTTCTGTTTTGTTTCATTAATTCAGCTCAGTTCATTCTGGATTCGTTCGAACGTACGAAGCGATTGTGCGATTATTTATTAGAAACGTTATGCAACATTACGTGGTACAACCAAAAAATGTTTTATTGGAACGGTTACTTTGATTTTACACTGTTACGGACAAGTTTAGGGATGAGATATATAATTTCGTGTATCAAGACATTAAAGATTAAACCGTTCGAGGAGGATTCTTATCGACAATGTTCGTTTCTAAGACGTTTTCCCCGTAGTTTTCTTGTTACGTGCACCGACATACGGTTGATATATTACGTGTTGCGTCATGTTCCATGGCGTTGTAAAAGCAGGTTTTCAGTGTCCTTATGTTCAACGGCTAGGCACAGAGAAAGCGATTATATTCTCTTTCCCGCGTCTATCATTAGCATTCTCGTTAATTAAAATTCAATAGCACTACAGTCGATAACACTATTTATTGTATTATTGCTTCTCAAACAATGTTTCAAAACTAAACTGTAAACGGTATGTCTGCTACGAGAGTCTACACAAGTCTTTTTTATCGGTCTTCATAAACATAAACCTATAAGCTGAAATTACTTAAATTACTCGCATTAACATTGCATACTGTAAATTACGAAAATCCTTACATCATTGGTACAATCAACAGATCGAAAGGCTTGTTTCTTTTTTATCTCTTGATTAGACTTTTAACATACGCACACTTAATTTACTAGCGTTTATTTCATAACTTTGAGGAATTTAATTCATGCAACATACCGTAATAACGCTTTCAGTTGCGAATCCCCAAGTCACCGCAATAGTAGGAATATTATTTATAAGAAGATTTTCGTAAACGTTAATAACGACTATTTAACGTGGGGAAGAAAGAAACAAATGTGATAAAAAATTGATCGAATTAATAAACAAAGCAGAACGCTAACCAATCGTTGCAATTATTAATATTGAAATAAGCAAAAATTACTGAACTTGAGCTAAATAAACAACTATCGATTTGCTGGAGAATTTTAAACATTTCATTCGAAGAAAAGGAAACAAAATGTATCATCGTGTCCGTTTAATATGTCAAAACATTATTTAATCTCATCGATCAAAGAATTGATTTGGTTCACAATGATATTTCGTTCTGTACCTCCTGTGTCAACGCGAATCTGTTCTATACGTACACATTGTATACGTGCTACAAGTAATTTATTTGTAAAATTACGTTTATTTTCTATTTTAGCAGAAATTAGCAGTTTTGTGGAGAAAATTAAGTCGTGTTTTTATGTATTCTTAAATCATTCCTACAGTTACTTGAATAACCTTGCTAAATAATCTATGTCTTTTCACTATTAACGCAGTGAAAAACACGCAGCAAGAACGCGCGTGATTCGCATAGCAATGAAAAGTAATAGAACAATTATAACCAAACTCGATTAATCAACAGGAAACATTGTTTCGAAGGTGAAGGATAGGCATTTCGAAAGTCGTGTATTTTCTATTAAAAATATCCAATACCGAGCACGTCTACAAATGGATGCATAGGGAAAACGCAATGATCGGTTACCATTTTTATAAGATTTGCTTCGTCTACAATGTACTGTAGGTACACCGTTTTGTTGTATGGCATTTCGTCTTTTTACTAACAAATTTTCAAGTTTTCAATGATTTTTTAGTCAAATAAAACTATGGATACAGGTGGAGAAGTGGAACATTCTGAACAAATCGCAACATCGTTCGTTCCATCGTAAAAGACCGCCGGCACTCGAGTATTCTTTTAAATGTAATGAAAGCGAATTGTATTATTGACGTTTGTCTTATAGGTATTGGATTTTGTTTAAAATTTACTATTTTATCAACCGTAATCTTCGTTACTTTGTTACTTTGCTTTCTATCTTCGAAACGGACCTCTTCGCTATCGAACTTCCTAATTCTTTGTTCATCTCAACAAGTTTTATAAATACCGATCGATATTGGCATCCAAGCGCTTCCAGCAGTTCTCAAATTGATATTCTTTGTTATCGCAACTAACGTAAAAACTTGATGGCAACATATAAAATGTAAGTTGTTTTATTATATATTATTTCCATTGAATTTAGTACGTATAGTCCGTATGGCCAGAAAGGGGGCATTCGCTGTAAAATGAAAATTCTATAGACTTTCCGATTGGACGATACAAGACAAAATTGGTTCGATAACTTCCCGCTGCGCCGTAAGCTCATTCTCAAAAGAAAATCGTCGTGACGTAACCGTAAACGATACGCGGTGTTCTCTTTATGCAACCAACTCACGGAAACTTCCGAGCTTTTTTAAGCGGCACGCTCATGCGAGCGTCCTCTTATGTCGGCTGGTTAGGCGTGAACGCTTCATTTCCACTTTACGCGAGACACAAGTTGGCGCAAGGCGGTGCAGCATGGTGAAGCGCGGTGCAATACGGTGCAACGTATCCTCGCGAAGCGAACGCGATACGTCGCGACTCGCGACTCGAGCAGACGCCTCGCACGTTTACAACGACGAGTTTCGCAAGCTCGCCGGTCGTTAACCTTACGCGAAAATGGATAAGACTATGGCAACGTCGTTGCTCTTTATAGACTAAGAAATGCTCAACGAGCAGGAGCGCATGCAAATGCATGCAATTTAAGGGGTTACGCACACCTGGAAGTACCAGAGAATGAGCCAATGTACGCGCGAAATATATTTTTTGTGAAAAATACCATGGTTTCTTCCAAATCACAAGAGGAAGTAGAATTCGTTCATAGGAGTCTTTGTGTTAAAGACAATTCACCTTAAGCATTATTATCTTGACACGTTGCATGTAAACATATTATTACCTATATCTTTTTGATTTGCACTTCCACGTAAAAAGATATTGTCCTAGGTGTAGATATCATCTTAGTCTATATAAGTTGAGGACTCAAGTTATGTTTAGCGTGTATCGTTAACCTAATTGGTTATAAATAACGTTCATCTTTTATATGGGAATTTACAAAATAGTAGAAAAAATTAAAAATTTTGTGTAGTTCTGGCATTCGAAGTACCGATAGGACATTATTTTAGAATGAGGATTTCACAGGATTTTAAGAAATTTTAAAAATACAAACATTCTTTGCTAAACATTTTAATCGATTATATGTTGTCTCAAATATAAGTTACAGCGTCAATGGAGTATTATCTTAATTTATAAACAATCAAATTCTAAAAAATAGTATTGTAAAAATTAGTAGCCCCTAACTCGGTTTCAATTCCCGGACCTCGGCCCGGGCGAGGTGTTGTAGACCATGGACTGATAATTCACGTTTTCTAAGATTTTTAAATTGCATTTCAGAGTTTTAGATTTAAACGTTACTTTTAAGGTTTTCTTTCTAAGATTTTTAGGTTTTCTAAGCCTATCAAGCTTTCGGATTTTAATTTAACTTTCGCATTTATAAATTTTTTAACTATATGTTATAATTTCTTACGCTTTATGTTTTTCTGCAAATGAACCTACTGTTTCGTTACGGTTGGAAATTGGAAAACATTACAAAAATCTTTATTGTACTAAAATAAAATATTATACTAAAAACAATTATGCAGCAACATTTCGCATAGATGTTGGACATTTCCCAAACGCCGACAGAAGTTTCAGTCAAACCGGATAGTTGATTTTCAAAAGTTTCATCTTCGCATTCGACTTTTATGGATCACGATTTTGGATGTTGTTACCGTTTACCGGGTCAAAAACAGTATATCGGTGGAACATATTTATTTTCTGGTGACCGTTAGAAAATTTAATGAAAGAAAGTAAATATTTATAATTAGTGTGAGCTATAAAAATAACAAGAATAACATTTGATGATATTTAAAATGCATATATCGAATTTAAATTCGTGTAATTTCTATAGTGCCAGACGTGTGAGCTTCAACGAAGGCTGTTGCGCGGTACAGTGCATTATGCGTATACAATTTAGTGTGAACGACCTGTTAGAAAATTGTCCTTGTACTGTACACTACTTTTTAAATGATAACACCTTGTATACTGTATTAATCGTATAACAAAGTGTCGTTTAGAAGGAATAATATAACGTATTCCGCGTGACCCGTGTTTAATGTCTAAATGTGCAAAAGTTAATTGTGAGTATAACTTTATGCGACCGATACGCTCTGGCTAACCGGTGTGTGCTGACCGACGCCGAGACAAGGGTCTCAATTTTACGCCCCCGCTTGGGTTCTTCTGTCCTTGACAAAAACTGCCCCTTGAACCGATGCCGCACTTACACACTTACACACTTACAGAGATGCCATGGTTTCGTTGCATTCCAACACGATCGTTGAGTTTTCTACGACAGAAGTAAACTTTATAAGTACTGGTAAACTGCCAATACCGGTGGAATTTCGATCGATCGTACCGCGCACGTTACATCTTACATACAACGATCGTAAAAGAAATGATCGTTGAAAAATATATCAACGATTCCTGAGCTACGAATCGATAAATTGTTAAAAATTATAAAATAAGCGGAGGTGGGTAATTGGCTGAGCGATCGGTTGTTACGATAAGCGTGCAAATACTTTCAAACGGTAACGTAAATCTGTTGGTGTTCTAACAGTTGGCGCGTTTAGAAGAAAATTTACTCACGATAGTCTCGCCGTTATCGACGCGACAATGGTCGCCGTCGTCGGCTGCTCCGTAGGCTAAAAAACTCGGTAGCGAGCGTAGTCGAGCGATAATCTCGTTAGAAGGACAGTTATCTCGTTACATGGTTCGCGTACGTCGAAGCCTGGAAGATGAAAAGAGAGCACGGTACAGCCATAGCACAGGCGCGAGCGTGTTGTAGACGTAACACGAGCTGTGTGTGCACGTGCATACGACCACCGTAACTCGCACGTGCAAATTTTCCATTTACATTATAATATTGCGTTAACGTCACGTTTCTGTAATCTCTCACATTAATATGTCCTATATCGATTTTTCCGCAGACATCCAGCCTTTTCATCAAAATATCTCACGTCTCACGGAAAATTTGATCGTTTACTTACTACCCACAATTATATTTACATTTTTCTACAATCTCCGCTTTTATAAAATTTTTGTTGATCGTTTAAAATCGCGTATATTGTATACGCGTATACTTCTGGCGATTGTTGGGCTCTGGGCAAGCACCTAATAAAACGATATACGCATATATGTATTTACAAGGAGTACAAGTAAGTCTCCACTGTTTTTCATCTTAAATTGGACATTTAACATTTAATTTCCCAATTAACTGTTTCCAAGTAGGTTTTGACCGACGCTTGGCAAGCAGCATTTCACATGTGGACAATCGACCTGTAATGTTTCTCGGCATCGGTTCGTATGGTACCCAATTTCCTTGCTTTTCAATCATTCCCAATCAGTGTAAACGATGTGAAATCGCTTGTCGAGTGACCGATAACGCAAGTGCAAGTTCTTCTTGCGTTTGCCACAAATCTTCATTCAATGATGCTTCGAATTCCGCGTCTTCGAACACTTCCACTATATTCTTTGTCTTTGACATCAAATTCATCGTTCTTAAACTTTTGAAACCACTCGCGACAACATATTTCGCTTGATGCAGCCTTACCGTATGCTTCTAAAAGGTGACCCAAAATTAACGCAAGGTTTGAATTAAATAGAAAACACAGTTTTTAGTCTTTAGATTGTTATTTTTTCATTGAATTATAAAGTACATAGGATAGGGTCATTTATGGAATAACACATCGGGCAAATGGCCTTCACGGCTTTGCTGGCACATACACACTCTTTTGTAGAAATTTTTCATGACCTTTCTGCATAATACACGACCAGGAAATGTCTCATGCAGTAATTGAATTGTTTCACTGGCTGTATAGCATGTGACACCGTCTTGTTGAAACCACATATTGGCCACATCAGTAGCATCCAATTTCGGCAGAAAGAACTGTGTTATCATGTCGCGATATCAAGCACCGGTAACAGCTTCTTAAAATTTACAATTCTTGTCCACGACGCTGAATTGATGTTTCTGGGTTTTCATCAATACTCTCACGCACTACTTCGATATTGACATTTGAACGGCTTGTTTTTGGACGACCGGCGTGTTTAGCGTCTCCAACTGATCCAATCTCCCTGAATTTTTCAATTAATCTTTTCACATTTGACGAGGTTAAAATACTATTTTCACCATATTTTGTATAAAATTTTCTAATGCCAATTGCCAAACTTTCATTATTTTTCAAATATTGTACAATAATGAAAACACGTTGTTGTATCGTATAATGCTCCATTTTTACTAACCCTAAACTCTCAGCTGTCAAATTGTTCTTTTTTTAGGGTTGCCAAAAATTTACTGTAAAAATGGCGGCAAATTCAAATCTTGTGTTAATTTTGCGACACCCTTTACGAGCAATCGATGCGCCTCGGCTACAGATTTCTCCTTCATTAAAGAAGTAAATCAGAAATTGCCGCAAATGATGTTTATTCGGTTGAAAACTCGACATTTTCACACGAAAAAAATATACGACGTTGATACACAATCGCTAATATTTCGAGCTCGTGTTATGTTATGACAGATGTGCAACCTTACGATATGACGTTTTACATCTGACATTAGTCAGACGATAACTTACTGGTTGTGTTATCTGATTTCAAAAGGCGGAGACTTATTTCTACTCCTAATATACATATGTATACATGTATACGCGTATACGCTAATTAGAAGCAAATAACTGTACACGCGTAACTGTACGAGTATCCTTATACTGTTAGGTGGTTGCAAAGAAAGCCGCTGTTTGCGCGTAGATAGCTGCGTATATCGTGGGCGGTGACAGGTGCCCCTTACGTCGTTTTCAAGTGTCATCGTTTCACGGTAAAATTCAGACTTCGAACGCCATCGTTTGTTTTCATAAGTGTTTTTCTATAGACAAATTAAACTGTAACTGTTCCAACAAAAATAGTATGCGAAGATTAGTTTTAGCGGTTCAAAAGTGGCGATTGCGATATTCGCATCGAACAAACATCGTAGAAAAGCTGCTCTTCTTCTCCGTGTTGTTACAGCCGGATAGGACGGAGTTCGAATGGAAGATTTTTCCGCAGCCAGTACGTGCTTGCGTTCTCTGGGCCTGACACCGAGCGATTGCCGTCCACTCGAATCGGCGTAACATACTTTGAAAAATACACATTTCCGTAATTACGAAGAGTTAGGAAAAGCTAGAAAAGTGGGGGGAAAGTCGTAGCTCCCGACGCAATATACTTTGATTTATGTATTTGGAAACTTTATTATGGAAATGGATGCTCATAAAACGCGAAAAAAATATGGTAGCTTTTTTTTAGCTCCTCAATAATATGAGATAATTTAAATCTCTACTCGAATTTATAAAAAATCGAATACATATATTTCTATTGAATCATGCGCTACAAAACGTATACTACAACAAAAACAAAAACTAAATGTTAGCTCGTGAAAACAATAATTATTTGCGCACGCTACGTATACTACGTTGGAGTAACTTGCTCATACATTTAAAATACATTTAAATAGAGAACTTACGAATAAATAAAAAAACTGTTTTCATTGCAGCTAATAACCCATATTTTTTTTAAATTATAATATTGCTGGGCATTCCAACATAATCTTCTTCAAAACACATCTAGGTACTTTCAAGTGCTTTCTTTACCAATTGGCATAGCAAAAGAACGCGTAGATACGACTGCGTTAACATTCTCACTGGATTACTTTCCCTATTTTGCATCTTACCTCTGAATATTCGAATCGCGGAATTCTTCAATGGTAATCTAACGCAACAGTCTGACAATTGCATGTTCGTTATATACGTATAATATACTATTACTTCTTATAATAATGCTCTGGTTTTAGAAAATAAGATTCGGTCAATGTTACTGAACGCAATTTTGTTTATGACAGCAGGCCGTGTTTCTAGACACTATTTTTGTTAAATTCTACATGTTATCAATACGAGATATCCCGGTATCTCATGTTCGGTTTAGTTTCCCAAGATCATGTTAAAAGCGATACCGTGGAAGTTATTGTGGAAGACATCGCGTGTTACATTCATCATTATGTTTTGCATCGCTTATGGCACGTATGATAAAAAAATATTGCGTCAAACTAAATATTTTGATCGACATCAGCTACCGCAATTTATTTGTCAATGTTTCTTGGTTTGAAGTTGTTTCGTTGCAAGAATCATACAGTACGAGCACGCTAGACGAAGACTAATAAAAGTTGTCAACGCGTATTACGAGTAAAATTAAGAAAAAAATATTATATAAACATGAATTTGTAAATTTTTTTATTAGAAAATGCGAAGTATCTTTATTACCGAATTAATATTTATACAAAAGTAATACTTCTACATTATCAATTTCCAGTAAATTCATTTCGTTTCATCGATTGCACTACGCATCCTCTTGTATTGGTTCTTGTCGTACGAATACGTACCATCGCTTAGCGTTGATACACGCAACATTACACAATCAGTAAAGACGGTCTCTATAAACAGAAACTACATAGCGTTGATCTCTTTCCATGCTATGTCGAAAGAAAACCAACTCGGTTGATATTTCATATTTTTGTTATACCTACCGTTGTAATAAACTATCGCGTAACAGCTTGTATTTATGCATCTCATACAGCACGTTTGGTTCAAATGGATATTTACGAAGATTTCTCGAGTATTCGTAATGCAATGAAATGTTTTTGGGTGAACGTTGCGCGCTGTTCTATCTCTTGTGTCAACCTTGAGAAATCGTGCGAAGGTCACATTTAAATTTTTCAATGGAATTTTAAATGAAAAAATATTATTGTGAATCGAGGACAAAATTAAATAGACGTCCTTCGAAAACAAGCAAAGTTTCAAAATTGAACCGAACGATTTGATTTTTTGTTGCGACGATAAAAAGATCAGTTTACTCGGAATTTTAAAGAAGACGCGAAGGTAGTGATTTTTAACATTTTACGCATGTACGCGTATAACGAAAGTTTAGAACACATACCTTTTGAAAATCTAACGATATGTAAGTTATATTCACGCAAAGTTTCATCGCAATCGGTTAATCTATAAAAACGAAAGATGTAAGAATTTTTTAATTCAGGGCTTATCGACTGATCAAAATGGCAATCTCGCGATTTTTGTCATTTTTAATTATTCATAGTTATCGATATTTATAGCAACCTTAATATATGTACAAAGTTTTGGATGCGCCTGCAAGCCGAAGCATTGATAATAGGCAAGCAACCTGAATTGCATTTTGTACAAACATTTTGTAAAAATCGTTATGAAGTTATACGGTTTGAAAATTGACGTGTTACAATTTATCGTTTGAATCGTACCTAATACACACCACGAACTGGTTGCACAATCGGTAAACAATATCTCGAGTGTACTCTGTACACACTACCGATTATGTATGTGAAATGTTATTTAGAAGAGCATCGTCTTGTTATCGTATTACCAACATTTCTTTCATTCGATGTTATGTCACCTAAAATATTAATTACGCAAAGATTGTTTGTTATACGAACGAAATGCTAAAATAACCTACAAAAGAGACTCCGTCTCCTGTGTAAAAGCTGCAAAAAAGATTTCTAACATGTAGAGCGCCGTTTAAAAATTTAAATGTGACCTTTACTGTACGCTTTCACTCGCTGCAGTGTCAAACATTTATCGTCGCAATCTGTTCTCCTCGATATCGTTCAACATTCGTTTAAAGCATTTCTTTGCATTTTTAATATATACAGAAATAAACACGCGTATACATTTAAACAGGATGCGCTGTAGATATAATTTTTAATTTTACTCGTAAAACATACCGAAACTGAATCCCAGGGAAATCTGAAGCACCTTGTATTTATGCGATGCAAATGAAGATGAATTTATTCTACTGTACATCTCTATATACGTGTACCTTAAATCGCATTGCTCTTTGTTCCTATAACGTGTACATTCCGAAAGTAGGTTACGGTGACAGAAAACATAAAAAACTCGTACGCGTTAAAATCTTACCAACGTTTATTCGCAATCGATAATTAAGTTTTTCAACAGAATTTGTAATAAACTCAACGTGCCGTGATAATTGTGTTCTAGTTGGACGTATTTATTTAAAATGTAAAACAAGTAAAATGTACGAATAAGACACAATTGCTCAAATTAAAAAATAGAATGAATGCGATTGAAAACTAAGGGGAGAACTTTTTTTTAAACTAGCATGAGAACGTTAATTCGACGAATTATCAAACAATAGAAGAGTACATACAGTAGAGAAATAAAAATTTAACAGTATACAAACCAGGAACTGGGAGAATTTTTATCTATGGTGCGTATATTGGTCAACAACATCGACTGCATACAACACAAAAAGAATCGATAATTATTTACGATATTTACGATAGGGGTGATCGCTTCGATTTCAATGACCTTGAAATATGTTGTCCCAGCGATTATTCTGAATCATTTTTTCCAATACATGTTACGACTGTTCGGCCTTAGTTTTTTTAGATTATCGCAAGAAACTATTATTAGTGTCTTGGAAAGTAAGTCGATCGGCGGTAACGTGTACAGGAAAAAATTGTTCAGAATTTCGTTTTGAACAACATATTCGAAGCTCGTCAAAGTCGAATTTTAGTTAGGTTTACGGTGGATTTCTTGAGGAGGAGGTGCAGGGAGAGGGACGAAACGCTTTCCCCGCTCTAAAGCGAAACGAACTCGATCATTGGGAATACGCGATAACCGTTAACCGTTAACCGTTTTTCTTGCGAATATTTCGGAAACCACGGCCGAGCGCCGGTAAGTAATAGCCAAAGAATTTTTTAGACAACCCAATATTCTTTACTACGCAAAATTGAAGTATCGACGGACAGATCATCGACTCTTCACGCTATAAGTTTATGTAAAAATGTATGGAAATATTTCGCCGGTGTTCGTTTACAAGTATAAAATTTTTACTTTCACATCCTCGCATTCATTTTCTTCAAAATCCCTTTTTGTTACGAAATAGTACAAAAGATCAAAGTTGCTGTTTTTGATGAAACATTCTCCAAGTTGAAGTTGA
>CM052096.1:14677806-14702226 GCA_028453745.1 Agapostemon virescens | reverse complement strand
CTTTACGACTTTTATATTCAATTTAAAACACGACCTTATGAAGGAAAGCTTCCGCTCCGCTTTCTACCTCCGCGAGTTTTGTTTGGCGATCAAGTTCAAAGATAACTTAATTCCACTTGAACGATTGCGAGTCCTCGTTATTTTTCGATTTTGTGTGTAAGCCCGATATCCCAAGTATTCGCACCATGAATAGTGGTCTATCGTAGGTTAAACAGCAAGTTTTTATGGTATTTCGATTGTACATACTTCGGTATTATGGCTTCAGTTTCTCATTTTCTCAATTTCTTGAACAAAAACGGTTCCTTGGAAATATTAAGGTCGATCCCTTTTTGAGAAGTTATCGGATGACGTTATCTTATTGGGTGATGTGGAAAAATTCTTTTTTAAATTTCCTTATTCTTCTTAAATTGTGAAGATTTTTACACCTTTTTAAATGCTAGTCCATATAAAAAAAAGTTTGAAAAGTGCATCTTAAAAATACGTGTCACTTATATTTCTTATTATTACTATATTATACGTTCTTATATTTCTCGATGCCTCGTGCAGGCTCGGATCGTCTTTCGTGATATTTCGGACCAAGTATGCGATTCGGCTTGACTTTGTTCTCAAACAGGCTGAGAGAGAATCGACAGAACTAACAATAGGGGAGAGTTAACAGCGAGCAATATAGAAGGCGGCCGAGCAGCGATATCTTTTCTCGGAAAAGGGTAGTATACGATGTGCCCTCTCGTTTTGATAAATACGTAAGTACTGGAAGAGGAGCAGAAATTGGTCGAATTAAAACTTGCTTACTCGGCTGTGAATGCAGTTGCCGTTTCGAAATGTGTCGGTGGGCCAGCCGGTCATTCGGAGACGTACTGCGCACAGGTGCTCGCAGATATGCGACAGTACCGAAAGTCGAAGGATAGTCGGGATCTTACCGCGCATCCCTTAGTACGTCGTATGCCTACTATGTATTGGGTTGTCCGGAAAGTTCATGCCGATTTACTCATCGGGAATCGATTATTTATCGTATCGTTGTGGTATATATTCATTAAACAAACTTTCGTTACAACTCAATGCTTATCGATCGGCTGTGTGGTTCGTTGAAACGATCGGTACGTTTGTTAGTTTTCGGTAGTGTCGTATACCTGCGATCACCTGTGCAGTTCGTCTCAGCATGGCCTGGTAACACACATTTCGAAACAGCAATTGCTTTTACGGCCGAATATGCGAGTTTTACTGCAATCAATTTCTGCTTCTTCTCTTGTTCACGAGTCAACCACAGCGCGACAATGATACGAAAATGATGCGACAATGTTGTTACAATGAACCGGAATAAGCTTACGCTCGTCGCACTTCCCAAAACGAAGCATCGAATCGCGAATCGATAAAGGAAAATAGTGTTTAAAACCACCCGAAGAATCACTTTTTTCGAGTATCTCCAAGCTTCTCGCGACACCTTGTACATCATTACAGGTCGAAACATATGCGTGCGTACGTGTTGGCTTCGCGCGAGCTTGGCTCGCTACTATTTTAGTTCTTCGTCCCACGAAGTCGATTATCTTAATGCGAATGCTATAGTTTAGCAGAAACAAATATATTTTAGACTAGGAGTTTGGGAAGCAGCGCTCTACGATTCGTATCTACATAATTGGTAATTGCGTGCATTTACAGTGCCCTAAACTTCGAATAGTAAACCGATAAAATCGTAAAGCATCAGGTCACCGGCAGCACCTGGTCTCGTCGGTTCGCGAGCCTCCCTAACCAGCCTTTCCGCCGCGGAAGGTACTCCGTGAAGAAAGTCTGCGATTTTCAACCTCCGCAAGTTTTGTAGTGGGTGATCAAGTTCAAAGACAACTTAATTCCACTTGAACGATTGCGAGTCCTCGTTATTTTTCGATTTTCTGTGTAAGCACGACATCCCGAGTATTCGCACCATGATTCACTGTTGTTAGTTCGATTTGCATAATATTTCGTCGTACAATCCTATCGTTCCGATCGTCGTTTACGCAAGGTGTTAATTCGGCGGGGAAAATCATGATACACCGAAGCGCCTTGCCAAGGATTTTGCAACGTAACGCTATGTACATTTGTAGTTTCGAGTTTCTCGAAAATTTGTATTCGATTCGAGCCAATTGACTCTTGTATAGTCAACATTCGCTATTGTGGAACGATCCGGGAATCGCAGGCGTACAGTGCTTATAATATATTATGACACCTGTTCGGTTCCTGAACAACAAACGTTATAAAATTTCTACTCGCATTTGATCTAGACATCGGGTGTAACGTGAGCCAAAATATTTGCACGTTTCTACCGCCATAAACCGCCGAAAGTTCCCGCACGAGCAACACGCCGAGACCAGGCGAGACTCAACGACTACCTGCGACCACACTACCCCGAACGCATAATCGACGATGATTGGTGCGCTAGCCGTACCCCAAAACAGTATAAATACAGTGACTGTACTGCTGGTGCACGAGGGCCATAGGTCGTCTCGGAAGAAGCTGTTTTAGCTTATGCCGATCGATGTTAAATCAGCGGTGAATCACTGCGGGCGGGATCGTCCGTAGATGTCGTGAAACCGGGCTTGGAAAAACCCTTTCTTCATCGCTTAAGAATCATCAGAAGTGTAGACCGTCCCTTGTGGGAAGTAACTCCACTTAGCCGTTCCTTCGACGGCTGGGTTTCGGGAAACTCGCTCGGCGTTGGAACGTTACCAGCGGGGGCCACGAGAAGGCGGAGTTCCCAGCTTATGCTCGGTCTCTTGCAGATTGGCTCTCGGCGATACCAGGGTGTTGTCGGTATCGTCTGTGTGGACCGGCAGAATGAAAAAGTATAAATACAGCACATTTATTCACCTCAAACTCAGACGCTACACGCTACATTGGAACGTCATACCGTTCTAAACTCGACTCAGAAACAAGCAACCGCCACTATTCAACAATAAAGTAAAGCCATCGTTGGAAAGACCAGCGCATCATTTTTACCTGCAGTTCGAGACAATCGCGGCAATCGCGCTCGTGGACTCGACGCAGTAACACGCGTAGCGATCGTTTTACCGTTATTCGTTATCGTTACTCTTAACGTAATTGCGCGAACTTTAGCTCCGGAAACAAAATGGACTCGGAACCTGCTTTCGTCGTATACGTATCGGGACAGGTAGAGAAGTAGGTATACGTTGTTCGGCTTGATTTTGTTCTCGAGCGGGCCGAGAGAGAACACGGAGAGATTGAGCGAGAGGTGCGAGGCAGCGGTAGACCATAATGTAGTCGACCGTGCAGCTATAATTTTCTTCGGAGAAAGATAAAATACGATTTACCTTCTCGTTCTGGCACCGAGCGACGTCGAACGGGCAACTGCAAATGTAAAAGAGGGGATAGCGATTCCTTTATTTACAAACAAACACCGTCGTCTTTTGTCGAAACAAGACTTTATTGCCTAAATATTCCGACGCATGCCTAGAAAACGTAGGTAAAATAGACTTTTCAAACAAGATCGTCCAAAAGGGTTGTGAAAAGCAATTTCTTTCTTCTTCGCGAATTCGATAAATTGTAATTTTTTCAAAGTTTCCTTCGTGTTCTGTATTAAACTATTTGTTTCAACATCTCAAGAAGAAATCC
This sequence comes from Agapostemon virescens, assembly GCA_028453745.1. Lineage (NCBI taxonomy): Eukaryota > Metazoa > Arthropoda > Insecta > Hymenoptera > Halictidae > Agapostemon > Agapostemon virescens. Next base: position 14,698,623 of record CM052096.1, on the reverse strand, counting down.
AATTCGTTTGGTCAACTTTTGATAAAGGTATTCTCTTTCGAAGATGTTACAAATTCTCTTGCGATCAATCGTGTAACAGCGGAGACTTTATTTTTTACTTTCACCCCTTAATGTTTCTGCACGTAGTTCAAATATAATAGTTGAAATATCGACGGTTCAATACGTTCACGATTTCGCAATCTATAGCTACGAATAAAAATATTGGCACTATTCGGAATTCTTCGTACAAACTTCGTAAAGGCCAAATCCAAAACCGAGTCAAGTTGAGTCGAGTCGAGTGGACGATACACAGCACGCATAATATATGTGTATAGAAATGCCTGTCACAATCGTATAGCATTTTATCAAACATATTTGTACACATGTTTTAATTTTCATTGAATTAAAATTTTTATATAATGTCACACGACCGTTTACGTTTGATCGCATCTTGCATTCTGTATGGCGTTGCACGAACACATTTTCTTGCGAACTTGTAATTAATTTTGTTGCATTGTTCTAACATAAGTTTGTTACCGGGTCGAAAGTAGTGGTGTAAGAGCATTGTCTTGTTGAAAGTAACGATTTCAGTTGAATTTATCGTTACATTTCTTTAAATTATCTTTTAAAATATTTAAATAAATTCCAGCATTAACTGATCGATCAATAAATATCAATTGTTCTACGCCAGGTGAACACGCGCGCACACAAATACGTACGTACATACCATAACCATCACTATGTTTCCCTGTAATTTGAGAATTATCCTTTCCCCTTGCTAATATTTTGTCATTTAATCGAAATCACACGTGTAAAATCACTTTCGTCCGAGAATATGGCATTTCTATGGAAAATCAATACCTTTATTAGCAACTCTTCTTATTCTTTTTACGCGCAAAGAAAATATCCAGCTCTTTTCTGTATCCTTCGTATTATTTTAATACAAATTTCTTATCCCCTGCTATTTCAGAAGATCTAAATATTGTAGTCCTATTTTTCTTGCGGATAACTTACACCGTCGACTAGATTTATAGGATTTTCAAAATTTGTCTACTTTTCTAATTTCTATGTACGATTTTCCTTTTTTATACAGGTTGTAATGTAATCTGTCTTTCTTTCTTCAGAAATTGTTCTTTTCCCTTTACTTCGCATTTTTACTTTTTCTTGAAAGTTGATCGGCTCGACCAACGTTTGCACTGCCAGAAAGTCACTTAATATTTACCAAGATGATCTTTAACGACCCTAAATCGAAAACTAGATAACTTCTATGAAGCTGTTAATAATATAATGAAGAATTTGCAAATGTGTGTAAATATTTTTAAATAAGTCATAGTAAATAAGAATACATGGAAAATAAGTTGATGTTTACATTTAAAATTACTTATAATTACTCGAATAGTTATAAGCGTTTCTACATGGAAAGTCGTGCAGTGCTAATACTTCTGTCTGGTATGGTACTCGTAAAGTTGATTGTATCTTTATCGTTTTCGATGACATACAAAATTCAACGCATGACAACGCTGAACAAGAAAGCAGAAAGAACGATATTTCTCAAGACAGAGTCCGCACCTGCACTCACACCCGCGCAGGATGAGGATCACCGATCAGGATCACTCGAATTGTATCTTTCTCGATCGATGCGACTCTACGTGGTTTCACGTGCGTCCGTTGCGGCTGTGTTACGGCTTTGCATACGAGTGCGTTCGTACGAGTGGTTTCGAAAGTCGCAATCTATGGTTCACGGACCTTTTTATTACCGGTATAAGTGACTTCATTTCTATGACTCATCGTATCGCGTCTAGCATTATATAGAAAGCCGCTATGTACGGCGTTCTGTTGTACGCTTCAAAAAAATCGAGTAATTGTCCGCTAAGAATACCTTATCAGTCACGAATCTATTTATTTTCACCACTAACATCTGTTTTATACACAACGCTTTCATTCTACAATGAATTAGTAGTTACAGGAAAGGAGTTGTTTGTTTTATTGTTCGTATTACGTGCTCGGATTGGCAATTACTTACCATGCAGTCAAATCAAATGAAAATCGTATACCAATCCGGCGGCTATAATGTTCGTTTGTCATTTACAGGATTGAAACTGTAATTCAAGATGAATTACTAATTGTAAGTTTTAATTCAACGTATTCCGATTATATTCACGCGAAACCAAATAATAAAAACTATTCTGTATTAAAAAAAAAATTAATTATTGTTATGATACAAAGGAAATCAACCTGGCTTTTAAAATTGCTTAGCACGATATGCTCATGTAAAAATACCTTAACGAAATGACATACCTACTTCCTGTCGATATGCATTTGATAAGTCTTATATGTATTAAGTCATTTGATAAAATCTTATTAGGTGAATCGGAAAGTTCCGTCCGTTTTTTTTACAAAAAGTATAGCTTTATTCATGAAAGAAAATGAAAAAGTACGTTAATCAAAATATTGTCCATCGTTAGCGACGACTTTTTCCCATCTTTCAGGCAACAAGCGAATTCCGCGTCGAAAGAATGATTCATCTTTGGAGGTTATCCAGGCGGAGATCCATTTTTCGAGATCTTCGTACGAATTAAATCGTTCTTCAGCAAGTGCGTGTGCCATCGACCGAAACAAGTGGTAGTCAGATGGGGCACAGTCTGGTGAATAAGCCGCATGTGGTAGCACTTCCCAGCGAAGTGCTTCTATCGTTTCCTTGACAATTTTTGAGACGTGAGGCCGAGCATTGTCATGCAGCAAAATCACCTTACGCTGTCTTGTTTCATATTGTGGTCGTTTTTCGTGCAATGCTCGACTCAAACGGATAATTTGTTGTCGGTAGAGATCTCCTGTGACTGTTTGACCAGTTTTTAGCAGTTCATAGTGTACCACACCTTCCTGATCCCACCAAATGCAGAGTAAAGCCTTTTTTCCGTGGATATTCCGCTTTGGCGTCGATGTTGAGGGTTGGCCAGGATCACAAATGGTTTTTCGACGTTTAGGATTGTCAAAATAAATCCATTTTTCATCCCCACTGATGAGACGATGGAGAAACCCCTTTCTTTGTTGCCTAGCAAGCAAAATTTCGCAGATGGTTTTCCGCCTTTCAATGTCTCTTGGCTTGAGTTCATATGGGACCCACTTTCCTTCCTTGTAGACCTTCCCTAAGGCTTTTAAACGGTCGGAAATGACAGATTGAGCACAATTTAACGCTTCTGCAATTTGTTTTTGCGTTTGACATGGATCTTCATCCACCAATGTCTGCAATTCTTCGTCTTCGAATACTCGTGGCCGTCCAGAACGCTCTTTGTCCTCCAAAGAAAAATCACCATTTTTAAAACGTCGAAACCACTCTCTACATGTTTCATCGGAAACAGCATTATCGCCATAAACGTCTACAATCATTCGATGAGCTTCAGCTGCCGTTTTCTTCCAATTGAAACAAAAGACTAACACTTCGCGCAAATGACGCTTATTCGGCTCAAATTCCGACATCTTCAATGTAGAAAAAAACGAAGTTATTGATGCAAGCGTAAATTGTTGTGTACTGAGTTTTATTAACAGATGTTCAAACTAAAAAGTTAGCCTTACTTTAGAGGTTATAGTTACGCACAGTTCGAGCTACGGCTACTCGACGCTAGATGGACAGAACTTTCCGATTGACCTAATATATTAGATAACTCTTATAAATAGAGTTCAAGATGAAACATCAACGTGATCGAATGATAACAGGTAGTTTGTAATTTAAACAGAGGGTTGTTTCACCGAGATATTGCAAAAATTACGAATGGAGAGATGTTTTTACGGTAAGATCATCGTTTAAAAGATACAATTGAAATTATACCAAAGAAGATATTAAAAACGACTAAAGCGACGATAGAAGGATAGTTCGAAAAATAGAAAATTCAAAATTCTATAAGTGTTTCTGCAATTGCAGCCGACATTTTCAGGTATGTATTCGGATAAATTTGCAAACACGAAAACCGTTAGACGAGTATTCAAAAAATGTGATTATCACAATCAATTTCATTCAAAAGGCGGAAACCAAACGAAGAGTGGCGAGTTTGAGATTTAAGTTCTGCTATAAAACATGAAGGTACATGCTGGCGTAATGGTCCTTTGTTGTATTTTAGCAGATAGAGTCAGAAATTTAGAATTTATAAAGTCAAACAAGGGTAAACGAATCGGGAATCGTGTACACGTAATTAATGTTCCGTTAAAATTCCTGTCCTGTAACCGAATCGAACGACATTACCGCCAATGAACAGGCATACGATCGTAATTGCGAGTAACTGTACATGTTCGTGTATAAATATTAGCGCGCGAAAAGCGATCGAATAAATTTTCTGTCGCACCAGCGAGACAAGCGGTATGGAAGAACCTGTACCGGATACAGTTGGAAAATTTAAATCCGGACGTACTTTCATGGAAATAGGGAATTAATAGACGAAACGTGTATACGAATATCGCCCCGTTCAATTTTTTCGTGAACAATCGACGCGCGTGCGTTATGCGTATATTTAATTTTGGTTTATCAACTAACGCTTTCGATCTCAGTAATTTGTACAGACCAGAGGACTTTGAGGTGTTATAAAAATATCTATAAAGAATTTTGATTTCACGATGAATAAGTAACAATATCGGAACGATCAGAGCAAGCTTGTTCTTGTCTAACAAGATGATGATAGTAATAAACGTTACATTGCATGCTTACGTCTAGAAGAAGAGCGTGCATAAATTGTTACTTCGAGTCTAAAAGGGTAAAGTTCAATATTCGCGTACGCGATCACAATTTCTTTGATATATTCGCAATTATTTCCATTCTTCTTTGCTCGTTTAACAGTAAAAAATCGGATGGTCAATGAACATTTCTGGGTAAATACTTATGGACGAATTACAAATAAACAAATGAGAAATAATATGATCAGAGTTTTAGCGACGTTCATTACAGTATATTTTCGAAGAAATAAATTTATTTTAGAAATCTCCATAATCGGAGATTAATAGCCAGAATTCTACAAATTAGTTAACAAGGAAAAACAAACACTTTCCTTGATCAAGTTTGATACCTTATATCACGACTTATATGATGCATTCAAAATCGAATAGTGAATTATTACATAAGAGAAAAAATCGAAAATTGTCGTATACATATATGTACCTTGTTTACATAGGTTAAAACAGCTGGATGCGTAACCGTTATACGTTACCCGTTTGACAATGAATGTTTCAATGGCAAATAGAATAAATAAACGAGTCCCATATTTTATAAATTGTTCAGCATTTTGTTTTAATGTCATAATCTTTTTGTTTTATCTGAAAATGAAAATATCATTTTGTAACGGTTGAAAATTGAGAAAAATAAATGTCGTTTATAGCACAAAAATTAGACACAATACTAAAAAACAATCTTTCGGCAATATCTCTTACAGTTTTTACCAAATACTGAAAAAAGTTCCAGTCAAACAAATTATGCACTAAATTATGTACTACTTTCTGTAATTTGCTTTTGTCCTAACTCGCGACTTCTCCCTAGTTTGTCAATTTCATATTTTAGTTCGAAAATTCCTAAATTTGCACCGTGTGTAACAGAAATGGTAAAACTTCTGTAGAATAGGAGAGAAAGGAGGTTGGACGGTTTGAATCGTTTATTGGTATTGTAATTGGCGTTTCGAACTCCATTGGCAAGTTGAATGTGGCATTGCCGAGTGTCGCAAGCGGCATAAGAGCATAAGAGGGTATTATTTTAGTGCTACCTGTGAAATACGCATCGGAAATTACGAGTTGCCTTTCTTGTATTACGAGAATGTAGAGAAATGCTTATGATTCATACGTCGATGAATCATTCTTAAGAGAGTTAATAAAATCTCGTTCTCCGAAGTTTAAACTTTGCATTGCAAATTATTGATTTACCGCACTTAATCATACAGTTCGCGCACATTTTTTACCTTATTTAAAATGGTACGATCAGACTACAGTACAATTGAATATAATTGAACTAGGTATTTTTCAATACAAATGGATCGCAATTTAGATACGTACGATACAACGAATTTTATAATTCTACTATTTTCCAACATAATTAAGAAAACATAGTTAACAATTTTTCATGTATATAAAATAGTTTGTATCAATTTGATTCTACTCGATGAATGTCTCAGAGAGTGAAACAATAATATATTTGACGAGATAAAATTTGAATTACAAGTATAAAACATAGGTACATGGTTATTTGTTAATAATACTATTTTTAAATGGAAAACGATTCCTTTTCCTTGTTAACATCATTATTTGTTTGATTTCAGAGACTTTGCATAATGTAAAATACAGATATTTCGACGTTTACTCTTCTAGAGATCGTTAACAGCTGTATCCAACAGTCTGTACGTTAATCCAAGGTGTTTAACATTCTCAAAAATCAAAAATCTCGTAACCAGATGTTATCTTTTAGGTCTCGTTGTTCAAAATAAACAATATCAGGGATATACACCTACCGAGACTATTAATAAATATTAGATTTACTTGATCGCCGAGGGTACCAACTAAAGATTCTGAAAGTATCGTGCTCTTTGTTCAACTTTATTCGTGTTAAAAAGGACTTTCTTCTGGATCCAGATGTTAGACATCACCGACACAAGGCCCTAGATACGCACAGCAAAAGTAAAAGTCATATTGAATATAATACCAATTTTAATGCAATTTACAATATGCCATGAAAATTTGACAGTGGCTAAAATATACGAAGTTAAAATATCTTGATGAATATTTACGAATATTGTAAACATTTCTAGAATAGAAACCTATTTTGAAAATACCTCCATGTTTGTCAATTTTAAACCCTATTACGTGTAATACGTAATACACAACAAAAATTAATGGTTTTACCCTAAATGAAGGATGTATTTTATTATACGGTTAAAAATTGAGTGTAATTATTAGATTTTTATAAAATAGCAAAGCAACAGTTCATTATATACGCTATTATAGGTTTCTTGAAAATGCTATTGGAACAAAGGAACAGCCATGCTACCAATTTACCCGATATATGCAGATGTAGCCTAATGAAATAAAAACCGTAATAATATCAGAAATTTGAAATTATTATTTTTATTTAATGTTATTATGAATGATAAAAAGTAGTACGCAACAGTGTAATTATAATCGAATACTGGCGCAACACAGTGTGCGTATCTATTTTTATTCACGGTTGTGTAAAAGAATTTTCATTCCGAAAGGATGTTGTATAAAACGATTGTGTATTTGTAACACTTCTTTTGCACGGCAGCAAGTCTCGCGGCGGTCAAAACCTTTGACTTTACGAGTCATCGTCAACATGCACACTTTTGTGGCCTCAAAACGTGTTGTGCAACTCGCCTGCTTGCTGTAGCTGCACAACATAGTTGTTCCATTTGCTGCTAAAACCAAGATAAGAAATCAAGATAAAAGTTCAATTAGACGTCCAGATTAGACGATCGCTGACAAAAATTTCTGTTTTTAATTATTTTACTTCATTTCAGTTCGTTTTATTTTCAATCAAATCTTTCAGGATTAAAAAATTATCGTCACAAGTATGCAAACACTACAAAAATAATTTCAAGTTTATAACATAAAATATTTAAAAGCATTTATCCGACGGTCGTGTAGTAATTTTGAAAAAGGGAAATGGGTTTAATTTCTAAGACTTTCGTAATCATTTCTTTCATTTCATTTTGACGAAGAAAGCTATTCGTTTGGTACTCGTTTATAAACTTTTAAGATTAAAAAACTGTTACCGTGTTAGACCAATACTTATAAAGTAAAGGTGCGAGTTACTGAATATTTATTTTAATTTGCGATACAAGAATCGACCTAACTCAGACCTTCCTTTGTGTTGTCAAGTTTTTTTGGATGTTTCTGTTAAAAGATAAAAGAAATATTGACTAATTTTTTATGCGGAATTTAATTAATTGTCCTATTTAGCCGGACACAAAAAATTCGAAGTAACAGCTTCGAACACTCAGTGTCCCAGTTACGGGGCACTTCAGCCATATTACCGTGGTGTACTTACCTTGGATGCGATTAATTGTAAGAAATCTTAGGTATTCATATAGGTTATATTCTTGACGTAGTCAAAAATGAAAAATTGTCAAACTTGAAAAATCTTTATGTAGTCAACAGTCATTGCTAATAGGAAATGCTTGACTCGATTGCCGGATTTGTTTTAATTTAGAAAATAATTGTTATTTACTTATTTGCACTATTTTTGAATAAACGAAAAACTTTGTGCTTTATTTATAACTTTTCACGCCGTATTTTATTTTAAGTCTATCATATATATCGTTATTTTTTATCATTTTCTATTGTCGGAAATGAAAAATTACATTTTCACAATGAATAAGGGTTTTAACTAATATTTTTTACATTTTAAACAGAAATCTTTAAGAATACTATGTTTATTAATTTCTGAAAAACTTATTTTGTCTGGTAACATGAAAGTTTACCCGATAGATGAATATAATTATTTATATAAATACTTTTTCGTACATTAATTTCGCATATCATTTACCAATGAGTTTATTATTACACTATTCTTCTGTAATAAATGGTAGTGGTTTAAAATCGAAAGAAACCGAAGGTCTGGGCTAGGTATGTTTATCTATCTTTTTCAAACGTTCGTTCGTTCGTTATTGAATTCGATACAAAATATTAATTTAGATCGGGCATCTGATTGTACGTACTACATAACATACTGTTTAATTTTAATGATAGTTCATTATTATTCACGGATTTTATTACAGTTACATTATAGTTTGATTAAAGGAAACACAGTTCTGATATATGCGAAATAATCAATGTATATTCTCTTGTATTACTACGATAGTTTCAGCGTATCAAGAATATGATAAAAGCGTATCGTGTTTTAAAAAATTTATACTTCACAAGCTTTCTGAAAGGTTTTTATGTAATACCTATATAATACATACAAATATTGTATATACAATAAACAATCGACAAGGGGATGATTCGTTGCATAAAATCGAGTAAAAAATATAGAATAAAATTTTTTATACGGGGGCTCAGTTTAGAAAAAATCGAATTTAAAATGTTGTTACGTACGCGTGCATTAATTAATTAATTCGTCGAGCAAGAATTTGTCTGCAACAGCAAGGAAGATATTTTCAACATTTGTACATTGCTAGATTAAATCAATTATTGAAATTTACGGCTAATTATTAATTAAAGTCATACCATATTCTAAACGATACTATTTACAGATGCAAGCGACATTGAAATGGCTCGGGATAGACCGAGCTCACAAAACAGACTCTATCCAAGTACGCGCATACTATATTCCTTATTTTCCACTAGATTTTACATGAGAAATCATCCCTTGCCGGTTCTACCACGATTTTGTAAATACATATATTTTTTTTATGACGAAAAATTAGGTATGTGACCCTACGTGACTCAAATAGGTACTCCATACAGCCATTTCCCCATTTCTTGAGGGTGTTGTAATACTTGTTAATGTTTACCCTCTTCCATTCAGAATCGTAGTATCATACGTAAAGTTATGTTGTGTCATAGTCGTAAGAGTTGATTGTAGTGAGATTCTAGATAGACTTTTCGCTAGTACGGTAAAGTTCTATTTGGCATTCTTTTCGATCGCTTTTATCGTTAGATCCCGCATCACCGATGCCGAAGCAGCATAGGTAATCGTTTATTAATTGTACTTCGCTTCCATTCAAGATAATCGCGACATCGTAACTCTTACAGTACGTAGTTTATGAGTATATCAATATGTATACCTGTGTTCTATGGTAAATTATGCATATCTCTAATATCTTTAATTATCGACCAAAATGTTAATCTAGTAATTGAACGCTCCTGTACGGTGTTATCTTTTCACTCGGATTCTATTAATTAAATTATATTATTAGAGTTACGAGACCTACCAACGATCTCAGCGATTCTTTGATTTCGCACGAGATTCGTTCACGACATAACGTAATCCAATGAGAAATTTTGTTCGATCCAGTGGGCCCCAATTTGACATTGGGTTTGTCCACAAAAACTATATAGCATTCTGCGATGCTCCAATTTCGCATTGAATTCGGCCAGATCCTACAGCCTCCCCTGATCTCGCATCAGATTCGTCCGCGAGTTATATGTATGTATGTATAACCCCCTGCAGCTCCCCAATTTCTCTGCGTCGGAGTTAGCGACATAGCCTGTGTTCGTTACTTTAGACAATAGACGATAATCATAGATTGTTATGCGACAATCAAGAATCTGAAAATCATTCGAAAAAAGAAATGAAATTAGAATATTTAAGTACGTTCCGCGCCACGTGGGGCGTATATAACCCCCGCTTAACTTTCCGTTCAGGCTGCTTGCAGTTCTCATTGAAAAGCGAAAAATTAAAAAAAAAATGTATCGTAGATTCAAATATAGCAGTATATTATACTGCTTTGTCGTTTAATGCATATTAAAATCTACACTCTGTTCTTGCCAATTATGGTTTTTGTACTATTTAAGAATTGTAAGGCGTACGTACGTCAAAAAACTTATTTGATCATAACAGCGCGAGTCGTATAAGCTCCACGTGGCCTGAATGCAAAGTCTTCGAAAAATGGTCCGGCACGGAACGCATTAATTAGAGAAAAGGCAACACATTCTAGTTATTCGCTTGTATTCATTCAAACTTGAATCTTTTGGCGTTTGGAAGTAAACGAAACGTACAGATGCTCGTTCGTTCCCCATTATCGTACTCGTTTAACGAATGTATTACGGTCCAGAATGGCGGTAGGAGGACGGAGGTCAATGAGTATATGTCATTCGAATAAAATGTTATTCGAACAATGCCCAGGTCTGGCATTCTTACGAACGGTGGAACATCTCTGCCCATTTACGCATTTTACAAATTACAGCACGCAATAACTCAAACATATTATTTCTTTCGTTTCTGAATGCATCGAATGTACAGTGCAATCGCAAACAATTCGGTTAACGATTTTTGGTGTATTAGGACGAATATGTACTTTGCCGTTGACGTCGCGTTGAACCACGGGTCAACGGTAACCAGATCTACGCAATTTTTATATGAAACTATGAAACGAGTTCGAATCCCGCGATAGCCAGCCAACGAATCGAGAGTGGTCGTACAGTTGTTTCGCAATTTCGCGCGTGAACGTAGATAGATAGAGAACGCGTATATACATGTGTAATTCTTCGGGACAGTTTAAAATTCGACCGGTCAACGTTCGCCCATCGAAAATTTGAGTCGCGGAGCTTAAGTGGCGGTGCCACCTTTCGGTAACTTTCTCTGGTTTTGTTCGTACGTCGGGCTGCTCCTTCCTATAACAGTATGACATAACAATCGCGTAGAAAAATTATAGCTATCAACGTTTTCTTACCCGTCTCGATGTCCCAAGGGAATCTCATTTACGACACAAGGTCGTCACCCGTCATCTATTAATTAAGAAAAGCGAATTCCGTTGATAAGACATTATAATTTCATTAGGTCGCAACGATATCGGTCACGAAAGCCTCCGATACCATTGATCCTTAATAAAGTAGCAATGTAAAACTTGCTTAAATTAGTAGTCGCGAAAACAGATCAAAATTTACTCTTTCGAACTGTTTTTTTTATTACAAATGCACGAACATTTCTTGATCCAACGATAACCGATACGTTTATCGCGCATCTCCTATCGCCGAGTCAATGGTAGGTATGTTGTTCGGTTGCGAAATTCTTGGCGCAATTGTTTCATTTTATTGTGACTTTTCATATCGAATCAACCTTTGGCGAATAATTGTCGTTGCATAAAATGTAAAAGACCGTGTGTCTACTATGTATCCGCGTGAACTATCGAGCAGTAGCGTTTCGAGTCAATGGTTGTAGGTCTAGTTTAACAGTGGTGGTTTCGACATTCGCCAAAGTTTCAACTACGAAAATTTCACCATTGGCTGAAGCTAAAGAGAAAGGTTTGACGTGTACGAACGGTCGGGTAGAGTGTTGCGAAGCTTACGCTCGCCTTACGGATACACGGAGACGCATAGCTTTGGTAAAACAAAGAAAATATTTTCTGCCAAAGCAGTACATTCTTTTGGTACGATATCGGTGTGATATTTTTCTAAAGTTTCGTTTAAACGTTCGTAAAACTGCTGAACTTAAAGCTTAGAAAATTCAGTTACATCGCACAACGGTAACGGATAATTGAAACGTTTAAAAGACTGCGGAACCGATTTGGGTAAAATATTACGGTAAAAAGCTTCGAATTATTATCTAGTCGTTGAAATAAACTGCATTTTACCCTAATGTCTTTGGAAAAATGACCACAGCGTGTCCTTCCAGTTTAAAATATTTAATTCAATTATGCAACAAATACTGCCAGATATCATACAATAAAATGTATACATTGACTTTTTAAAGGAATATGACCTCATATTTTATATTTTTAAAGATAAAATTTAAAAAGTTTAAAGTGCAAATACCTTTTATCGGAAAACATTAAAGTTATATGAATCTATTCCGACGAAACCAATGTGCGACAATAATTCTTAGAAAAATTTTCAACGTATGTTTTTATCGTTGAATCGTCGTTCCATTGCGCTACTCGGTTGCTTCGCTTGAAACCATTATTTTATTTAGGCGAAACTATAAATAAAATTAGGAAAATTGGACTGGTCGAGTTTAACTTCGCTAAAATATCTACCTTTCGCGTCAAATTAACTTTATAGATTCCGTTAGTCTGGTAAAGTTCTGTTTATTACTCTTAGATCCGCACTGCCGGTGCGTTAACACAGAACATCGTAGATAATAATTACTTTATCGTATAGTTCCGTTCAAGATAATCGCGACGCTAAATTACTAACCCTAATCTCCTCGATGGTCGACCAAAATCCTAATCTAGTAATAGAACGTTCCTATGCTATACGCTATCTTAGTGCTCGGATTCTATCGATTAAATTGTATCAGAATTACAAGATGTACCAATAACCTTAGCAATTTTCTAATTTTGCACGAGGTTTGTTCGCGACTTCGTATATTTCGATAAGAAATTTTTCCAACCTAGTTTCTGCGCAATTTCGCATTGGATTCGTCCACAAAAACTATATCATCTTGCGACCCTCGAATTTCACTTTGGACTCGTCCGCCCTGTTTTACAACTTTTAAGTAGCTTCGCGGTTTCGCATCGGATTAGTCTGCGCGGCGTTACTAGCGTTAGAAGCACGAGAAGTCAGCGTCAGGATCATTACCTTTGGAATATGCTTTGAATTGGTTAGCTAGGCACGCGGACGAACGTTGCTAGGGCTATGGACAGCGGCGACGGACCCTGTGCGGAATCGGGCAGCCTCTAGGACGAACTTGATGCGAAATCACTGAGTTGCAGGGTTGAAACATCATGAACGAATACAATGCAAAATGGGAAGTCACTGGGAGCGACGCGCCGTCGGAACCTATGGGAACCCGGGGAGCCGTGTAGAAAATTATCGAACAACGTGGACGAACCCGGAGCGAAATTAGGGAGCCACTAATTTGGACAAATCTCTCGTGGGAATATATAGTACCGCGAACGAACCTCGTGCGAAATCAGGAAGTTGTGGGTATTATTGGTAAGCCTTGTAATTCTAATAATATAATTTCATTGATTCAATCCGAGCGGTAGGATTATATCGTGCGAGAATGTTCAATTACTGCATTAGAATTTTCGTCGGTCATTTGACATTTTAGAAATTACGCGATTTACCATATGATACACATGTATTACACTCTGAAGAATTGTGTACTGCAAACGTCATGGTGTTGCGATTGTTCGAAATGGAAGTATACAATGGAAAGAAATGATTTCGTGCGTCTCTCACGGTTAGCGGTGTTAACGCGATCGGAATTCGGAATGGAAGAGTAATCGAAAAGAATGCCGCACAGAAGTATTCCTGGGCTATCGGAATCTCTCTTCAAAATCTCGGAGGATCTCTTCAAAATTTTATTTTTCGAACGATGCTTTTCATACGAGAATTTTAAAGCTGCTCGTAGTTACCGTTCAATCGTGTGCGATTACAAACACCCCGACTAATCGCAAAACATATCCAGAAAATAAGTTGAGAAATACTGTTTCTGCAGTTGTGAGATCGCAATCAGGCAAACTTGTATTAAGTCTGTGAGTCGTTTTCGATCGAAGAAATACGGGGATAGACAATTTCTAATTTCATTTAATTGATTTTGTTTTCTACAAAGCTCGCGTCTACGTTTCTACACGAAACTTTGTATCCTTTTGAAGTTTCGAAAATTCAAAGAAGACGCGAAAAAGAAGTCTGTAAATACAAATAAAGTAGCATACATCACGGGCAGGATCATTTTAGGACGTGTGTTACAAACCCCGACTATGACCAGCTATGACATATGCCGTAATAATATAAATATTATCTACAAAATAATTTACAATATATAGAATTTAAAGAAAATAGGGTTTTAAAAAATAAAACGTGTTTTTATGCACTTACTTACAATTGGTTAAATAAGTTGGAAATATATTTTATAGTTATGCCACGTAGATTGAAAAAATTACTTTACTCCAAAAAGAAAATCGTTTCTTCCGTCTGTCCCTTTGACCATGTACGGAAGCGATCGCGAGTGGAGTCGTCTTTTGTTTCTGTGAAGCCGCACCTTAACAAAGAAGAGGACGTTCAAGTTGGGACAGGTGAGGTACAGGTGACTCGGTTAATCCGTTTTTACGCGGTGGGTTACCGATGCTTCCGAATTTGGGAGTACAAATTAGTCTCCGCCGTTTCTCATCTTAAATTAGGTATTTACTACGAAAGGACAGTCCCTTGTATTTTATTCAAAGTATTGTCCATCGCTGATTACTACTTTTTCCCATTTTTCTGGCAGCATCCGGATACCGCGTCGGAAGAAGGCTTCATCTTTTAACGCTATCCATGAATCGACCGAATTTTTGGTATCGACATTGGATGCGAAGTATTGTTCATGCATCTTCGATCGAAACAAGTAGTAATCGGAAGGAGCAGTTAAGTGTTTCTGATTTCAAACGGCGGAATCTTATTTGTAATATTATTAATAAGTTGACGTACAGTATTTTGAGATCAGGCCCCTTCTCCGATCAAATGACGTAGGAAAATTGGAAATAAGGCGGAGGGCTCGGTGGGTCGGTGCGGTAGTTGATCGACCATGATTGGAAAATCCTTGGTTCGACTCTTCTTTCCTAAGACCCTACAGTATTTTCAACTTATTGTCGCGATACGTCACTGAAATATGTTATTGTAAATATACATACGTTGAATATACATCTGAGAATATGAGAAGTTCATTATTACATTAATTTATACCAAATGAAATTCACGCCTGATAATAGAAATTTTAGAATAGCTGATTGTCATGGTCCTGAATACGCGAATCGGACCTACCAGCGGTCGTCCGTCTCCGCCACGAAATTCGTTTGTCAGTTTTGAAGCCCTTGATAATAGTAACCCTCTTCTAGTAACCGGGTTACGGTTCGATTTGCATAACCCGTTCCTAGCGGGTTAACCCGCTCTTTGTAGTACTTGGAAACCGTTCCCCTAGGATTACTGCGAGTTACAGTAACCTTTCTTTGGTAACGTGGGTTACGGTTCTGATTAGCCGACGGTCGGGATCCCTGTTTTGGAATTGTCGGGTAATACGCGAACTACCTGATATAATTCTGTATACGTTTTCACGACGTGTCGTTTTAAACGCTTTCACCATCCGCCGTATTCGTAAGATGTTTTGATTCTTCAATTATTTATTACAACCAGTGTCTACTTATAATCCTTACCGTCCTAACAAATTGTGACGCCGCAATTAGTAAACAGTGTCAATCGTTCGAATACGTTTGCAACTTTTTATAGACTCTTCATCCGGAGAGTCTGTAACGCGACGATTGCGCGAGTCATATGAAGTGTCCGTACATAACGCGTTATCAATTCTAGTGTACGTGCACACTGTATGGCAAAGTTAGAAGTGAACTTTAAACTCCGGAATGATTACTAAAGGCGGGGGGTCTACGGTCAACCATTTAGGAAAACATTTATTTAGAAAATTTAATTTAAAATTATACAACTGTCACTTATAACTGAAAAATTGGTACAAAGAAATTGGCAAAAGCATTTGTTTTGTAGTCGCAGCTGTATTCACCGAGCGAATAAGCCAGCGAGTGTCCGTAATGAGTGCGTGAACGCGAACCCATACGGAATCACCTGAAGATTTATGATATAGAATATAATAAAAAGAATATATTTTTACGCGAGGTGGACATCGCGGCGTCATGGTTGTTGTTATTGACTTATAACTTTATTTATTCTTTATTTATTCTTCATTTATTTTTAATTCTATAATTTCGATTTGTTCAGTTCCTTATTTCTATTTAAACATATGTATAAAATTCTATTACGATTTCTACGAACAAAATTTGTATTCGTTAAGTGCATACGATAATCTTTCATTTTGAAATTGATTTTGAAACTTTGTATGAAATTGGATGTTTGTAGATCATTGTCGTTTAAAATTGAAGTTATTTTACAATGAAAAACATACCAGCTACTTTGAAAGTTTAGTTATAAAACCAGCTTTAAAAAGGTAACTTTAATGTAAATTTTTATGTAGAATCCTCATCATTAGTAATTATATTATAAGAAGAAATCTATTATAAGAGAAAAAGTGCTTGTGGAAAAGACAAAGGAAAAGTGTTACTCATATTTTGGAATATAAATATTTTCTAACATTCAATAAAATAAATGTATTAGATATAGTAAATAACTGTTGGAATTTATTTCATAAATTTTATCTACAAAATAAATGTATTATTTCTTTACTAGGAAGGATCGAATAAACCGGCTGTTGAACCTATATATGCATACATTGTATATTTTCCGGGCATGGGACCCTCGATCTTCAACTGTTTATATTCGACCGTTCCTCCTTAGTATCGATCTCTAGTGTCGGTCTGTAGCAACGTTTCTTTCGTAGAGTAAAGACGTGTCTCGCAACGTGCTTTTAGAGAAGCTATTAAAATATATAAATTTTATTTCATATTCTACAATAGAGTGGAGTTTTATTTTATACCCATATCCCAATAATAACTAACTAGTAGATCCAGTTTGGCAATTATATTGTTAATGGTACAGAGGTTAAAACATTTTACTGATACAAGTTATTAATAATAAAGGAATTAAGGCAGCGAATAGGAAGATAGAAGAAAAAAATAAAACGAAAACTTGCATTTATAATGGATGGTGTGTATATGTATACATATACATATAATAATAAGGTTATTATTACGTGTCATTTCTTCAAGTTCGTAAAATATGAACAACTTGTTTCACGTTTTGTTGGTACACTTGGACTTATGTCGAAACGTACAAAACATTACATTGTGCACCGCAACGTTATAATCGCTACAAGTGAAAACATCTGTATTGTACCTACTGTATGGGTGGCTGCTATCGGAGTACAGTTTCGTATGTAGATATATGTATTTGGCAGCGGCTGAAATGTGGCATGAAGTTGGAGAAGAGAAAAGAAAAAGAAGCGTCGCGCCATGAGCCTGTTTAAACTGTTAGAGAATCGGCAACGGATCGAGTAATAGCAGAAAAGGGCGTCCAATTGCCCATCTGTCCGTCCGTCCATCTGTTGGTGAGCGTAGGAGGTGGAGCCATCGTGTGAATAATAATACATTTTGAACGTGACAATATCTATGATAGACGAAACAATTTTCTGTTCGAATATTACTATATATTGTCTAAAAATACACACGTGCATACAATTTTGCTCTATATTACGTAAAACATCTAGTTTCAGTATGGAGTATGGGATCTTGTGTAATCAACGAACTACGATTTATTGATTTAATTTCATGTATTTGTTACGATCATCGCCTAGTACGCAAGATAATACGGGGGAAGCCTATTGATAAGAGTTTCACAATAACTATGCTACACGTAAACAAAGCGATATCATAATTTTCTTGTAATTAACAGTTTTAAAAAATATTAGTAATTTATTTGATCGAAAACTTCCTTTCCTCGTAAATTGACATCGCTGTATAACTATTGAGAAAATAGTTATGATCAATGATATACTAATGATCAAAGAGCTATTGTTAAGAATGGAAGGAGTGGATTGGAATTGTTAAGAGTGGAGGAATTATTTGACGACAATGACGGATATTTGGGAAGCGAATCGGTATTTTTGATCAATAGGTTTTACTTTCTGTGTATAGTATTCAATTACGAAGTTTCGGTCTTTGTCCGATTCTAGCTTCGCTTTTCCTGGTTTCGTGCAATGCGTTGTAAAGTCCGAGACCCATGGGTCTGCCGGAACATAGGGGGTGATTCCTGGCAACAAGACCCGCAAACCTAAAGGCAGGAATTCCGCCCCTCTGTTCAGCGAACCGTGTTCCCCGAACAGCGCCATCGCTCCGCATCAAAGGCGCAGCAGTGCTTGGGGCCGCACCATCGGTGGTACAGGGCTGTCCAAAACCAAATTCAGCCAACAGTCCCAATGTAGCAAACAATCTCAAATAATCAAAATGTTATAAAAGGTGACGGTTGTCGGGTTAACGAGCAAGCGGATAAATTGGCGGACGAAGGGAGAATTCTACAAACGCTCGTCGTTGAAATGTTAATTTCCGCGTTACTTAGAGTCCGTACGTATGTATTGAATAAACTAATTCTGTAGACAACCAAAGCAGCGACTCTATCAGCTAATTTCTACATTATTAGGAGTTACCGGTTATCGATTGTAAATGACGAAAAAATGAAAGTAGATTCCGTCATGGTTGGCTAGTGTCGTGTTACCAAAAGTCTTTAAAATTTTTGATAAAAGAAGCGAATTACAAGGTAATGCATATTTTCATGCATACTTTAAAATAACGTTGAAACTTTTTTATTTACATAACGCTTTTGCAAACTAATAACGAGTATTTAGAATTGTATAATTTCTTCACCGCAAAGAAAAAATATTACCGTAACACCTTGCACGTATAAACCAGAGGACACGTAAAATTCAGTCGACTTCTCGATTCCCTTGCTTGTATTATAATTCAAATTTATTACATTCACTACATTTTGTTAATGTATAGTAAATACAACCTTGGCACACAATTGTCTTTTATATCGTAGAATGAAATGGCACTTTACAATCTTGAAATTTTTAGTCTTGTGGTTTTAGTTTCCTGTAAAAATATTTGGCAGTGAACCGATAAAAATATATATATATGTTTAATTAAAAATGACATGTACGATTGAATTTAGAGCTGGGTAAAGTTTTGGAGAAAAAGTATTTCAAACATACTATTTTAAACAGTTGACGTTCCACGATTCAAATAAAATGCTATTTTAAATAAACGGTACAAGATGTGTAAATAAATTATTTTCATTTCGACAACCTAAAATGTAAAATAAATAAATGGTGTGTAAAATATTAGGTTGAGGAAAGAGAAATACATTATTTTTACGTTTATTTCAAGACTTAAAAATAATGGATTTCTTTTTTCCCAACCTAATATTTCTTGAAAACGAAAGTGGTAATATTAAAATACAAGAAACCATAAGATTCTCGAAGTTGATTTTCTTAGAAACGAGACATCCAATAAATGAGATTCGTTATATGAAAATATTTCAATTTATGTTCTCACATCGAAATCACCCTCTCGAATAAAATTTTCATTGTTTCGAGAAACCCTATTTTAAGATAAAATACTACTCGAAATCCTATCTTAGAAGCTTTTTCTAACAATTAAAATTAAATTAAATTAAATGAACAATTTACTATTCGTTGTTCGGAATAGTATTTTACCCAGCTCCAAGCAAAATACTAAGAGAATAGCAGAACGATTCATAGCATTGTTGCTTCGAGTGTATTTGTTCGTGTTCGCAGCAACGCAGGCGCTAGAACAATGAGAATCAACGAAGGAAATCGTGTGGCGGCCGCTATGTTTTCTTCGGAATCGATGACCACTTCCACCGGAAGCTCGAGCGACAATTATCCGGCGAATTCAGAACTACTACTTCCTCTCACGACATTCTCTGTCCAGGACTGCGTTTACAAAGGCGAAGGGAATGCTAACGTCGTGATTTCACTACCACAAGTAAGTCGCTAAACCTTGTCTTCTATTTGCTCGAATAGCTGAGCAAAACTATTCGTACTCGAACTTCGACGTTGGATAACTCTTTGCATCGGAAACTATTTTAATACGAGAACACAGAGAATTTTATCTAACCGCGCATCTAATCATTGTTATCGGTATCGATCGAAGCACACAGATCATTTATTTACGCGTCGAAACAATAGAGTTGTCTCGATAAATAATAAGATATATAAATAAAACTCTATCACGAACATTTTACGTCTGTATAATAATTGTGTGTACGTTAAATGCAATCTTTTAGAAGTATTGTGTTTTCAAACATTTTTTTTCCAATTCGTGCCATAAGTTTCTTATTGGACATCGAAAGATGTTTCTAAAAAATTTATCAAATCTTACATGATTCGTAAGCAAGAACATTGTCTCGAAAAAAGAAAAAATTACATATCAAAATTCAATGTATCCGCACTTTTCTTTAATGCTGAACCTACCACGGCGGGCCAAATGACCCTTTTCAGATTTTTTATTTTACAATTATGGAATTTATAAAACTGCCTTCGTAGGAATCGTTTCGATGCATCTCTTGTTCGGTTATATTTTGTAATAAGAATCTAAAATAATCAAAATAAATTAAATCTTGGCATTTTTATAAGACGATATAACATTATTATACATTTCTGATAGCATTTGGCATTTTGTTTTTAAAATACTTTAGTTCTATCGGACGTACAAAATAGTCTTTATTCATCGA
>CM052096.1:14627828-14677306 GCA_028453745.1 Agapostemon virescens | reverse complement strand
CAGTATTAATTGGAACAAACGTATTCGATCATTTTCGATAAAAACTTGCTTGAAACTAAACACACAAGTACCTTACATTACGAACAATGTTATAAAAACCAGTTAAACAGGATCTAGCAGCCAATTTTTCAGATACTGGAAAATAAAAGTTTGACCTATAAGCCTGCAGTATTGCAACTTTTACTCTACCTCTTCGATATTAGTGACCCCAATTTTATCCTTCCTTCGCAGTAATTAATTCCGTAATTCTACAACGTGATTATTAACAATTTCATTAACAGCATTTCAACTAGATACTATCTAATTGATTATTTAAGAAGTTACAAATTCATAATACAATTTCTAATTTTTTGTGATAGTAAATATCTTAATATGATATGTTGTTGAATTTGTCTGAAAATACTGGAAACCTTTTCAATCAGAATTGCATAATTATATCGATCAAAGCACAAGACATGTAAAAAGTTAAAAATTTAATTTTTCCATATATTTTAGTTGAAAATATACAATACCAAAGAATTGATTGATACCAACGTGATGATTTCGTTGAATTTTATTTGGTGCGTTTGAAGTTGTTTAATTCCAAACGATGCCTTTAATTGTTAAAACAAATCGAATTGGTACGTCTGCGTGCTAGTGGATATTTATCCTATACAAAAGCGATTCAGGAATTTCGAAAGCTAACAGAGGAAAAAATAAACAAAATTGTTAGAGTGGTCAAAGAAACACCAGCCTTGTTTATAGGAAGACGACGACGAGATAAATGTGTTGGCTACGTCTTTTGCGCATCCTGAAACATCTGTCCGTTAAGTGGCTAATGCATATGGCATTTCACGAAAATTGTTTTTAAAATTATGAAAAAGAATAAATTAATACCGTTCGAATCAACTAATATTAAGAAAATTTTGTCCCTAAACAAAGGACCACGAATTGACTTTTATTTATGGGTGTGAAATAATATTGCTGAAGATGGAAATTTTATTCGACATTTAAAGATTACCGATGAAAACATTTTTTATACAAACAATATGTGTTTAGCCATCAAAGTTCAAGAATTTGGACAACAAGATATTCGCGTTAAATACAAGAAAACAACGTCGGATATGGTAATTCGTTAACGATTCGGTGTAGCATATACAATAGAAAAATAACAAGTCCTTATCTTTTTGGACAAGGAATTAGTAGATAAAAATATTTAACATTTCTACAAACTTACATGACAAATGTTTTGCACGAGATGCTGAAACAAAATGGTTGGTTCTAATATGATAATGCCCAGATTATCCAGTCGAAATAAGAAATTTTTCGA
Organism: Agapostemon virescens; assembly: GCA_028453745.1. NCBI lineage: Eukaryota > Metazoa > Arthropoda > Insecta > Hymenoptera > Halictidae > Agapostemon > Agapostemon virescens. Next base: position 14,675,997 of record CM052096.1, on the reverse strand, counting down.
ATACCGATTTTAGTAATAAACGGATCAGGCATGGTAAACCACCATGCTGGGATGGCCCCAGCATCGCCGAGTCTATCTTTGTATGATTTTTTTTGAGGTTATTCGAAGGAGGTAGTTTTTAGAACTCCGGTCGAAAATATCTTTGAAATGCGAAGAAGAATTATAATCGCGTGCGAACCAGTAACAGAAAAAATGATAACAAATTTTTCAAACGGATAAGAAAAAATACTATCAACAATGATGGGCACGTAGAAAGACAATTCTTTTGTTATTAAATTAAACATTGGTAAGTGAAAAAAATAATAATATTATTTACTTAGCTAGTAAACCGAGCGATTTTATGTATGTACACCGAATAAAATAACCACGGATTATAAAGAATTATACATGTTATGTTCATTGTATTGGTAACCTCAGAAGTTTAAGAAAATTTACTTCACACATTGCGGACCGGTCACAAGTTAACTCGTGTTTTCGTGGCCAAGCGTTGGTGACCGGTCACGAGTATACTCGTGATAAGGTTTTTTCCGCATCTTTGTTGTTTTCACGGCGCACTGTTGGAAATCTTGTAGTGTAATTATTTGGTCTGCATACCTCGAGTTGTGTCTCGCTTATAAGACCGGCCAAGTTTCGTTCTTAGTTGTAAATAAAATTTCAACGATGAAATTTAAATTTCAGCCTGTAGAGTATGTTCTTCGAAAGGAAAACGGAGCGAAACCCGATATATTTGCAAAATTTGTGGTGTACCATTACACGTAGGTGATTGTTATACTTTTTATCATACGAAAAAGAAATATTAAGAGTTGAATAATAAATAAAATTTATTAAAGTTTATTTATATTGTTTTACTTCCACATCCGCTTTCAAAACAATAGCCGGGCACATGAGGTAAATTTTCAGAAAAGTTGCTGGTCAGCAATGTAGGTTTTTCTTTACAGCGTGCAGCCTAGTAGCCAATAACTAGATATGTACATACTACTATTTGCTAAATAAGAAGTTTCGAATCTATAACAGAATTTCTAATGTTTTCTAATAATAAATAACGTAATGCGATATGTCGTTGAATTGTCCTCACAAAATACTATCGTTTTATGGGCACAGAACATATGGTCTCGATTAAAAGAATAAATTTTACTTTAAAACCTCGCACACCCCTCCCCCTCAAACATTCAATTTCTGCATAACATTAATTTGACATTTATGTCAATTCAGCTTAATTTTTGATAAATACGTAAGCCTATTGTAAGCGATTACAGTCATCTTTTACAGTACAGTAAGGAGTCAACTGAACCGATAACCACAAGCTTAATAATAAATAATAAATCACTATTTATTGCTAGGAATATAGAAGAATCAAACATTCAACATTATGACTATTTATATAACTTATTATAATTACAGTTAGAAGTAACTTAAGACATTTGCTTCAATACTTAATGTCTCCCCGTTTAGCAAGATGAAAAATATAGAATGTCTCGGTTTTGCAACGATCCGTAAGAGACATGTTTACATCTAGCACTTTGCTATGTTTACAAAATGGTATTATACGTTTTAGCACTCGGTTCTTTGCAATCGGTCAAACGAAAATGCACGCAAGTCAAGTAAGAATAACTATGGAGTCAATTGCTCCAAATTGTTAAAAAAATGTCATTTCTCTTTTGAATGACAGCTTATCAATGCGTCCAACAGCGAAAAAATTGCATTATTAGTCGATCGACGATGCAGAGAATAAGATAAAGACATTGTAAAAGTGTATTATTAAACGTTGGAGGAAGACCAAAAAATTATCACCGCAGGATGAACATATATTATATCATTATACATATGGTTTGTCACATCTGGTGAAGCTTCAAGTGCCACTGTGGCTGCAACATTATTAAAAGAAGATACAAATATACAAATAAGCCAGTGAACAGCACGAAGAACCCTCAAAGGAACTGAGTTTAGAAGAATTAAGAAAAAAAAGAAGCCAATCTTATTGAAAGAAAATATTTAACGCCGTTTAGAATTTGATTGAGAACAGGCTATTTGGTCAGACGAGACCAAAATTAATAGAATTGGTTCTGGTAACATGTCTTGATGCTGGATTCGTAAAAATGAAAGGCTTAAATCACAACATGGAAGCAAACTTTAAAGCATGGAGGCGAATCCCTAATATTCTGGGATGTCTAACGACATTTGATATTGGATCGCTGTACCAAATGAATGACATCATGAATCGGTACATGTACAAGGATACATACACGATCATTTCATATGTATTGTATTGAAAATGTATCTCATATATTGAAAATATTCCTCTTGAAGAAACAAAATGTAATTTTCATGCATGATCGATATCCTGAGTACACTGTTAAAACTGTAAAAAATTGACTCAGTACTAAAAATGTTATTATCTGGTTTGGCTTGCGCAGATCCCCGATCTTAAACCGATAAAAAAACTATGGAATATACTTAAAAAGCGACTTTGAGATTCATATGACTCCCAACCAACTTCAATCACAGATTTGTATGATAGAATCAAAAACAGTGTAAATAAATATCTGCGAATTATTGGAAAAAAACTAGTAGAAAGTATGCCAAAGGGAATTAGTACAGGTTTGCAAGCAAAAGATGTGTGGATGAAATATTAAAAATAAATAATATATTAAATATTGCCAAGTATTGGACGTCATGCAAAACCGAGTAAATCTATTTTGTTTTGTCATTGCTACACGAGGAGATATTAATTATTGAAAAAATTTCTTAAGTTACTTCTAACTATGATAAATATAATTATAATATTGATTTTTTGTTATTTTTCTATATTTCTAGCAGTAAATAATAATTTATACAAAACTTGTGGTTATTGGTTCAATTATGCTCCTTACCGTATTTAATGGTTCAATTATGATCAACGAGACTGCATATTCATCACAACGACGTCAACCCTCCAACTTGGCAAAGAAAATTATGTCGTGGACGCGCGCAATCGAAAAGTAAAGGCTTGTGTGATTTCAATGTCGTTGTGTTGTTTCTCTCCAGCAGACTCATCGCAAACAGTCTGAAATTCTCGAGGTGTTTTTTTTTCCGTGCCCTGATCTCGAAGACGATATACGTGACTTGAATCGATAATGAAAAGCACGTAAAAGATGAAGCGAACGTCACCGAAAGTGGGCAGAATATTGTATAATAATAAGATCGAGGTGAGACTCGGCTGTAACTCGAGGAGAATAATGAAAACGAATCGGTTCGTATACAGAATCTACCGAATGAAACGTTTCCTATGCAAGATCTATGTAGATTCTACGAATACAAACACTATTTCCAGGAAATGTAACTCCTGGAAATCCGGGAAGGATACGCGAGCACAAAGAATGGTAGCGAACGAGTACGTAATAGCATTAGTTATAAAGAACATACGAATCGCAGCGAGACGAGACCGTCATGGAATAACAATTTCTCTAGGCAATGTCTTTCAGACTAATGAGATTTTCGTTTGTTGTTTTTTAGAAAAATCATCTCTTTCTTGGAACGGTCGTTGTCTTGGCAAAAGTCCAACGTGGAAGCGACAATTATATCGTGTTACCAATTCCTAAAGCGATAATTATTTGCCGATACGGTATTGCGAGGGTTTTACTTGTCAATCGTAACTGATTAGAAAGATACGAACAAGAGGCGTATAGTGGTGATTATACATATAGGTGAAAATTTGACAAATTTTATTGATTTTCGAATATGTCGTTGCAAACGATATAATTTAATCATTTTAATTAGCATTTAGCTGAAGTTATTTTTTAGAAACACTGTAATTTTGATGAAAGATTAGATAACTTTTGATGTAACAGGAAATTAGTCTTACGAATTTGACACAACGTTATTCTATGCGTGACTCCGATTTTGAACCAAAAATGATGAAAACGTACGAGTTTATAAACCGTAAAAGATAAAGGAAAGATACTTCCATAAAATGCTTTGGTCACGCAGGGTCACATTCATAGTCCTTTTCAATAACATCCAGACCGTGGTTCTGTCGTCGTTTGAAAGGATTAAACGAAGGTTATCTAGGGCGTCTCCTACCGGAGACAACCCGACAGATTCTTGAGAGACAATTGAACGAAAAATATTCTCTGTATGTAACGTACGTACGAATATGAAATTAAAAATTAATAAAATTTACAATTTAGATGCATCGTCGAGATCCGCTTCTCATTTCCATATTGCGTCTAAGATGAGGAAAATTATTATCGGTATATTAATATTTGACACCTGGCGATAACATTACGGTATATCGCTACATCAACGTGTCTTTTTATTCTACAGCTTCGAGTAAATATTTTTCATATCATCCTTCCATCGCTTGTGTATACTTTATTGCGTATTATCGTCGCATTACAATAAGTCACACGTGTTATCTTTATGCATACCGCCGACGTGTGTCACGATACAACGAAGAGTAACAAAATTAAATGAAAAATTAAAAAATCTAATCAAACAATTTAATATTTATAATTAATTTAAATTACATATGTGTAGATATGTATACGCTACTGATAGCATTCTTCAAAACGACTGACACGACTACGCGCAAAATGATACTTCAAAAATTAGACAGGAGAAATGTCAATTTTGATAACGGTTTAGGCGTGTTATGCTGTAACAGCAGAATGAAATAAAGTTGCCTAATACGAGAAATCTCAGCTGTTCGCCTTACAGAAATCGTGAATGTTGCAGGGCCGACATTTTGTTCCATAAAGTAAACTGTATCAGTTGTTTTGTTCGCGTTTTGGTGTCGAAACGAACTTTTGCGTCTCAGACAAGCGCATTTTATGAAATGCGTAGCAAACAATTTTTTCTGGGGTTCGATACAATTATAATTCTAAATACTTCCGAAATAGAAAGTCTATAATCATTTTCATAAATATTCGATACAGCGTATGCTACAGATTTTAAAGTTTACTAGTTGCCTATCATTAAATAACGAACACTTAATCTCCAAGCTACTTAATAATTACATTGTAATTATTTACCAATAGAAAAAACCTTCCGATATCTTTATTAGAAAATGGGCCTTAATATTAGGCACTCAATTTTATTGAATTGTACTTTACTTTAGGAGAATTCCACCGGTGACATAGAAAAATTAAAAATGACATTGATTTCTGGAAAAAACAAACAAACTTATACCATTTGTGTAATGTTCGTTTTTATTTACTGCACAGTTCGGTAAATTGCAAAACAATTTTTGCTTTTTACTTTACTTTTCAAACGTAGGTACATGAAACTTACGTGATAACAGTGTTTCTTTAAAAGTAGCGTCTTCTTCTATTACACAACTTTGTAACATCTGTTTGATCGGAAAATATGACGATAATAAAATCTACGGCTATAACTCATAACTGGAGTTATAACTAGATTTGGAACGTATTATACGACACCACTTTGTGGTGGCTCTACCGCCAAATTGGTGACCCCGACGACGAACAACAACGCAACTCTCTGATGAGTGGAGACGACAACAAACTACAGGAACCACAACTACGGATCAACACCAGGAGGATCGATGTCTAGCCTCTACTAGTTGAAATTTACGTAATCCCTCTCCTAGCGTGGCTAACCGTCGATCTGGCGTAGACGCCAAGTATCCAGAAGGCACGAGAACCGAGCCTACTTCGACGTCTAGAGATCAGCAGACTCTCGGAAGATCAACGGCACCGAATTCGCTCCCTCTTGAATCGACCATACCACTGTTATGCCACGTTATCCGATCAGACCATCTACGCCCTTTTGGGATGGCAGAATGACTAGTTTGGTGACACATTTGAGGCAGGTCAAAAGGTCCATGTAAAGAATCTATAAAGAGAACCCTGTCATTGAACGGAGTTCGCTTCCGAGTTAACAGTAACCGAGTAAGGACGCATAATTCTTGTAAACGCGATTTCTAGTGAAAATTCTGTTACTGTGTAGTCCACTACCCAATAAACTTCAAGTTATAAAGAAGAAAAAGGATTATTTCTCGACAGAATCTCCCCCTTTCCATCTTAACGGCATAACACCACGACAGCAGCATCTACGACTCGAGAAGGCTCGAAGGCGCGACTCATAGCCTCGCCACGAAAATGGCCGAGTAAAGTATTCGCAACGACCGAAGTACAACGAAGCTCCTACCTACTACCTGCAACGCTACGAGATCAGCAGCAAAAAGGAGCAACTTTGTCAACACGGCAACGTCATCGAGTGGGCTACTACGCAATCATTTTCTCTGGAATCTGATTCGGACCATCGCACATAGAAAAACCTCGTCCAGATATCGTTGGTCACTGGCAAAGGGGTACCATGGCGGCTCTACCGCTAAAACTTCATTATATAGTGTTCATCTTTTCTGTCCCCAAATGGTGACTAAATTTTCCTGGCAAATTATGACATGCACCATTTCTTTTGTATTATCGCGTTCACGACTAACGTCAATACAAGGAAAAGATAACGAATGACGTGGTTTATCAGAAATAGTTTTGTAAGCTTTGAAGAGCTGACCATTTAATCGTTGCGAGAAATATTCTAATGCATTGAAAGTCCAATTATAAAGGGTGTCGTGTAACCGGTGGTACAACCGGATAGGGGCTAATTCTGTGTCAAAAAATAAATCAGTATAGAAAGTATAGAATAAAATTTGTTCGTTCGAGACTTCTGTCGCGTCTAAAATCCTCCGTGCGACGAGACATGTGGGCGACCTAGACGAAGTAAATTCATCCGGCTACCTACCGACTGTAAAACATCTTAGTATCTCAGTACCAAACGTACCTCGACACCAAAAGTCGAAACACAGAAAACGGCACAGCAGATCGATACATTTTTTGACCTATCGTTTCGCGTTAGGCGACGGAATTTTATAGTTACAATTGTTTTCAACTTTGCGTGCTTGCTCCTACTTCATCTCGATCTTCTCCATTCCTACTCCGGCTTTTTGACATTTCCACTACTTTTTTCGACACATTCTATAACCGTATAGCTTCGATCGTATGCAATTTTCCATAGACCACTCCCTTCGTTTCCTAAAACCGAGCTTTCTTAAGACATTACAAGACTTGGCAAAATCAGAACATTCTCGACACTGGAACATCTCTAAGCACAGCCGAACCTATCTTAGAGAGCACTCTTGACACTCAAACAGTTGCGAACACACTAGAACACGTTAAGCATTGTCGAGCCTATCTTAGCGCACCGCATTATCAATGAACAAGTTTGTTCTCCAGAGTTTGACTTTGCTAGCATTTTTCGTAAATCCAGTTGAAATTCAAGTCCCTACTCCGAGGTGACCGATTAGACATTGCAACTTCGTTTTGGATAAAATCGACTTTAAAAATCTACTCTATGCTTGTACACTTGACCGAGTTTCGACTCAACGGATGTCACCGTAAACCGTCTTTTTTCGCGTTAACGATCAATCTTAATACTTCCATATTATTTTGGATAAATTGAATAACGAGAGTATAAGACAAAAGCAAGTGCTTGCTATTTGGGAATTTGATTAACTTAAAAATTGTGTTATGTCGGAAATAGTAACAACACTATTTTTATTTCTCAAACACAATTGTCTATTCTTCCGATTAAATTAGTTTTGCCATTTTCATTATTCAAAATAACACCGACTAAACATTCTAAATTTAGCAAATTTACCAAACAAGTCAATAAAAATTAGAAGCTTACACTTACGAGTGATAGTAATAAATTTCATATACACGAAATAAAATGAACCATGTACAATGGAACTGCTTTAGATAAAAAAAATGTTTCGATTTTGGAATTAAAATTGCTCGGAGTCCTAAGGGTTAAAGGTTTAGAGGTTTTAAAAAGGCTTAACGTTTCAAATTATCCAGAGTAATTACATAATTAAAATTCAGCAGATTGGTGCGAGACGATTCTTGCAAATATTTGTACATAATGATTGTATTTTTTCATTTTTTATACGTTTGTTATCTATATCGATTAATGTATATGTTATTGTTAATATTAAGATGACCATTGCGTTTCTTGTTAGTACAAAAGTCAACAAAGCGAAAATTAATATCTTTTTATAATTAGCTTGTTGAGGTATCACAACGTGTGCGACGTATTGCTCGAGTCGGAACATTCAACGTTGCCAGCCATCAACGAACACGGTTTTTGCTTGATTCACCTTTTGGTCAGCATTTTTTCTAAAAAAATTGGAAACTTAAACGAAAGGAAGACAGCCGTTATAGATAGTTACACAACAAGGTTATGCAATTAAGACTGGAGGAAATCACTTTGTACACGCATGAATAATGCGCCGAATGTTTCGCAAACTTTCAAATTTGCCACGATTAACATTTTTGTTCGTGTAAGGTGGATTTGAAATTGACGGTATATGTACAATATTTTTGTTATTTTATCCTTCCCGAGAAAAAAATTTACATTTAATAATTACGTATCAGTAATTTGCACCGCTACTGTTGAGAATCGAATTTTTAGCACAATTTAGCAGACGGTTTTTAGATGGAAATGAGTCTGAATACGCCATTAATCGTAAAAATTCGATCTTCGTCGCATTTCGTTCAATTTCGACGATTAACTTGGGATACAATTAAATAAAACCCAAACTAAACAGAAATGGCTTGACGATGCTTTAATCGTGTTGATAAAGGATTTCACAAAGTCGCTTCAATAACCATTACTATTTTATAAAATTTTTTTATATATGTGTGTGTACTTTGAGCCGAGCTTGTGCTTATTTTCCGACTTTTGACTTTGTCGGAGCTTCCTCTCTAAATTGTAACGTTTGGTGAGAAAACGGTGTGTGCAAAAATTGAGACTCGAAGCTTGCGTTAATGTTTGAAAAGTACGATTTTATGTAATTTTCAAACATAATTGTATTCGATTATCCTGTAAATATCGTTAAACGTTTTGTAATTGTTATGGACGGAAAATATTTTTCTGTTCAATGTCTGGAAAAGATCTTTCGAATTTGTCTCTAGCAAAGAAACGTAGAAAACGTCCTAGATAATGTGCGCCTCGATCCTCTGTTCGCGACTGCACCTAATCGGTACCGTTTTATCCACCGATTTTAGATGCATAGATACAAGTCGAGATTCGCAGTTACCGATATACGATTTTTGTTTGTACCAGAATTTGAAAAGTACAACTTTTGTTGTCCAAAATTAGGAATGCGCGACCCTGCATGATCTGAATACATTTTTGAGGACATACATATAAACCCATTGATTTTCATTCTACTCGGTTGAGAATCGCATAATTACGCGTAGAATCACGTTGCGTTACATTCGTCAGAGTCAATTTTAGCGAGATCCGATCGAGTTTCTCGTCGAATCAAATTAACCTTATCGATTCCGATAGTTCAGGAAACCTTCTATTTGACATTCTATTCCTTATTGTTTAACCTCGCGTCGCCATGGGCTTAACACTATGCACCTCCGAAGAGACATTATTTCATTCTTTTCTTCAATTTGAATACATTCAAAAGAATCTCTACACCATAGCATTTGTTACGTATCATTGGTAAGAATATAGCTGTGGTATAATACTTGGTTGATCGTACATTCACTGAAACTCTTAATTATCGACTAATATCCTACTCTAAAGTAATCTAGCGATTTTGTAATTTTGCATCAGGTTCGATCGCAAGCTAATATCTTCGAAAGAGAGAATGGTTTAGCACAGTGACTCCTGAATTTCTCGTTACGTATTGGGCTCGTCCACAATTCGTTCGTCGTACAATTTCCTAGTAGCTTCCAGGCTTCGCATCGGATTCGTTTGCGCGTCGCTCCCAGGGTCCGCGCACCCAACTAACGAATTCAAATCATATTCCAAGGGTAATAACTCTTCCACCGGCCACTCGCGATGCTGGTAGCCTTGGTTTCTAACAATACACAACTTAACATGCATTTGTAACAAAACGTAAGCAACATTTAATAAAGTGATTCCATTTTTCCTTTATTACTCCATTTTGTTTCACATTGCGACCGCAACAATTGAACAAAGGATTTCAAATAGTAAAATTAATGTGACGCTTTTCATGATGAAAATCGTAGTCAATCTTTTCCGGATTTTGTTTTTTTAATTAAAATTTTAGTAAAGCACTGTAATATTACTAATAAGCTATTATTATTTTTGTAAATAATATATGGCGCACATCTTATATACTTACGTAACATTTCCGCAATCAACGAAAAAATATCTTCGCTCGTGAGAAACATGATTTTAAGATAGGGTAAATTGTAGATTTTTTATCAGGGCATATATAAGAATAATGGGGATAATACAATTATTCTCTTTTAAATTTGATCAGCTAACTACGGAATTTAGTTTTAAAGATTTCTGATGGGTACGGAATTAAAATCAGGGTAGGGAAAATATATTTGTTATAAATCTTATGGAAGAAGTAAATCAAAACGAAAAAGTATTATATCACGTTTTTATTCGATAAAAAGTAAACAATTCATTGTTGATAGGATTGTCGTTATTAAAAACTTAAAAATTGTCAAAAAATAGTAAAATTCATAAACAAAAAAAATTAAAGAACATCCAATATACCAAAGAGAATAATCAAATTTTTAAAATAAAGTATATAATAATTTTATGGTAATGTAACGAAAACGTACCACCCAATGTTATTTGTATTACATTTTATTGATATTTCCAGTGTCTATAATGAATAGTAATTTTTTTATTCAACACTTACATGAAAGTATCTTGCTTACATGAAAAATTTCACTATGAAAAACAATATAATCAAATGGTACTAAAAAGTTTTGGTGCATCGAAAGAACTATTTGAAAGAATTCTTTCATGTGAATAACCGTCAGCGATGATTTACGTACAACATGGTATGACAAGTTTATTAAAAGATTTAAATGCTTTTGAGTAAATTGTACAACGATGAGCATAAATAATATTGTAAAGCGTATAAGATGTCATAATTTATAGCGAGTATGAAAATTTTCGCACTTTAGGGATCTGCGATGAAAACACTCGACGAAATATTTTGACCCCCATAGCCGAGGTCCACTCCGATCGAAATAGGTGCGTGTAATGAGATGTGCACCTACTTTTTATGGTAGTCGGCAATACGCGAATAACGTAGGTATATTAGTACATATTTCGCATACAATATGTTGTAAGGAGCTGCATTTATAAATGACAATTATTTTATCAGTGACATATGCTTCGCGAAATACAATATAACTGTAGTTTTATAATAAGTATAATAAAACGCGTCACATCGCGCGCATAATTTTGCGCTCATGATTTTACGAAGCGTATTCTAAGAACATACAACCACTGACAATAGATTATTCGCAGCCTGTAACCTTCTGTATTCATTTACATATTTGAATTCTAAATCAATATCAACAACTTTGGAGAGGTGTGTGGCAAATCAGGATAAAAAATAGCATGAATGTTGATACATTAAACATTATTCACGTGTTAACTCTCACGCGGCGAAGCGAAGTTTCTAAGGCCATGTGGAATTCTTGAAACCAATGATAATATCTTTCGTTGAATCTCGATTCCACAAATCTGTTTTATCTTAAATTAAAGGAAGTTCTATATTCTGCGAAATAAATTTCAATAAAATTATACTGGAACATTCCATGCAAAATCTGAAACTTTTTAACAAATTTCTATATGTTCTAGATTTTAATGATATTTTTCAATATTTTAAAAATTGTTGAGTTTCAAAGTGTTAATTTTTTTTAATTGAGTTGTAACGAGTAAACTAGCAAACCAATGAAAATGAGTTTTTGTTTTTGTTTAGATGCAACCGTGAGAAAGAATACTGTGTGTCGATTCGAAGGACGAATGTAATCACCGTTGATTGTAATATAATTGATAACAATAATGAGCGAATACAATAAGTATAGAATCGTCGGACTTCGGACTCTCGCTATAGATTATCAGCGGACCCAGGACGAAACGCTCCCCTTCCTTCTTTCCTTTTCTTTCTCTCTCCATCATAGACTCTCAGCAGCCGCCAAATTGATGACCCCGACGAAGAACAACAACAGCACAACCTGCTGATGGGTGAAGACAACAACAACCAGAGGGAACCATAACTGCGGATCAACACCAGGAGAATGAATGTCACCTAGCAGCGTTCTCTTAGCCGAAATTTACGTTATCCCTCTCCTAGTATGGCCCACCGTCGATCTGCCGCAGACGCCCCAGGTATCCAGCAGGCACACGAGACCCGGATCTACAGTGACGTCTACAGATCAGCGGACTCACAGAGGATCAAGGGCTCCGAATTTTACACATCCTCTTCGGTCAACCATACTAGGACAGCAGCATATACGGCTCCATAGGCTGAGTGCGACTCAAAACCACGCCGCCGACAACAATTCGTCATTGAGTGGGCCTTCTTCTCGCGCGACATCGCCATCATCTTTCCTGAACTCTAACGCCGATCATCGTGGAAAGGAACTCGTCCAGATATCGTTCATCACTGACAGGGGAGTGCTATAGCGGCTGTACCTCCTACGCTCACCGGTAGATGGACACTAGGACAAGACTTTCTCGCTAGTTCCTTATCCGCTTCCAGTTTATTATTGTATACATATAAAGTCCTTAACCGCCTTCCACTACCCAGAATCTAAGGCAAGGTCCGCTAGTCAGCCTCTAGCGGACCGACGAGTCCTCTAGCGGACCCAGAATGAAACGCTCCTCTTTCTTCTCTTTTCTTTTTCTCTCCACCACAGACTCTCAGCAGCTGCCAAAGATTTGCCTCTTCTTACTTTCTCTTTCTCTCGCTCGCTCTTCTCATCGGTCCTCGCACAATCGCACCACACGGTAAAGACAATTTCTTGCCACGCATACTCGCTCTTACCGCAACAAACGTGAACGATACCAATCGTAGACGTCTTTCACATTTGACAAACGTTCGCAACATTCGCATCATCGCGCGACCGTACCATTTCCTCAACAATTATAAGTCCAACACCCTGTATTTGGTAAAAGCAATACTAGAATCTAAGAAAAGTTATTTCAGTTGAAAGAAAAATTTGTTTCATCGTGTATATTACAATTCTTTTAAACATATGCAACGTATTCATAACGAGGAAAAATTGAAACATTTGAAAACTTTTTTAAAAGGATATAGCTTCGAGTGCCCCCTTTATCGGATCATTTTTGAAAAAGCAGTCGCTTTTCAAATTGACGATATGGGATACACAGTGGTGGACGGCCGACGCGCGATACAATCATACTTGTCATTCTTATACCAAGTTATTGTAACTCATACCAACCACAAGAAAACGATTTTTAAATTGTATCGTGGAATGAGCGGGTTACAATTATATTGGAATCAAGGAATCTAACTCGTTGTTATAACCCGAATCATAACCCGGTTCATCAAGAGAGATTACAGTAAATCAGTGTAACACGTAACAAGCGCAAGAAGATGGTTCCTAACTGCTTCCAGTGAGCCGGTTAACCCGGTCAGAACAGGTTACAAGGACAATGAGTTTCGATATAGTTAGAAATATTGGTTTCGATCTTCGAAACAGTTGTGAAAAACCGAAATAGTACGCGATGTCAATGATATCGATTCTGTCTACAATCGTTTTTGGTTTTGGTTTCGGTTTTCGAAATATAACCTGTACATTCTCTGTCTATTATTGCTCTATACAAGGCGTCCTGTAAAGTTCAAAGAATTGAGAGAGAGAGAGAGAGAGAGAGAGAGAGAGAGAGAGAGAGAGAGAGAGAGAGAGAGAGAGAGAGAGAGAGAGAGAGAGAGATTACCGAGGCGATTCCAAGCAACATTTTTCTTGACCAGTTTGCTTTGTTTACGTCTTGTTTTCGAATTATTAAGAAAAAAAACGGATCGATAAAAGCGCAGCGAAGACCGACATATGTTAGTTTGACGCCAAGTCCTGGGAAGAGCACGATGACTGATCTAGGAGACCGCAGCAAATATGCCGCCGCACCGATACTCCGCCCTAGGAAGATCTGCCACCATTCTTCCTGAGATTCGCCACGCTTCGATTGGTCCGTGCTTTTCTTCAATAAGTCGAAAGTAAAGTATCCGATCGCAAACTAGCAAAAAGAAATGTTTCTTTGAATTGTCTTGAAAATTTCACAATTCCAATATTCTTTAACATTGCGGGACACCTTGTATGCGAAGCAATCTCATTCTTTCGGACACGTACAATACTACTACGAGCCAAGGACGCGGCTGCACGAAAGTTTAGCGGGGTAGGAGGGTTATTATCCTAGAAACGCGATTTCAAATCGTTAGTTAGCCGCGAGAACGATCCCAACACAAAATCGAGGAATCACTAGGAATGGAGTCGAGCGCGGACGAATCCAATGCGATATTCGGGAGCCACAGGATGCCACGGTATAGCTTTCATGGACGAATCCATTGCGGAGTTGGGGAGTCGGTGAATTGGAAAAATTTCTTATTCGAGTATGTGAAATCGTGAACAGAATCTAATGCGAAATTAGAGAGTCGTTAGGAGTGGCGGTAGGCTTCGAAACGATAATAATATTGTTATAATTTAATTGATAGAATCCGATAATATTGTTTCTCGCGAAAACGTTCAATTGCTACATTTGGAATTTTAGCGAATAATTAAGGGTTTAAAAGTTTGCACAATTTACCCTATACCACGGGTTTGTCGTTCTCGATTGTACGGTTACGAGTGTTTATAGAGGGTCACATTCCTAACTTTTTTGTAATCTTTAATGAAATCAAGACTACGTTCTGGTCCTTTGTGAAAGGGGTTAAGCGAAGGTTATCCAGGGCGTTTCCTGTTAGAGAAACGAACTCGGAAGATTCCTGAGAGAAAATCGAACTCTTCGCAATCGCCTAAAGCATAAACTTTTTCACACGAATAATAAGTTGTGTAAAGATAATTTACGATTGATTTGCATGAAAGCATAACTATAAATAAGAAAAGAAGTTGAAATAAAACTTCGTCGTACTAAAAACCCTCTCGTATCGTGGGTTACGACCGGTTACATACGTGAAACCGATTCGGGTTACGGTTACAATTCCTGTTTTAAAGCTTTATCAGATCATAACCCACTCTTACCGGGTTAATCAAGTTACTCTTGAGCATTTAGCAACCGGTTACCGAAGCTACGTGGGTTACAGGGAATTATTGAGAACCGAATCTGATTTGGGTTATATTTTCTATCCGTGCACGAACGCGACCGCCACAGAATTTAATAGCCTTGTAAATTATTGGAATAGGTACTCTTGGTCATCTACCCGATCGTTTCCCAAAGGACCGTATTCACCGCTTTCTGATAATGTTCATCGAACAGTGGCAGTCAACGTTTCCAACAATTAATGCTATCGACCAAGCGAGAATTTTCCAAACAATCCATAACGGTATTAAATCCTACGTCGACCGCATACGTGCTATAAGAATGACAAGTATTGGGAGGACAAATAAGTCTCCGCCGTTTTAAGTCTCCGCAACCAATAAGTTATAGTGGTTAGTGTCAAATGTAAGACGTCATACC
This sequence comes from Agapostemon virescens, assembly GCA_028453745.1. Lineage (NCBI taxonomy): Eukaryota > Metazoa > Arthropoda > Insecta > Hymenoptera > Halictidae > Agapostemon > Agapostemon virescens. Next base: position 14,660,511 of record CM052096.1, on the reverse strand, counting down.
GTAAGGTTGCACATCTGTCATAACATAACATAGCTCGAAATGTTAGCGCTTGTGTATCAACGTCGTATATTTTTTTCGTATGGAATCGTCGAGTTTTTAGCCGAACAAACGTCATTTTCGGGTAGTTCTGATTTACTTCTTTTGTCACGTCGTAACATTTATACATGTATATACAGCAAACATAGAAATTTCTCCGTAGATTAGTTTAGGTACCTGGTATATTTTAAAACAAGGCATTCGTACTTTTCCCCTGTTATAAACCGCCGAAGCCTTCTCCACAACCAGCATCTTGCAACTAGGCACAAGGAAAAACCCAGGACAATTATCTGCGATCGCGCCGCTCGGTCAAGCCATCGTCAACCCTGATTGGTGTACCAGCCTGCACAACATTTTGTACAAATACCTCATATTTTTCCACACTCGTAAGATTCTAAATTTAACCGTCACTGAAACACTTCCATTCAACTCGCACTTGCTCGCTTGTAATTTTAACATTTTACCGACCGCAAGCCCATTATTAATACGACTCTCAATAATTGCGCTTAACAAAATAAAACTTAAAAAACTACTTTAGATTGTAGTTTGTAACGAAATTATTAGATAACGTTATTGAAGTTGCCTTGAGGATTCTCGGTAAAAATTCCTGTCAGCGTTGAAGGATCGATTAAAAAGTTTTCAATCGTGGACTGTGGATCTTGAAAATTCTGAAATAATCGCTGGTCGGTAAAGTGTTAAGTGTTAAAACTCATACTTGAGACTAGTAAAGTCTAACCTTATTATCAAACAAGAATTATTAAGTATTTAAGTAATTATTAAGTTAATAGTCGAAGCGTACGAATAAATTCAACTCGATAGAATCACTTTTAACAATTATTCGCTCGCGCTCAACATCTTTAATGAAGAAGAAATCTGCAGCTGAGGCGCATCGATTGCTTGTAGAAGAAGCATATGGCAATGCTGCATGAAGTAAGAGATGTTCTCGTGAATGGTTTCAAAAGTTTAAGAATGGTGAATTTGACGTCGAAGACAAAGGACGTAGTGGAAGGTCGAAAGTGTACGAACACGCGGAATTGGAAGCATTATTGAATGAAGATTCGTGCCAAACACAAGAAGAACTTGCACTTGCGTTGTCGGTGACTTAATAAGCGATTTCACATCGTTTAAAATCATTTGGAATGATTGAAAAGCAAGAAAATTGTGCTCCATATGAACCGATACCAAGAAATATTGAACGCCAATTGTCCACATGTGAAATACTGCTTGCCAGGCATTGGTCAAAACCACTTGGAAACACTGAATTGGGAAGTTTTACCTCCACCCGTCGTATTCACCAGACATTGCTCCCTCTGATTACTACTTTTTTTCGATTGAAGACGCATGAACAGCACTTCGCATCATACAAAGATACGAAAAATTGGATCGATTCATGGATAGCGTCAAAAGAAGAAGCGTTCTTTTGACGCGGTATCCGAATGCTGCTAGAAGGATTGGAAAAAGTAGTGTCCAGCGATGGACAATACTTTGAATACAACATAACTGTACTGTTCTTTCGCAATAAATACCGAATTAAAGATGGAACAACGGCGGAGACTTATTTGTACTCGCAATACAACGGTGGTGCAACGTTCGCTTTAGATAATTTTCATTATGCTAATTTGAAATTGTAATTTTCTTCAGCAATTTAGTAAAAAATATAATTTAATAAAAGGAAGGATTGACACTTTGTTTTACACGTCTACAGAACCAATTATTCCTAGACGTTACTAAAAGTATCTGATTCTGCGTAACCCAATAATAATAAAGGTCTGTTTATTGGATTTTGATGTGTTGTGATAATTTTAGTAGTACCGCATAATGTATTACAGGATTGAAACTTGCCTTAGAATTTGTTGTCGTTTCCAGTTTATGCAAAATTCTTCCTTGGTTACGATTCTTTTTATAAGAACCAAAAGATTGAAAAAATTCATTTTAGCTTAAAAATTCTTCATTGCAAATTTACAGCGATTATATCATTAACTTATATTAGAACTTGACGTTACGTTGCGTATTATATAAATATAATAAAGCATCTTCTATAGTAGTATAATATAATCTTTATTTTTTAAAAGAACAATAGTTAAATTGCATGTCCAAGTGTTTTGCATTTCCATCGATTACTTTCGCTACGCTTATTTATTTATTTAGTCCGACAAAAAGGTAAGGACCCGAAAATTATTTTGGTAGCTCTTGTTCACTTTTTTCTATTGGTGATTAAAAATAACAAAGAAATACTTGTGTAAAAATCGTCTTGTTTCATTGCATTGGACTCAATCGGTAAGTAAAATGTAACTAAATATAAATGTAAATCTCATTACTTGCTCTCATCGTTGCACGTCGATAACGGAAAAAACAGCTCGTTTTGCGAGAAAAAGGAATAGTATATAATAGTAAAACTCTTTCGGTTTTACGGTGTTTAGTGTCAACTACTATTTACAAAGGTTCGATTGGCGTGACTATGTCATCGATGGAAATATACAACCGTTAGCCTTCTCTTCGGTAATCGATTAACAACCAAGAACTTATTACAGCTACAGTCGGATTGATAATTTCGTGCTTTGCAGAGCATTAAATTAACGGTGGAAAATTCTGATTAATTTTCTATTCGAAAAATACTATTACTTTTGTTTCTAATTCTAAAGATACGATTTTCTTTTTTTATCTGTCTTAGAAACAGACATTTTAATCGAGTAAGATGTTTCGTCGACATTTTCCACTTCGTAATTTGAAACTCAAATAGTCCAAATATATTTTTAAAATGATATATCAATGATCCTAAATGAGGAAGTGAAAAGAAACATTTATTCATGAAAGAAAAAACTAAAGTTCCGAAATGGTCTTAAACATGTCAGAGAAGGTTCTTTTTCATGGTTCCGTAATCGGACCGTTCGCAACACTGAAATGTAACGCTTTATCGGCTGTTCTTTATTGCATCGTAGTAACCTTTAAAGTCTTCAAAATGTTAAAAAGAATCTGCAACATGTTCGACTGTTCAACGTTCCATAATACATTTAAGAAATTAAGAAACAAACGCAGGAGCAATTACGAAAATACGTCGAAAAAATCGATTTGTATTTTTGTTTACCATGACGTACACTACGAGGTAGCTGAAAATATCAAAGAAATTGGACAAGCTGTTGTTACGAGCTTGGACCGAATGGTAGCGTGCATGACTGGTGCGAAATGAGAAAGTCGCATACGTTGGAAAATAGTTTTTGAATTTCTGACGCCAGATCGAGCAGCATCCGTAGTATGTTAGAAACAGCCTTGTAAAGTTAATGCTATAAATTCATTGATTCAACCCGCACGATAAGATTGTATCGTGTGGAAACGGTCAGCTCAGAATTGTTGAATCTGAACGATGGATTAAAATCAAATTTTCCTCAAAATTACCTTTAACTCTCAAGATCGCCATATTAGGAACTTTTGAAGAAATTTCGACATTAGTAAATTTTACGGAAATATCGCTATACCGAATGATACTTTGTGTCGGCTGCATTCAGCTAGAGCACGATCATCCTTTCTATAAGCAAAGAGGTCGTACATGGTCATACTCCTTATTGGACTACAGTCTGGTCCTTTATAAAAGGGTTTAAGCGAAGGTTATCTAGGTCGTTTCCTACCAGAGACGAACACAAAAGATTCTTAAGGTAAAGTCGAACAAAAATATATTCTTTGTACGTAACAAACGAGAGTTTGTAACTGAAAAATCGAGAAAATTTTTTAAGTGTGATTCATCCGTTTGTATCGATGCATGATTATAAACAAACGATAAGTTAAAATTATCAATAATCGGAAATTAGGTGGAACAACGTACCAGAAGAGCACGTGCAAACACTAATGAACATGTTACAACGAGGGCTAAAGAATCCTTCACCGTTCGTTTTCAAAAATATATCAATGAAAATACGCATCGCCCCGAATATTTCTTCTAATAAAAAGTAATTTTTCCCTGATTAATCATGCAGTCACCGTTATCGATGTACATTGCATTACCCTACATTACATATTGTGATACATTAAAATATAATATTTCTGAGTGAACGATAATACAGTTATATAAATTTGAAGATGCTTATGAACAATAGTTATAACGAAACAATAAGGTATACATTAAATTCGATACTGTATCTAATCTAATACTAAATTAATTAACATGCAAACGTTTATAAACGGGGTTACCAACAACTGTGAAATGGTCGTGATCTTAATAAATATTTGAAAAGTTTATTTGAAGAAAGTGAGGTTTAAAGGCAGTGTCGCTGCTTTCGCAATTAAAAATTCTTGTTGATTGTTGGCGAGTAGATACAAGAATCAAGGTATAAGAAACGTACCCTTAACGGTCTTTGTACTTGAATCATAATTGCGAGTTTATTCTACCTGATACTGCACGCAAATTGTAGGTGGTGCGTGCGCAAGCTGCACGAACGCGACGCGGAGAACTGCTTGTTTGTGTGCCCTATAACGGTATGCCGTGTCGTTATATAAAAGAATTGAAAGAAAGTCTGTTATCGCAGCACGCCGTTTCTTCGATGAATGAAGTTTCTCCGTAATATGTTAATTCAAAATTATACAGGCATTCGAATTATTCTTAATCTAATAAAACCATAACTCGATCTTGTAACAATGTGAAATCAGTTGTGTTTTACGGTGTAAAATTCACGTTTATAAAATATGATATACAAGGTGAGGCACTTAAAACCAAGTTATTTATAACTTGGCTGCATCAATGATAGGAAAACTTATATCAGGCCCAAATTATTTAGTATCGAGGGACTGATCATCCGATGTTACTAGTTTTTTTTATACGTGGAGGCATCAAGGAGATATATAAAAGTCATCTGTGTTTTTTTTTTAAAAAGTCCGATACGTTTTGTCACTTACATTACACATTTCGAATACAATTACCTATTCGAAAGGTCATTCGTGGCCTGAGTTAAGCCAAATGCCCTGTTCACTCTGCATGGATAATTACTGGATTCCTCAACATGACATACAAAGATCGTTTGATCGGTCGTGCAGGAAATCATAAATGGCCCGTACGTTTTTCAGATTTAACATCTCTGGACTTCTATTTGTGGAGAAAATTACAGCAGCATGTGTATAATGAAATATAAACAACCAAAAAAGATACGAAAGAGCGTATAAGAGGAGGTTGTACCGCGATGAACACAACTGAAATTCAACATGCCGTATTATCCGTCAAACAACGCTTCGGAGCGTGCACCGATGTTCAAGGTCACTATTTTGAATGCTTATATGCGTGTTACTGTTAGGGTAAATAAATCAACGGTACTTGATCATTTCCTCAAAGTAAATCATTTTCCATCGCAATTGGTTTAACCCAGACCACGAATAACCTTTCCAATAAGTCATTGTATTCGTCTTGAAATACTCATCAGAATATAAGCAAAAAAATATATCGTTCCATTAAAAACAAACAAACAGAGATGACCTTTATATATTTCCTTGACCCCTCCACCTATCAAAAAACTAGTAACATCGGATGATCAGCCCTTCGATACCAAATAATTTTGGCCTGATATACGTTTTCCTGTCGTCGGTAACAGCCAAGTTACTAGGGTGACCGGTTTTAAGCGTCTCACCCTATATACGATGTCTGTGCTGTTGCTCGCACTATTACCTGCATAGTATTAATTCATATAATGAAAGATCAATTGTAATCTCTGTGAGCAACACCTCGTTACTAATAATAAAAAATAATTATATACCATTGTCTAATTATTATTATTATTAATGTTGTATTATTACATTCGATTAACATTGATGCATTTATTACACAATAAAACTGTAGCAACTACCTGGATGTCTAAGAATATTAGATGACAGATTATTTTTAACTTTTAATTACTCAAAGCAGTTAACACATTCAAAAAATTTTCAAAGAATTTATTAAATTACTAAATGCAACTTCACTGCTTCAACAGAAACATATTTATTAAACAATTTAATAATTAAGATCGTTCGATAATATTAATTTATACGATAGATTCGTAAAATATTACAACCGACTATGCCTAATAACCTTTCATTATTTTTCATGGAACCATATGAGCCCATAATTATGAAAGTACTCGAAATTTTTAAAAAATGAGTGTGTCAGTTATTTCATACCACTTTATTTTAAAGTAAATTAATTCAATGTAATTTTTACGATATTGTCAAAAATGAACCATGAGTTAATGGTTATAATTTCTACATTATATGGAATTCATTTACTGTTAATTGTCACAGAGGTCTAAGCAAAAAATGTAAAGAAATAATAAAACATAACCTTAAAATGGTACGTAGCCCTCTTTGGCGCGTGTTTTAACTACACAATAAGCCGACAAATGTCAATCAAACAATAACAGAAAGGACAATACTTTCCGGTCCACCTAACAATATATGGAATTCACTTAGTTTTATTTTGAAAGTGCATTAACTGGGTTGGGCTCTTCCGAACTAATTATTAGAATCATTACGAATCGATAGAAAAATGTAGAAGAAGAAATACATTTTCAGTAAAACGAATGTTGTAGCCGGATTTTATTTCAACGAAACCATTAGAAGAGTCAACGACAAGGAAAGTAAAAAATGCCGCGGGCGAATCTGTCTCTTGGTTGCAAATTCAATGGATGAGATTCTTGAAAAATGAACCTTATAATATGTTCTATGAAATTTCTTTAGATAATTCTAAATTCCACGTTTTGGATGTTTCACTTAAAAGAGGAAGACCAAAAATGTACGGACATATTAACGGAAGAAAAACATAAAGATATTATATGTTTAATACCATATATCCGTCCAGTTTTTCAGAATCATTTTAAGAATCTTAAAAACTCATAATGACAAAAGCCTGAAATGATAAAAATGGATAATTTTTAAAAGTAATTAATAAATGTTCATGAATTATTTCATTAAAATTATTGTTTCTAATAAAACTCGTAGTTTTTTATTGCTTTAAGTCATTTATAGGACATTCAGTTAATTTTGAAAATGGTTTAAGTCAATTCAAACTTTAAAAACAACATTTAAAATGTTGAATATAACGAATATAAAAATATTTTTTAATTTAATCAAATGCAATTCATTAAATATCTCGATACGAGAAATATATGACAGACCATTTTCATAATTATGGTCACATACATATATAGATGCGATGTATAGAAATGTCATACGAAAGCGAGAGGTACCGATTCGACGGTGTGCAGTGTAAGGATTTTCATAATACATTTGATGACATATTAAAAATATTCTGACCTCGATTGACACAGAATATTTCCCCAAACTTTGACAACTTGACTTTCTTACTATTATTACTTGTGGGGAAATCTGTTTCGGATAAAAGTTGTATGGCATCGAAAGGGGGTATAGTCCAGCGTTATGAATTATGTATTTTTCGATGCATCGATCGATACAGCTAGACATATTTCGTGAACAAGAAGGTATTAATCGACTTATGTCAAAAAATTAATATATCATTAATTTTAATATTTCAATTTAAACATTAGAATTTATTATTTTATAATTTATATAAGTATATCATCTACAATTGCAATGAAGATATTTCAATTTTCATCATTCCGAAGCACCATTAGCTTTTATGAAAATGACACTTTTATTTACAGAAAAAACTCAACGAATCAACCATTCGTATCATGGCTTGTTTTAAATGAATGCACTAATTAATAATTCGTTGCTTCGCATCAACCTATGTAGCTGAACGTTTCAGCATATATTTTATACTTTACATGGCCCGATAAGAAAAAGTTGCGATGCGTGGGATCAGGAGATTACGGTCATTTATCAAACTTCAAAATTTGGCCATGTACAGCGTATTTCCTTTATCTGGAAAACATTTCTACATCTAAAAAATATTTTTTTACATAAATTGTTCGATATAAGGGGAGTAATCGTATTATGTAATTTTTTTTAGAATTTGAATGGTAGTGGTAGAGGGGGGGGTAATTCATTTTTTCTTGTCATAACACGATTGCATTATACGAGACGAACAAAAGAACATACGATATTAGTTTATTTATTGGAACGTAACATTAGAAGTTATAATATTTTGTAACTTCTTAAGTAGTCAATAGTTGATAACTGATTGCTAGCGGTCGAGCAGCACGCTATAAATAAAGATCGATATTCTTGTCATTTTTTGAAGAGTTGTCTTATTCATCTCGAATTTTGTTTATTTTGAGTCGAGAGAGAGAGAGAGAGAGAGAGAGAGAGAGAGAGAGAGAGAGAGAATACTAGAAACTGTAATACTTTCGTTGTATTTTGTTTGCATTACTTTGAAAGTTACGTCATTCCAGAAAATGCCTCCTGGGATTATGGATCCTAAATATTAAATAATTACACAAGTTACACTTTTATCAGTGCTTTATTTTCAGATGACTCGACTCGATGATAGGAACGTCTGTACTGTTCGACTCGACCACAGAGAATTATTACTAAGAAGTTGTTAGCCGAATATCGGTGGACGTGTTGCAACAAAATAATCGGTTTTACCTCCGAATTGCTATCAACGTTTCATTATTTCTACACAGCTTCGTACTCTGTTGATTCAATTTTAGTCGGAAGAGATATATGTATAGAAAATACACAATAATTCCTGTAACAGTTCAGGAAAAAACCGAATTATTTGTCTGTATGGCGACGGGTATTTATTCTATGCAGTAGTGGCTCAGGAATTTGTAATGTTTCGTAACAATAAATAAGACCTTCATTTTGGGAAATGATTCATTATATTATAACAAAAAGAATACATGGTTCCATTTAAAAAAATAAATTTGACCTTGAACCCTTTCTCTCGTCGTTCGAGTCCTGAAAAAATTACACCATGCCAGTACCCCCTTCGTGCCGAAAAACTTTTGCAAACAAATTTTTTTCGTAATTTTAATGAGTCACGAGATGATTCAGTTTTCCACATAAAGGAAACACGGTATACGTAATCGAAAACAAATTAAGAGACGGTTGTTTCTTAGAAGAAAATCTCCTTACCTACAATCGTTTTACACGTTATCGTTAAACAGAGTAATTAGTGTTTCAAAATTGTTGAAATTAAAGTATTTCTGAACTATTAATGATTGGTTAGATAATTGGTGTGCTAAGAGAAATACGCGATACCGTTTAAAAAACAAAACTGACCTCCGTATTCGTACGACCTTTGATCGACCCATGAAAGAATTAACCAGACGTCTTTCCTCGTGAGTAATAACAACATGAAAATAAAGATGTCAAGGTAAATCACTCCGTACAATTGACACTATTGTCATAAAACTGTTATCAAGCAATAAGAAAACTTAGTTATTTTCTCAGAAAGGATGGTTCACGCTAAAAGAATGAACTGTTTTGTAGTGGAATTGCATCGCGTGAAGTACATTACCACGTCAGATGAAAAAATGACGACAGTTCGCTTCTTTAGAATATGCCTCAACGCATGCAAGTAAATATTGGATAGTCAGAATGTTTCTTTTATTCGAAAAGGAATTTTATTCAAGTATATATTGTCCATTATTATTTATGACCTATTGTCATTTTTAGGGTAGATAACTTCTGTGGTTTATCGGCTAAAAACTTGGCCAAGTGATTTTCACAATCCTTTTTTGAATCCAACTTTTTACCATCAAAGTAGTTTTGCAGAGATTGAAATAAACGATAATTTGATGGTGCAAGGTCTGGGCTATTCGGTAGATGCATCAAAACTTCCCAACTCAGCTGAAAAATAATTCGATTTCATTACGTTTGAGCAATGATTCGTAGATGGAAACTCGATTCATCAAATTTTTCTTTGTTAGAGCTTCTTTTTGTATCCAGCCTTCTACAAATGGTCCGAAACGGTTGAATGGTGAATGTTTAGTTCCCTAGCAATCTTATGACTGCTTATATGCCGATCTTGCTCAACCAATTGCATTATTTCATCGACTTTTTAAATGATTGGTCGACCAGAGCGAGGTGTATCTTTAATATCGAAATTTCCAGAACGGAAGCGAGTAAGTCATCTACATTCTGTTGCTTTTGATAAAGCATCTTGACCGTAAACACCACAAATTTTTCCCGAGCTTGTACAGCGTTTTTACCTTTTTCGTAATAAAATTGCGAAACATAGCGAATTTTTTTCAGAAATTTCACTCATTTTCACACTGATATTACTTTTGACACGATTGACGAAATACAAAACTGTCTGCCTGAAAATTGTAAACTGAAATGTCACTTCGCAAATGTACGTCAGTATGACTCAATCTGATTATTGTTGCCCGATATACGACACCAAACAACATCTAGTGACTCAATACTTTTCCGACTATCCAATATGATAGAATATATCGGACATATTCGTGCTACCGTATCCTGTTTATCCATACTAGACTTCGACTACTGAAATCATTTTCATATAGTAACATTCTAGGCTCTACAGGTTTTTGAGTTTTATAGTAATAATATCCAGATCGATACGCATAAAAAAAATTCAAATGTATTGCATCAGATATACATACAGTGGCCTATGTAAGTACTTGAGAACTTTGAAATTAAATTTCAATATTTTTTTAGTCGCTTGTATGATAATGTAGGGTAGTCATTTTTCACGGGATGCACGAGCGAATGGACGGAAACATAATAATTGAATAACTAGTTTGGAATCGGTAAAGGCAGAAAATAGTTTGGCAACAAGGAAATACAACTCGACGGTCGTTACACTGTCTGTACGCTTCAGCACCGATTAGACAAACATTCTTTAACCCTTAGCACTCCTAGTGGCGCTTCTGAGGCGACACTAAAACTTGCCATACTATTATTTAAAACATCTTTTGCATCACTATGTTTATATTTAAGGTGGTAAAAATTGAAATGTTGCACGCACAAGTAATAATAATAGTAATAAACTTTATATGCGCGAAAGGATATGAATATACAATATGTATACACAATGGAACTATTCTACATCAAAAAGTGTCTCAATTTTGGAATTAAAATTGCTTGGGGTGCTAAGGGTTAATACATTAGAATACAAGGTGTTTGTACGTATCGTGCTGTATCAGCACAGAGGCATATCGAAAACTAAACAATACAAAACAACTATTATTAAAGTATTATTAGAGTGAAACGTAACCGTTTCGTGCCTGTGCCAACAGTTGAGTAGACTTGTATCTGTATAGGTCAATACAACCGTTACGAATTCTCTAATAAATTAATTTTTAAATAGAAATCCTCCCATAATAAATTTGTAATTGCGCCTTTGTTCCTTTCTCTACTGTAATGATAACTAATTTAAATGCATTTCCATGAATACTTTTATACTTTATGTATTTTATTATTGACGCTCCTTATTTTTATTCGAACTCGAATTTTGATAAGATCATTTACCTGAAATACGTAAACGAGATAACGTCAAACTCTATACACGAGGAATACGTTCTGGATATGATAACGGTTATTTTAAACACATACATGATCATTCATTGTACGCAGAAGTAATTTACTATTGCAACGTAATAGTCTACCGTGATTCATAAACTCGTAATACAGAAAGATAGTTACTAATGCAAAAAATCTATCGATTTATGAGAGCGACGAATCATTGTTACACATGACGTATGTATGTATGTAAATATATCGATTTAGACACACCATTGAAACGTCGATATTCCATGCCTAAGTATTATTTTCTTAATCACGATCCTGAACCATAATTGTGAACCTGATTCGATAAACACAATTTTCCTAATACCGGACGCACAACATTTTGCAAAATATATTAACATAAACATCCTTGAAGCTTTGGTGCATAGTCCTAAAATCTAATTGTTCGAACATTTAGGTATACACGTTTCTCATGGTTCCTTTTTGGGCAACTCGAGAGAGTTATACTGGTTTCATCGTTTACGTTTTCTTTATTTCTCCTGAAACTCGATCTTAGTTTTATCGAACTCTTTGTTACTATTATTGTTCTTCTTTATTTTGACTTGTAAAATCTTTCTGCAACGCGTCAAGTATTTAATAAAATACTAGTGTCCACTGTCGAGTGCCGTTCCAATTTCTACATACCAAATTTGCAATTAAGAAAATCTGTTTTGGCATATATAAATATATCTATAAACTGCAAGGTGACAACTATAAATGCTACCAATAGATTATGACGCAGCATTCTAATTCCTCTTTTTTATCGAAGTAGAAAGTTTTAATCGTGCCTGTATACCAATTATTTTAGAGTTCGACACACTAAGATTCCCCGCCGATAGATACAATTGAAAAAATACAAGTGTTGTAGCCATTGTTTCATTATATGTATACACTTTGACGTTTCCTTTTATTATTCTCAATATACATTCGTACTCGACTCGATAAAAAATAATTCAAATGTACGATTATGTAATCTAAACGGTATGAGTATACGGTATAAGTCCGCGTCTCTCGAGCGTCTATTTTATAATTTTTTACAATTCAGAATGTTAATAAAAAATTATCATTTTACGTTTCAAGCTCATCATTCTTTTCACATTACATAGAACTACCAAGCAATCTGCAATTTAATATCGATGTAAAAATATTTTATCGTTTTGATTTCATCACCCTTTCTTCAGTAAAATTTCAGTTAAAGTTGGATCCAACGACTCGAGTCTTTTTCAGACATTACAAAAATTTGTTTACCAAGTAATGCATAACCAAATTTTTTTTTAAATTATCATTGATCGAAATTACGAAGAAAAACTAAACGTTCTTACCTGTAACTATATTGAAATTTTAAAATATGCCTTTTCCGGATCTAATTAAGTTATATGCACGCGCAAAGTATTTTCAACATCGATTATTAATAATAATTTAATTTAATTAATAATAATAACGTCGAATAATTAAAAATAGATAGAAATATTAAAGATTTGAAACGTCTTTGGATGCCCGTTGCTTTTTATGCGTCATCCGATTTCGATGGAACTTTGTGCATAACAGGATGAGGGATTTAAGACAAATTACCCGAACAACTTGTTTGCTTCTGAAGGTAGACAAACACTGTAGCGGATCAAACTTACTTGGTATCGAGGACCTTGCAATCCAATGTTGCTAACTTTTTTATACCATGAAGGCATCAAGAAGATACGAAGATCAATTTTTTTTGTTCTTTTAATGGAACGATAAGATTTTTTTATTTACATTCCGATAAAACGTTGAAGTACGAATAGAATGATCCGCTATGAGGGACATGCAAAGTTAACCGCGATAGAAAATAAATGGTCTCGAAGCACTCTGCGAATGCTTTTATATAATTTCTGGTTGTTGGAATATCGCTCTTGTAATTGCCGATACGGATCACTTTGCATAAACAAACATTCGATCACAATGTACGCTTATCCGTATCCACAAATGTTACTAGTAGTTTGATTACGGACTAGAGACAGCTTCGTAGCACTCGATCATTTAAATATGAAAAATCCGTTACAAGATAGCAAAGAAAGTGGAAGGAAGCAGCTGTTGCCATTTACGATGAATGTCATAGCATTGCGAGTCTCCGCAAACTGTACAAAAACACGCAATCGAGCCAAAAGAGCAACTGACGATGGAAACACGATAAACATTTTAGCAACTGTGATATGAGATCCATACGTTGCTACGAAGCAACGTGAACGCGAGAGTAACATCGATCGATCAAGTATTTTGCGAATACTCTGTGTTAACAAAATTCACCCGTACCGCGTTTCAATTCATCGACAATTAAACGCAAATAGTTTTCGAAAGACAGTTTCGCGTATGGAGTCTACAAAACTGGAAGACGATGACACGTTTTTCGATAAAATTTTGCTTTCGAATGAAGTGAAATTTACAAACCAGGATGAAGTTAACCGTCGCAACGCGTACTACTGATCAGCAGATAATCCACGATGACCGAGAAAAGCGGACAAACCAAGATCTTGATCTGTAAATGTTTGGTGCAGCCTTCTTCGTAATAAAATAATTGGTCTAAATAGTAGTGGATACGTTTTTGAGAATTTTCAAAAACATTTTGCCAGAATTATTGGATAACAATTTACTGGACATACGACGGTCCATGCGATTCGTACAATACTGGTATCCGGCGTATTTGGCACGAAACGTTACAGACTTTCCGAACAGGAAGGTCGTTGAATTGGTCGATCAGGAAGTGAAAAATAGCCGGCAACGTTTCCCAGACCCGACGCTTCTACAATATATTCCTATTTACGATGAAAATTAGGGAAAGAAGTGTAGTAGCGCGAAAAATCAACAACCAAAATTGACGCAGAACGTATAAAAAGAACTTACTCTGTCAAATAGATATAAATACAATGTCAGGCAATGTTATCGGTGTTGCAACGCATTAAACTATCTATCCACGTTCAAGGTCGTCTTTTTGAATGTTTGTACCAGCGGTCGGTACGTCAATAGAATACTACATGTAAATCGTCAAAGTATTCGAAGAGTGACCTCCAACGAATGTCATGGTAGGTCATTGATTTGTCTTGAAACAGTCTAGTAGAGTGTAAATAATAAAACATTTCATCCGTTTAAAAAAACAGAACTAACTTTCATACGTCGCTGGAACCCCTTGGTACCAAATGAGTTTGGTTCGATGCATTTTCTTTTATCTTCAAAAGCAAGCGAGTTATTCGGATGGCCTGTTTTAAATGCCCCATTCCCTATCTGTACAGGCTGTCAAAAAATTATATGTCACGGCCACCATAGCGTGATTCTACACCTACGATTTGGTGGAAATTGACATAAAAAACCCCCCACAAAATTGACCTTGACCTTGAAAATCCAGGTAAAAAACAAACATTTTTTTGGTTTAATCGTGTTCTACTGGTCATAAGGATCAACTTTGTGAAAGAAACCATGGGTCGCATCTCAACCGTTCTCTTAAAAAATGATGTTGCATTTCTTATAATTTTTGCAGCTTCTTTATTTGTAAATTTTTTATATCCAGCGACAATATATAAGTAAATAGCAGTACTATTGACAAAGCAGCGAGGAATTATGCGTTAACTCGGGAAATATAACGAAATGCTTCGCCGTGTTCAAGCACTTTGTCGAAGTGATTATGCTGCTCGACGAAGTTTTTGTTCTTGGGTGCTACGCAAATTGGAAAATGAACAACACTTTCTAGAACACGTGTTATTTTCCGACGAATGTAGTTTCTCAAGTAGTAGCATCCTCAATCAACAAAATGCCAGAATTTGGGCTTATAGAAATCCACACGCAATGGTTCAAAGATTTAATCAAAGACGCAAATGATGCGAATGACAGTTTGCACTTTCTCCGGTCTCATTCTTTAAGTGAACTGCTGGCCAACATCTCAGATCAGCTGAACATTTGATGGCGGCTAAAATGGTCCATTTTCTTAAGGAATGCTGTGAAATTTGTGCGATAATTAAAATTTTTGCATGACATAAACATAACTGCTGAGACACTTACTCTATTCGGTTTATGTTTCTTCTCCGCACCCACAAAATCCCACCATTAGTTCGGATTATTCGAAGAAGACGTGCCTGCTGTCCAGCTTCAATATGTCCACCTCTGCGGTTCATACACCCCCGCAAACGAACTTCCATATTTCGACGAATTTTCTCACCAAGATTGGGAATTGATCGAAGATAATTAAAAGCTGTTGTTCATTTTCCAATTTGCGTAGCACCCAAGAACAAAAACTTCGTCGAGCAGCATAATCACTTCGACAAAGTGCTTGAACACGGCGAAGCATTTCGTTATATTTCCCGAGTTAACGCATAATTCCTCGCTGCTTTGTCAATAGTACTGCTATTTACTTATATATTGTCGCTGGATATAAAAAATTTACAAATAATGAAGCTGCAAAAATTATAAGAAATGCAACATCATTTTTTAAGAGAACGGTTGAGATGCGACCCATGGTTTCTTTCACAAAGTTGATCCTTATGACCAGTAGAACACGATTAAACAAAAAAAAATGTTTGTTTTTTTGACCTTGATTTTCAAGGACAATTTTGCGGGGGGTTTTTTATGTCAATTTCCACCAAATCGTAGGTGTAGAATCACGCTATGGTGGCCGTGACATATAATTTTTTGACAGCCTGTACATAATTTAAACGCATCTACAAACGGCGTATTTCAAAATTTCATCAGAGGCACGGATGAAAGACTTAAAAATTGTGACCTCTACTTTTTTCTTCGCAACGGTTACTTTTTAATTAATTCTAATACTATTACTTCTTACTTTTTAGCGTATCAACTTACTTTCCGACGTAATTGTATTTTGAAACTTGTAATAACTAATTTTAATATTTTTAATATATAATACTTTAACTAATTTACTGGGAGTACAAATAAGTCTCCGCCGCTTTTCATCTTAAATTCAGCATTTATTGCAAAAGAATGGCACCTTATGTTGTATTAAAAATAATGTCCATCGCTGGCCACTACTTTTTCCCATCTTTCTGGCAGCATCCGGATACCGCGTCGGAAAAACGCTTGATGAAGCATTAAAACATGTTTTGACGCTATCTATGAATCGACCCAATTTTTAGTATCTTCATACGATGTGAAGTGCTGCTCATACAGGCCATGCGTCATCGATCGAAACAAGTACAATAGTAATTAGAAGGAGTAATGTCTGGTGAATACGGCGGGTGGGGTAAAATTTCCCAATTACAGTGGCCCGCATTAATATTCGGACACCATGATACTCGAGAATATTTTGCTGTATATCTCCACTGTTAATGGACTTAAAGAATTCGTCGTTTTGTAATAATAAAAAGTACTTATTTTAAATGCTAGAAACATAGTTTTTAGTTATGTAATTTGTACACTTAATCAATGTTAAACAAAATAATGTTGAATTTTGACATCGCAAAAATATTAGGACATTCCATACGTTTCGCAGTTTGACCGTCCTGTTAAGCCAGGTACGGTATTCGGTGGAAATGTTTGTAAACATAAGATGTAAGCACTATCTGGTAAAGTTTGTTTCATTTCGAACTTTGTTCGTATCGTATGTATTAGTTGTGAACATGCCACGTAAAAGGTAAAACTACATCATTTGATGTACGTCAACATGTTATCTATAATCGCGAGAAAGGGAAATCATACCGAGAAATCGGTACATTATTACAATGGAGTAAGAGTATTGTAGCGGACATAATACGAAGCTATAATCTTGAAGATAGAATCGAATCTATTCCTCAGCGTGATCGTCCAAAACTATTTGACGTTCGTGACAAACGTAATATGATTAGAAAAGTAAAAAATATCCTAGTTTGAGTGCCCCGAAATTGTCTGCAGAATTATTTGAAGAAATCGGAAAGAAAGTTCATTCTGATACAGTCCGATAACGCAAGTGCAAGTTCTTCTTGTGTTTGGCACGAATCTTCATTCAATAATGCTTTCAATTCCGCATGTTCGTACACTTTCGACCTTCCACGATGTTCTTTGTCTTCGACATCAAATTCCGACTTAATGCAATTTTACCATATGCTTCTACAAGCAATCGATGCACCTCAGCTGCAGAGTTCTTCTTCATTAAAGAAGTAAATCAGAACTTCCCGCAAATCACGTTTATTTGGCTCAAAAATCGACATTTTTGCACGAAAAAAATATACGACGCCGATACACAATCGCTAATATTTCGAAGTTATGTTCTCAACAGAGATGGTTTAAACGTTATATGACGTCTTACAACTGATACTAGCCGCCATAACTTACTGGTTGCACTATCTGATTTCAAACGGTGGAGATTTATTTGTACTCCCAATAATAATTTAACAATATTCTTTCAACGTTCTTCCCATAATCAACGATTAAAAATATAACGTGATACGAAAAGGACATCGAAAATGTAGTTGCTAAAAACAGAAGAATTCATAGAAATCGTAATCTATCTTTTCAATTTTAATTTGAAAGAAAATTAGGTTCCCAAAAATTTTTGTGTTCGTATCGTGTTACTTCTTTTTACATTACCTTCAGTTTCAAACACATGAAAATTTTGAAGCGAAACATTAGTACGATGTAATAGTCAAGGGATGAGGCAAATTTATGAATTAAAAATATATAAACGAAAAATCCATTAAACGATCATTTTTCATAGGCAGAATAAGAGAGGAGCCTACTTACAAAAACTGTTGTCATTATTCATATACGGTGGCTCTTGGAATAAACCGCGTGCACTGCGATATACGTATAAAGCAGAGTTAATGGTATGATAATGGTTGAACGGTAGGTGCAGATACATGAAAATTTCGAATTTTAAACATCATGAATTAATTCATTGAAGAAACATGAATTAAACAGAACATATTTTATATTTTATATTTACTATGGAGATATTTGAATTAGACGAACGAATGTAAACGTATCATAAAATAACACATACAAGCGAAAAGTGTACAAGAAAGAATAACACAGGAAATAGAAGGTAATAAAGAACAAGCGACTGTGCGACGATCAAGATTTGTAGCTTCAATTTTTTGGATTGCCAATGAAATGTACAAGATTCTCGAGCAATCGATAGAATGCTTGTCTAAAGTATTTTCTTACTCTGGAAACAATATTGACTTGACCTAAATCTTCACTCGGGACATTCTCTAAAAATGTTTACAAAAGCATGTGCGACTTTCCGAACTTTTAAAAGGAATTGTAAATTTAGAAACGGCGAACCCATCGAATGCATAAACATTCGAAATCTAACCGTGTATGTCGTGAATCCCAGTAATTTAATGGCTTCCTAAAAAGAGCTACGAAAGAAATCGGTATTACATATGGAAAATGCGTAGCATAGCTACAACGATTAACTGAAATAATGTTGTTTTTCTGGGAACTGTTGTTTCAACGTCAGCGTTAACATTAAAAACACGTTCGGTTGAATTTTTAATCGGATGCCGGGCACGATCGTAAAACATTTCCTTTGCAGGGAAGCTGAATTCGCGGAACGTAGTTATTCGTTTACATCGAATACTCGGCTCTCTTTTCCGTAATCATGTACAAACAACTGCGTATATCATTAACAGCGTCCGATAAGAGGAAGTCAGATGTCCGTGTCGTAATTATGCTCACTTTTGTATTCGAAGTTATCGCCACATCGGGGTCGCGAATGAATAGAACATCTGCGTGTACCGTCTCGGAAGTCTCGGAAGTCTCGGAAGTCTCGCAGAATCGATGTGTGCGTGCACGCGCGTAGCTGCATACACTGTACGTATTATTTCTCTGTACTATAGGCTGCAGACAGTTCGAAACACGGATGCGGATGTGCGAACTATTTTAGTACGAAACGCGTACCGAAAAACAGGATTTTGTTCGATCGTTTCCGATATTTGGTCAAGCAATCGTGTCGGATGTATGGTAGCCAACAGATTTTTCGTTGATCATTTCTAAAAGCAACGCCTTTTCTGTTCAGGAAATATCATATAACTGATTATTGATACGTAACTTCTACAATGAACTTACTGTCTGAGAGTTGAAACAAATCAGTATTTCTCAGAACCGTTTTAAAAATAAAGATAGAAAGCAAGAATCGGTCTGTTCATTTTCCTTTCGGGGTTGCAAAGCCTTTCCAAAGCGTGCCGAATAATAAAAACATTTCTATCGGAAAATACCGGTGCGCGTGTCTTCGTATATTCATTTCCAGTAATTTTCTGCATCGAATAATTCAAAAACTACCGAGTTGACTGTAACGCTAATTGTAAGTTTGTTTGCTCTTCTCTTGGCAACAGAGCAAAATATTTATTGTTAAAAGATTATCAGAAACGAACTTAACGATATTTGGCATTAGTTTACTCTATATTGAACTTGTTAAAACTAATCGTAACAAACTCAAATTTCAATGTAATTTTAGGTTCTTTGAATTCGCCTATATACGCCTAAAACGCGTATAAACTTCCTCAATCTCTGTAGTTAAATAACGATAGTTAAATAACACGCGTTCAAATTTTTGCAGTATGCGAGAATCTTTGATGTAACGTTAATAGTATGTTAATATATACTTGTTACAAAGAATCTATGTTAATAATCAACCGAAAATGTTTTCTTTGTTTCCTTTAAAAAGAATATCGGTAGAAGTTATAGACGATCGTACGTTGTCTTGTTATTTGCAATTGAAATTATTGCCAGATAAAAGGCAAAACTTACTTCACAATGATGATTACGCGTCATTTTGAAATATTAAAACGAAAATTTGGATGTTACGAACAAGAACGGTACTTCTTACACTTGTTCTCAAACTGTCAAGTTTTGATTAACAATTAAATGAATGTCCGTAAAATGTTTAAAAGCTTCGTCTATTTGTCTCAAATATGCTAAAGTTAATAGATGTACGTGGACACTTACACGAGTGATTTAGATTTGTATTATATTCTATCATGTGTTTTTAACAATTTTTAAGTGGAAAAATAGTAAATGTTCGATAAGAAATTAAAAAATTTCATTATTTCGTTGAATTTCTTGATGAATACGGTGTACCTAGCTTAGATTTGTTTAGATAAATTACCTGTTTTTTCGCTCAAAGATAAAACTTTTTGTTTGTACCTTTTTTCTTTGTGTTTTCAATTAATTTCACAATAAATTTTTATCATAGTAACATGTTCTTAAGAGATAAAATTGAATTCCGGCGTCGAAGCTGAACGATAACGCTTCTTTTATAATTTAACAGGAATTACGATTAATACAAGAGTTAACGCTATAACCGTGCAGGTAAAAAGTATAAGTAGGTATAAACATCGTTTGTGTGATATTAGGTCTGTGTAAACATTCTTGTGAATTTAAACCATTAGTTTTGAAGCTGTATGTTTCAACTTAGAATATATTTTATAAAGCGACATGAGAATCATTAAAATCAACATATTTATATTTATAAACGTACGAGTCTATTTAGTGTGGTAGCATCATAAACGAAGTCCTGAAAAACGTCTTTGACGCTGCTTATTTGTGGAAAATCTTCTTCCGTAAGAACTTGTCAAGACGCTTAAAAGATAATAGTCGGTTGGTGAAAGGTCTGAGAAATAAGCTGGCCGAAGTCGAGATTCGTTGCACAATTTATTCTATATTTGCTGCGTCATTTGTAAGACTCGCGGTCGAATATTCATATAGAAGAATACGGATTTTTTTAACTCGATATTAAAAAATTTCGTTTCGATCATCTTACTGTTGCATATCCGTTTGTAATTTCCAAGCTGCGTAATTGATAAACGTAGATATATATCAACGTACAGTTTGCCATGCTTTTTGTCTTAATTTCAACGCTTTCGATCAAATTTGCAAACCTCGCAATGTAAAGTGGTACGCGAATGGTAAAATTATAAAATAGACGTCAAAGTTTAAAGTAACAAAGTCTTGTTATTATTTCTGTATTTCTGCACAAACGAAATACAAGCATCGTATTTTTGCATGTTTAATGCATGCACGACGATTACACTTTAATAGGGAGATGCAATCGAATATGAAATATTTTGAAAAAGCGTAAATGCAACTAAATATACATCTAGAAAAGGTATTCGACCAACAACAAGGAACACTGGCTTCGAACACGATGTTTTTCTGAAAAACAAAACGAAGTGATTAATTATATTAAAAAAGTAAATAAAACAACAGTTACTTGTAATAATTTCATATCCGAACGTCAAATGCTGTAACGCCAGAAGTTTTCGAGCAGCGGTAGAACAAAATATTGGGTTGTCTGGAAAGATCGTGCCGATTTATTTTTATTTTTAATAGATATATACCAAAACTTAAGTGCATTGCGTTTCAATCTTCCATCAAAATTGGCACGAACTTTTCGAACAACCCGATAAATTCTACTGTAGCGTCGCTAGTATTTGCGGAACCGAATTCGACGAGACGCATCGTGTACAGTGTTCGAACAAGCAAGCAAGGTAGTCTATAGCTGATTAACGGTTATTTATTTGTTAAATTCGTAGAAGCAGCGATATTCTACGTTTGGACATTATGCCGCGTTTAGCTAAATTCTTCTCGATCGTATAAAGAGGAAGCACAAGGAAATTTTACACGGTTCATAAATAAACTGCGCATTTTAAGCATCTAGCAAATTTTAAAATGTAATTTCTTGCATCGCCGAAGTTTACGTCTCGGTAACATCGTTATCGGTTCTTCGATGTTGACCAAAATTTCCTAGAAACTCGAAAATCAAAAGGTCGAACTGTTATCCGAAGATATTAGTTATCTCTTAGCGAACATGGAACGGGTTCGATCGCTCCTTGTCAATGCTCCAACATCCTTTTACAATTCGTGGCGTTCATCTATCGCATAAACATCCGCCTTCGCGCTCGTTGCAAATCGTAAATCATCCATCCTCGCCCACACCTCTACAATTACGGCTGTTTCGTATCTGTCTGGTGAAGCTTTTTTCCCAAACGGTTCGACGTAACGTTGATAATACCGTTCGACAAATTATAACTTTTTCAGATTTACAACTTTGTTTTGTTTTCTTCAAACATCTTAGGTATAATTAAAAAAAAATTGATTTTGAAGAAACAATTTTAATTTTCGACTTTAAAGACGTATAATCCTATTGGTGATAATACGATTTCGATTTGAAGAATATTCTCTGCATTCTCCCGAACGAGTTCATATCTAAACTATAGTTTAAAAACAAAAATATGTCTAACGAATTTAGGTTTTAAAAACTAAAGATAGCAGAGAAAATCCAGTGACGCGTCTTTGTGTTTCCTTTCGAAAATGTGAAGGGAATAGTTTTTGCAATGTCTACTTTGCAACGGCACTTTTTCAGGCGAACCAATTAAATTTAGTCTCCCCCCTATCTAAATTTCAATTCAAATTGAGAAATATTTGAAAAAAATTGTGCATATTTTAAATGTCTTCTCTTTAAAGTACATTATCTTATTCAAAAGATCCATAGCACACGACGATGCAGATTCGAACTATATTATTATTGCTAAACATCGGATTTTCCGCATTTGTGGGAAAAATGGGTAGGCACATTTCAAAAGAGTACAATGATTATAAGAATTTAAAAGTATCGACGTATTGTTTTCAGCTGTTCAAAATTATTCGAGAAGGAAATAAATGTCTGCTCGGTGCCAGTTCCTTCCAATCGATGTAAAAAATGGTCAGTTTTCATAAAGATTTGCAATCTAAATATTTCCGTTAAAGCAGACGGCGTCTTCAACATTGCAAAGTGTGAACAAAAAATGTAAAATTTTGTATTCGATTTAGGAATGTTTAACAGAAATGTTCGCGCAAAGCTACAAATTCAAATGTATGTTGAATAGGCTAATTAGGCGAAGCGTATCGCGGCACATCCGCCTAATCAATTGCCGATCGCTATCCGACACGCTTACGGAACGCCTAACTAGAATCGGTTATTTTTCGTGCAGCTGCCACGAACAGTATGCGCTCCATGGAAACGTTCGTACAAACGAGCTATGATCACATTCGCAATTTATCAGTTAGTACCTACCGTCGACTCGTTCCATTGGGAAGTTTTAGCGCTTCGCACGGTTATCACGATGACACGGCTTTCAACACTTTGATGTTACGATTTCGCGAAAACACTGGCTAGTCGAGTATGCGTATATTGAAAGTTTTTCAACATCTATGCTAACGATCGGATAACTGTTTGTAAATTACGTTGGAAAATGATTTACCATTTAAATGCTTGAAATTCCATAAAACTGCGTTAAATCGCTATAATCGAATTTCGAATATTTCAAACGAACAAGTAAAGGTTTTGGATACTGCTCAGATTTACATATATTAATTCCTTCGTTAACCGAAACCAGAAAACTTTCCCAGAAGATTCTGGAAAACTTCCACATTTATATTTGTGCAAAAATATAAACGAATAGAAGACAGTAACACGAAAATCTGTAAACAGTTGCTACGAATACGTACATTGCAGTGGACAGAATTTGTTATTACAACAATGCTAATATATAAGATCTGTAAATATGAAACTGGAATTTGCCCATACGTGGTGCTAGTTACCGTAAAACCGGGTTATTTAAATCATTTTCTTGTTTTTCATCTAATAAAGATTTTCAACCCACAACCATAGACATGTTTAATACAATAGCATAGTTTTTAATAGCGTCAAACATGTTGATTTTGTGCCTGGAAACTACGATTTGCAGAAAGCATTTTCTATTACTATTTGAAGAAAATTATTGCAGGATTGCATCGAATGCTGGTCGAAGTTTACAATGAGCATGCTCTTGATAAATCACGGTGCTTCGAATAATTTAAAAAATTCAAAACGTGCGATTTTAACGTGAGAAACTAAGAATATGGAAGACCACTGAAAAAGTTTGAAGACAGCGAATCCCAAGCATCGTTGGAGGAAGATGACGTTCGAATGCAATAACAACTCGCGGATCAATTAAATGGGACACAAGAAGCCGTCTTCATACGTTTGAAAGCCATGGGAAAGATCCTGAAGATAGAAAAATGAGATTAAAAGGCAACCCAAAGTGAATTTGCTTCACGATAATGCATCATCGCACACAACAAGACCGGTGAAGGAAACGATCGAGGCGTTTAGTTGGGAAATACTTTCGTATGCGATTTACTCGCCAGACTTGGCTCCATCCGATTATTACTTATTTACATCTATGGGACACTTGCGCATTTGTTGAGCAGCGCTTCGCATATTACGAAAATGTACGAAAATGGCTCGATGACTGGTTTGCTTCAAAAGAGGGACAGTTTTTTTGGCGTTGCATCGGAAAATTGTCAGAAATGAGGAAAAATGTATAGTTACCGCGATACCCAATACTTCGAATAAAATATTTTGTATCATTTTCATACAATAAACGTGTGTTTTCTATACAAAAATTCTGGTTTCACATATCCAGTTTACATATCCGGTAGTCGTAAAAAAACTTCTACGAATAGTAGCATATATGCTCTTCCTGACTGTGCAACAAACTTCATGATTTCTTGTATCTGATATATTTATATTTTAAAAGAATCGGTACAGGAGATACATTTATAAAAATTTGTCTATTCGATTAAAAAATAATTCAAAAAAATTTTTCTTTTAATTTAGAATATTTTACTGTCTAACAGCGATATTGTAATTTCGTTACATATTTTCCTAAACTTAATAATAGTGATTAATCTCGCATTGTCGACATGTAAGCGGATGTGAAAAAGAGGCGCCAACTTTTACAGGTATTTTTGGCTTTGTTTTAAAAACTAAGAGCGTGTAATTCCATGTAATGTCACCGTGAAATAGAAATTACAAATTATGTTTTATTCGTTATACGGGACTCGATATGAATGGTTGGATAAAATTTTACATTGCTACGCAAACACTTTAGTAGCTTTAGGTACAAAAACGTTATATTTATTTGAAAATTATAAAAAATATTGATTGATAGCTTAAGTATTATCTTGTAATCGGTACGATCGTCTTTATCCGCACTAACAAAAAATCAAGAAATTAAGTATTATTTCCTTCGAATGTCATGATTGATCATACTGTAAACACCAACATTTAACGTTCGTTTCGTGAAATATACGAAACAACCAACTTAAATTGTAATGAAACCAGTTAGACGAATAGATCTACCAGCATTCGGACATCCAGTTAACGGTCACACCATACAATTGTATTTTCAATTTCTCTCTTTTTGGAGAATCGATACTTTCTTTTCACATACTACATTACACTATTTATAATTGATTGGAAAAGTATTCGGCCATGTTTTAAACCAAGACCAAGTATTAAACGAGAATTGAAATTTATTTATTCATAAACTATAGGAGAA
This sequence comes from Agapostemon virescens, assembly GCA_028453745.1. Taxonomy (NCBI): domain Eukaryota; kingdom Metazoa; phylum Arthropoda; class Insecta; order Hymenoptera; family Halictidae; genus Agapostemon; species Agapostemon virescens. The sequence goes on along the minus strand of CM052096.1, from coordinate 14,634,745 downwards.
TATAAATTGATACGTTCGTTCGTTCAAAATTCGTTTACTATCTAAGATGGTCGAACACTTATGCGACCAAACTTTTACATTTAGTTTCTAATATAACTTGCGTTGCTGTAATCCCTGATGTTACCGGTTTCTATTATAAATAAATTAAATAAAGTTAGCTTTTCGTTATCCATGACACGTAAAACAACATTTTATTTTACTTAATGTTCTTAATGTGTAGTCAAAATATTTTCTATTTTACAATTTTATTCGTGACCTAACCCAGACCAATACGGTGTAAAGGGTGAAGTCATGTTCAACGTAAAACTTGTATTTTCATCGAAGTCTTATTATTTGTTATTTGTACCTCTATGTATTAATGTCTTATTCAAACTTTGTTTTTTCAACACACATGAATTTCTTGCATTTTGAAACATGCTGGTGGGCATTTTATCATTGCTTGGTTACTTTTTAAATTTTCTTTCTGTGTTACTTGTAATTGCTTGAAATTCTATAGGGTTTTTATTTCGTCTTCCTTAAAGTCATCTGTAAATACTTATACATAGTGCGCAGTATGTATATGTATCGTCTGTGTCTCACGAGAAGAGAAGCACACGTTGATGAGTCGATGAATTGAGTCACACGTATTTTTGCTATTCGCTGAGTAAATTACAACCGCATGCTACTTCGGATCTGTAGTGTCGCGTGGTACGGAAAGATGACGATACACGTGAGAGAATAAGCATACGAGCGAACGAACGAGATTAGGCGGAGTCAGAACGTTACTTCCTTTGTCCCTACCCCGTCCTGACTTTTTTCTCGCAAGACAAGGACTATATATGATAATACTATTAGGAAAATATGTTTATACAGTCTTATTACACCGACAAAATCGACCTATCGAATTCTCAAAATTGAAAAGTAAAAATTTAACAATAATATTGAATTAGAAACTACTAGAGTGATTAGAAACTAATTGCATTGTATTAGGTTAGTGCGTATGAAATATTGAATTTTTAAGTGAATGTACAAAACTGCATATTTCTTTTCAAAAGCTGTTCATTTAGTCAAAATTTGTTCCATTTGCTTCAATACACTTTTCCCAACGAGATTTTAATGCACAGATGCCTATCTTTTGAAGAAATTTTGATCTTTAGACTCAATAAACTCTGACATGGAATTTTTTGGACCATCTGCTTTTTCATACTGTTTAGCCCGTAAAAACTGTTCTAAATGTTTAAAAAAGTGAAAGTCGCTTGGCCAAAGATCCGGCGAACAAGCTGAGAGCTGCAAAATTTCATATTTTAATTCATTTAATTTCGCAATTGTTTTGTACGACGTATGCGGCCGAGCGTTGTCGTGGAGATTAAGAAGCGATGGCCGTATAATTTTCAATTTTTCATGCATCGATGTACTGGCAGTACTTTTCGGCTATAATTGTCTCCCCACTTTCGTTCTGGTAGCAAGTTCCCTTGTTAGATACAGTTGGATTCGTTTCTACCAATGCTTTCAGAGCATCATTTTTCACAGACGTTTTGGATCTTCCACGCGGTTCATTTTGTAGGGAAAAATCAGCAGATCGTAATTTTTCAAACCAACGCTGCACTTTTCGATCGTTAATAGTATTCTCCCCAAACGCCTGGTTTTTATTGCGTGCAGCATTTGCAGCATTATTACCAAGTTTACACTATAAAAAATTATACGAATATTAAAACGAATAACAAAATAGAACACTTTTGAGGAAATCTCTGTACAAATAACAAAAGCATAACGGAAACCGGGAGACAAATATTCACATGTAAAGAAAATCCGACATTTCATATGCACCAACCTAATATATAATTGTAATTCGTCGATTCTATTAATAATCGTAATATGAATTACAAAATTAAGAATCAAAACAAACAAGTTATTTAAAAATTGGTAATCATTGCTTCGATGTATTCACGGTAGTGAAGTTGTCACTAAAGCCTGTTTAAGACACCTGAATGTCGGTAATAAATAATTTATCGACCAACTTACGCGCAGTTATCGGTCGTAAGTTGTAAACGTTTACAAGTTGGAAATGTTAACGAACTTGGCGTGTACCCACCCATTTCCGAGCCAGCACTTGAACAAGCAATACAAGAATCATAATTACAGGATTCATGGTTTATTCCGTTTTTAACGATCGTATCGTTCGACTAAAATATATGTGGAGTCACATCTGGCGCACAGTGGCGGACAAAAGAATATATATATATATATATGATTATTAATAACTGTAGCACTAGACGGTTCTCAAACGTTAAAAAAACATTCGCCTAGGCCATATATTCGCCACATAACATAAGATAACTTTGCATTTTAGTTTCTTTGCTTTCGTTATTTTATACAATATATAAAATAAAACAATTCGTTGCACCTTTAAAATACAATTTCGATTTGTAAAATTTGTAAAAATTGTAATAATTATATAGTATACGTTACTATTTTAACTACCGAACAATAAATCCAACGGTATACATTGCTTTGTAATAATAACGAAATTGCATCTATTAAAACTTCATACAATACTTATTGTAAGGTTTACGTCATTAAAGAAGTACATCCGAAAATTTCTGATGAAAACATTTTTATAACTTCAATAATTGCGAAACAAAAAATTAGGGACCAGTCAAAATTACTGATTTGGTAGTTCTAGTGTGAAACTTTCTTCTGTACGCCACTGTAAGCGGAAGCAACTTAGAATGCAACTTAACGATGACGGTGCGATCAATGGGGCCAAAGTCGAAATTCAGAGTGAACTATAAATTAATCAGGTAATTTACAAATGCATCTCGAATCCAATGAGAGCGTGTGGAATAGAGAGTTACAGGGCGCCGCTTTCAGTTTAAACATAGAAATTCTGGCAAGATTTCAATGTAAAATCTTTCGATGTAACTGCAAATTATTTACCAGCATTTACTTCTCTGTAGACGAGCTTTATTCTTGTTATTTTTGTTATTACCGCTTATTGATGTTTTTTCAATAATATCCTTCATACAACGGTAAAACGTTGCAATAAATTGTACCGAAGATAGGACGAAACGACTAAATCGGTTTCTCTTACAAATTTTATCGAATCAGGAAATTTTTAGTAACATCGGTGGCGCGATTACGCAACTAAACATTTAAAAATCCTAGTTTAAATAAACGAAGGAGATTGATAAATAACGAGGAAACGGTGTTCATGCTACGTGTACAAAAATTGCGAATGGAGATAATCTCTGCATAAAACAATAGTTACGTATCTGAAATTTTTTGTACAATATTGTTTAAATTCGTGTTGTTCCGAAAACATGACTACGTAAAAATTATAATTGCACAAGCTATTAAAAATATAAATAATTGTTGAAACATAAAATACGATAACTCCAAAAAACATAATTCCAGCATTTTTCGCTTTGCGAAAACATTTTTCTTGAATTTGTTTCGCAACTTTATTTTTGTGCTGTTTTTATCAAATAATTTATCATTCTTTATTTTTTAAGAAAAACTTCTACATCCAGGTGTTTTCCTAATTTTCTAACAAAGTTGAATCCAAATTTCGTTGGAGCAACGACTGTTACGCGAGACTTATGCCAAAGCGATAATAATAATTCTTTGATCAATTAAAAACGCTTTGGGTAGAAAATAATAAAAGTTTGTTTTGGTTAAAAAAGAAAAACTCTTACCGCTTTCTCAGAGTTTTGAACTGTCGATAATCTAAAAGAATATCTTTATTTTCAGAAACAATTACTTAAAAACAATGCCAATACAAGGGCATACTGAGCACGCAAAGATAATTACAGGAACGCGTTGATTTCGCTTTTTTTACTCGATCTTCTTGTAGGATTGCATCATACGATTGTAAAAAAGTTGAAAGCCGTCGAAACATAATATGACATATTATAATAGAGGATAATGATATATTACCGCGATTATTCACGCGGCAAATGTAATTAATTACTCTGGGACGAGTAGAGATAAGTAAGATAAGTAGAGTAAATTACAATTAAGTATACAAAGGGTGATCCGTGATCGAGCACCAAGTTGTGCTTGATTTTTCTATATTATAAACGATGAAAATCTTTCCAAACGGTTGGTCGCGTTAAAAATTTAATCTTGGAATCCGTCTATCTGCCATACATTTGAATCGATCGTTCTCGAATACCAAGCTTCGCTTCGAAAACGTAGAAACGTTCAACTCTTTTCAACGAATATTGTTCGCACGACATTCGACAAGGGTCGAAATTTGATACATTCTCGTGAAGGAGAAATTCGTGTCACAATTTTTGTACGGTGGCTCGCGACGCTGTTCGAACAATCTTTAAAAGTTTCAAAATGTTGTTTGAATTATGGAAACCATCCTAAATCGTGTAGCGTGTAATAACACGAATAAACCTAAAGATATATCCATAAAAATTACACGGTATCTCTGCGAAACGATAAATTGCCCTTCCAACGTAATAACACAATTGATTTCTTTCATGAAAATCACCCAAAAACTATGCGTCCGAAGCAGAATAAATACCCTGTTAACGTTCGACAAGTATACGCGTTACGATACGTGGAAATATCGTGGAAGCATCGATTATGAATACGAATATAATTGAACAGTTTTGATTTATCAATAGAAATACCTTACCTTACAAGAAACGAAATAACTAAAATGTAAACATTCTACTTTCTATAGAATTTATCGATCGAAACGGTTGGTCGTTATCGCTAGATATATTCGATATCGCAAGATTCAAATTTGATTTACAGTTAAAGATCGTTCGAATATTAATCGCGAGCTACCGTATGGAAGTACGGAACGTCTACCGTGCCATGAACCGAACCGATCATCTTGTAGACACGCTTGCCGTTTGCGAGGGTCAAGAGATTTCACGAGTCTAATTGTGCGAGCACATATGTAGTTACGCACTGTCTGAAAAACGAAATGAAAGAAAACCGACGACGACGGTCGCCGAGAGACTGAGCGAGGTTACGTTTCTTTTGCGTGGTGCGCACGTGCACCGCGCACACGTAACCGGGGAAAAAGAGACGCACACTCGAACCAAGCGGAGGCCGGAAGAGGACGATGGGAACGATGGGAACGATGGGAACGATGGCCGTTGACCTCGACCACCATCGGAGGGGGAAACTGTCCGATGGCGGGGGAAGCTAAACAGCCTAAGTGGGGATCCGATGAATGATCGATGAACTTTATCTTTCAAAACCGCGGAACTTTTCTCCTGAGGGAAGTTTTAACGAGGGAACATGCTATGTTTTGCGCATCGAGTCTGGTCAAGTCTGCTCAAACTTTCCGCATACTTCACACTATTCTCCTCTTTTTTCATTTATCATTTCATCATTTTCCTTGTTTTCGGTTTGTCGCGGTTTATTCGCTGTACGCTTCGGATAACAAACATTTCCTTGGCAACCTGGCCCTGAATTAGCCACGCAGTTTAATGATACGTTGATATACTCGTTAATGTTGTGCAACGATCAAATTCTCCGAATTTATGTCCTAATATTACGGAGAAGAGTATATAAATTATTCTTGGGATATTTACCTATATGACGTCTATATTTTTCAATTGTTCGCTAATTTATCTTCGAGTATTTTATTTTCATTTCGAAAAGTCTGAAACATTTAAATCTTTTTTGCACTGTAAGCCGTCGAATGGGGGTCATCTGGTTTTTAATTTTCAAAATTGTTCGATTTTCTTTAAGTACAAGCGTCGCAGCATATGCGTGCAAAAGGGTTTTATCGGGATTATGGAGTCTAAATACAAATGATTGCACCACTTTAATTTAATAAATGCTTTATTTTAAATTGGATGAAAGAAACGTCTTTACCGTTCGACTCGATCACAAAGAATGAATGCTATAGAGCTGTTGGCCAAATATCGGTGGATGAACTACAACAAAATAATCGGACTGCCTTCGAACTTCTAAGAACGTTTCATCGTTTCTCTGCCGATTCGTACCGCGTTGATTCAATCTTGCACGGAGGAAATACATATACAAAATATCCAATAGGTTTCTTCGACTGCATAAAATTAACGCAAGGGAGTTAAATAGTGGATCGTCACGATATTTCAAGTTCCAGTTAACCGATCGACTCGACATTTTCAGAAGATCTTCGGTAAATCGCAAGAATAACAATTTTTCTAAATCTATCGTTTTTTTTTTTCATTTTTTTCGTAACAAGAAATATTAGACAAGAAAATATTAACGCGTTTGTCGCCCAGCGTGATTCGGCTAAGTTTCCCGCGGGGCCCAAATCCCACCGTTGGAGCGGCAGAACGTAAACAGAGCGACAAGCAGGAATTTATTGCTTAGCAACGATGTAACTCGTGTAGGCCCATGCTTTGTTAGTGATCTAATGTTACAGACCTTTCGATCCATTGTAAAAAAAAATTATTTAGTTCCGAAATGGAGAAAACGATAAGTTTTCATGCAGTTATCCCAGATCTTTCGTTTAGTCGAGAATTATACTTCTTGTCAGACGTGCATCAGTGATTTTTACAACCTCAAAATTTTCAGGAGACAGTGTGAAAATATAATTGAAAATGAATGTTGCATATCCTGTATTTATATTTCAGTGCATTTCAAAATCCTATTTTACACGTTCAATGCAGAGCGAATTTTATGTACTTCAATGAATTTTCATTTATTTCATTTACAGAAGCGATCAATGTTTTTAAAGAGAATTGTTAGTTATTGTATAATGAAGCTCTCGCTTCATACTAGAATCTGGTCAACATCTACGATAATAAATCGATGTTCAATGCCATTAATTGAATGGTAATCATTTTTAAACGACGCAACGGCGCCGCTCGAACAAGAAGAGCGTCACTCATATTTGGGTGAAGGAACCCCCATGGAAACATCCCGTCACCCATATATGGGTGACGTGGCGACGAACATATTAAAAACTCAACAAA